>VZRN01004035.1:1388520-1424518 GCA_013397935.1 Dasyornis broadbenti | reverse complement strand
AAAAAAAAAAAAAAAGAGCAGCCATTAAGCTTCCTTAGCACAGCTGGAACTGGAACTGGCTCTGCTCCTGAACTGTGCAGAAAGTGATGGAAAAGCCCAATTGAGGAAGAAGTAGCTGTAGCGGCCAAATTGCAAATGGCTTGGAAAGAGGCCTTTTCAGTGATACATTCTTCAAAAACCACTGGAGACTGACGTGACAAACCGTGCACCTCCTTCCCAAAGGAGGGGTTAGGTGTGCAAGAAGGACCTTGCACAGAAAGCTGTCCATCAGGATTTCTGCCCAGTTTCCCACTTTTGCCTGGATTCTCAGCTTCCCTCAGCACACTGCCATTCCCAACCCACAGGCCTATGTCGGTGATACCTTGTGCCATCCAGATCTTGTGCTGGTCCTGTCTTTAGCACGTGTGTGGCACAGGTCCCCATCCTCTCCCACTCTTCATCCCATGGATGTGTGTGAAACACAAGGAGAACATCTGAGAATGGGGCACAGCTACAGAAAGTGTCTCAGAGTTGCCGTTGTTGGTTCCTCCCTGGCAGATAACCCCAAGACTGACACTGTTTGCTTCCTGACAATGAAACACCCACGGTGTCCTCTGTCCTCAGCTGAGCAGGGCCTTAGAGCAGCACCAGGACACCAAGACAGAGACCATGCAAACCTTCTGCTCCTCTCCCTGCCTGGGAAAAGGGCTCCTTGCTATCATTTCTCTGTCTCCTTCCCTTTTCTTCTTTCCCTTCGCCATTAGTGCAGCTGCAATGAGAAAGTTGTAACCACGATAATGCTGCACCTCGGGAAAATGGGAAATGGCACAGGATTACTTTTATTACACCTTGAAGTGTCCAAGGCTTAGGGACTGCAATGCTCATAAATGGCACTTCAAGCAATTCTGCTAGAGGTCCTTAGCTGATTATGACATAATTGCGCTCTTCCAGGTGCACTACTTAGCCTGCAACCATTCCAGAGAATTGCTAAAAATTAAAATCGAAAAATAATTTAAAAGTTCACCAGCTCACATAAAGGTACTTTCTCGTACTTAAAAAAAATAGCACTAAACTCTACTTTCATTCAGGTATTCTTCAGAAAAAGAATCACAGACTGGCTGAGATCCCATTTACTTGCCTAAATGTACAGAAAAAACCAAATTGAAATTACTACCAAATAGCTTCTGAAAAAAAAACATTTTACAGAGATGACCAACCTACTGTTAATTCCTGAAGATTTACTAAGAAGCTCCAACAAGTATCTGAAACTCCACATTCTTGATCATATTTCTCAAAACAGACACAGCCCACAATCAAAACGCTGAAACCAAAACTCAATTAATTTAGAGGTTTTCCTTTTAATCCATCATTACTTTTCCCCTTTTAAAGAGATTAAAACCCGAATATTGCACTTAATCCCATAATATCTAATAACTGCCTTATTTAAATGTTCGTTTATCAAGTGAAGATCAAGGAAGCTTCTTGAGAAGAAAGAACAAAAGAAACAAGCAGCAAATAAAAGTGATCAGCCACAAGACTGTCTGGAAATTTACTAATTCCTCTGTATTTCTATTTCTGAAAGCAGATGACAATCACCTGCTGTTAGGCCAGCTAGGAGCTGTGAGATTTTAAAAAGCGTAATTCATTAGCTCTTCTTAGTAACTACCTTCACAGAACTCTTCCCGTTTTCCTTTGTACCCCACAATTCAATAGGGCCCCAGTTCCCCCGGTTCATTTTTTGTCTGTGGATGTCAGCAGAAACTAATTGAGCTTGATAAGGGTCAGAAGAGCTGACCACTCCCAGCTGCAAGGAGGACCAGCCCCCACATTTATCTGGGTTTGGTCTTGGGTTGGGCTTTTCCTTCCTGAGGATCCACTCAGCAGCTCCCACCAGCACCCAGAGGCGCGGTTTCCCCACCACCTCCCGAGCCAGGCTCACAACAGGCTTTACTCATCCCAGGGTGCTTTAATTAACAGCAAACTCTTCTTTTCCTGGCTTAGGGAATCTTTTTCCTGTGAAGTAAATCTGAGAGATCTAGTGCTATTTCTGCTAAATCTGTAACTGTTTTCCCTTCTGGCTCCACGCTCCAGGGCTGGCCTTTGCCGGTGCTGCCTTGCAGGGTGGGATCTCCCTCCGCAGGCTCTTGCTGAGCTTTCCCAGGTCACACAGCACTTGTCTCCCTTGTCCCACAGTTGTTCCCTTGCCATCCATTTCCTCCATCCTCTGTACATGAAGCGAGGTGTCATTTCCACAGACTGCATCAGCCATCAACATGAGCTCTTATTATTCATCCAGCAGGATGAAATTGTCATACCCCACACTGGCATCTAAATATTTCCTTCAGATAATGACTGAACAGTCCTTGAAATTGTACCCATTATGCTTCCGACCCCCATTTGCCACCTGCAGTCACCATCTTTGTCCATCTGCACTCATCACGCCTGTTCATCTTCGTCACATTTACAGCAAACAGTCTCGGAAGGAACAATGCACCAAGCACAATTGTAAAGAGGAGAAACCGAACGGGGGGTGAGGGTTGGGGGTGTCTCCAACAAAAGCCAGGTGTAGAAGTTATTAATTAACTGCAGAGATATGGCACAAATTACTCAAAGTACAATTTAAGTAATTGGCACAACGCATTTGCTTGATGCAGATGAGAATTATGTGTTCCTACCTTTTCACTAAAGCACTACAGAACATGAAATTATTTAGGAAAGCATGTTCATTAAATTCTACCACGCCGTGAGAAGCAAGCCTTAACCAAAGTATTTAGAATAAAATATTCATGTTTCAGATGATCCAGGCAGTAAATTCTGACAGCATCCAATCTCAGGGACTGCAGTACCTATACTCAAGGCCCCAGAGTAGTTGTGTTAATTGTTTCTTTTTTAAAGCAGCGCTTAAAAAGAAGAGCTTTAATTTGATCAGATGAAACTTAATGAGGGTGATTTAGCCTATAAAGTTAATCATCATTTTGGTGTCACTTTCACAGGATTTGGAGACTTTCCATTCTAAGGCAGGAATGCAAACTTCCCAGGCAAGGGCACATCCATGTTCCTCTGCTATCGGTTCTACAGATAAAGAAGAAGATGCAGTGTCTGATTCACAGGCACTGCTTTTCCCAATTGCTTTGTGATAAATATAATCTTCCTCTTCTTGGACTTATTTGTAGATAAGCCTCTGTTCCACATCCCTATCTGTGTGCTCTCCAGGCACCCCAGTGCGCATTCCTGAGCTTTCCAGAGCATCTTAACGGAGGGGAGGTCTATTAAACCCTCATCTGCTGGGCCGGGCTTTCCCCTGCACTCAGAGCCTGATCCAATGTCCACATTAAATCAACAGGAGTGTTTGCAGGAAATGCAATATGCATTCAGTCACATCCCTGATTATTCACCTCTGTCCCCATCATTCAGCCTGCAGAGGATACAGGCAACATGAAGGCCACACACGCAGCTGCAATAAGGACAAATTATTTTCCCATTTTAAATTACCTTCCAGAAGTAAATGCAGCCAAAAGGACTGTCCAGAGATTTTCATGCTCTTACACCTTTTTTTTCTAGCAACCGAAATAACCAGAGAGATCATGAGTGCTGAAACCATGATTAGAGTGGCTACACATTTTAAAAATGTTTTCTGCATCATGTCCAAAGGTAATTTCTTTTCATTACATTCATATTGGTAACGATAAACAGAAGATGAGGTCTGGTGCCAAGGTGGATTATGTGGTTTCTCTAGGAGAGCAATTGGGCTCTGTGAATCCAGCGGTCTGGTATCACACACACGTTCAGTGTTCTGCTCCTCAGCCAAAGAGGCCAGCATGAGGGGGCACCCAGCCCCAGCACTGTGATTAATTAATTAGCAAGGAACAGGAACTCTTCAGGATTGCACTGTAGCACATCTAAGGCAATTCCCTCGGGTGCCTGAACCCACAGTTCCACATTTAGGCTGGAAACCCAGCTCCATGTCTGAGCTTCCTCATGCTCCTCCTCTTCTCCTCTGTGACGTTTTCCACGACTTTACTCCCCAGTAAAATTAACCTGAACAGAAGCACAGAGGCACTTTCATCTACCAGATCCAGTTCAAAGTTGTCAGATTTCAACTTTGAATTCTTTGCTTTCACTCATTCACATTCTATCAATTACCAGCAACTAAAAGTGGGGGGGTTTTGTGTATCAGGCAGCTTTTAGTTGTGAAATATACAACATTTTGATAAATACTATAATTTTAAGTGTTTTAAAGCCTGCTTTATACTGTTAATGAGGTCATACAGTAAAGAAATGGCAATTACAATGAATGTCTTTACAGCTACTTCACTCAGAAAATAGAATGCCTGCACAAATTTGCCAGTTAAAAATCAAAATTGTCATATACTACATGAAAACCTTTAGTACAAATAGAATTTCTGACAGATTTATGTTCAGGATAAAAAATGTTACCTGTCAAAAACAGCCATAAAAAATTAAATATCTGCTTAATGTGAGGCTTCAGGTATTGCAAATGTAGCATTCATTATCATAAATACAGTAGTGTGATCTAATTATGGATTCTGTACTAAGTTTGTCAGATAACACAACTTGAAAATGGCACAACTAAATCAAATATGTTCTACTTACCTATTGAGTGATAGTGAAATTGCACATAAAAAGGCTTCTTCAGTCAATTTTAAGACACTGCAACTTTGTGACAGGTTTTATTTTATTTTGAGGTTTTATCATCAGTTTACCAACTGATTTTAGAGCTCTTTCCAACGTGAGAGTATCTTCATATCCAAACACAAACACGTGAGTTGCTGTATGACTCCTCAATCTTATTAATGTTTGTTTTATCTCACATACACTGACCCAGCGTGCCCAGCTTTTTCCGCTGTGCTGTGATTCACAGTTTAGGCCAAGGCAAGGTGAGTCCTTACAAACAGAACTGAAATAGAAAAGCGAGGCCAGGCCATTTGGGTTTGTCCTGGTTTGGGCCGGGATAGGGTTAATTTCCTTCCTAGGAGCTCCACAGGGCTGGGTTAGCCCAGCAGCAGCGCAGGCTGGGGAACACAAGGACCTGGGAGGGGTCACAGCCTGGACAGCTGATCCCAGCTGATCCCAGGGATATTCCAGACCCCCTGGCATCAGGGTCAGTGTATAAACCAGGGAGAAAGGCCCAGGGGACACTGCTCTGAAGTGGGCAGGTCTTCAGCCAGCAGGTGGGGAGCAATTGCACTGTGCATCGCTTGATTTCTATATTCTGTTAATTTTTATGAATAATAATTATTATTACACCTTCCATTTCTCTCCCATTAAACTGTCTTTATCTCAAGCCACAAATTTTACATATTTTACCCAATTCTCTCCCCTTTCCCTTTGCTGTGGGTGGAGAGCAAGCAAACAACTCTGTGGTGTTGAGCTTCCTGTCAGTTCAAACCACCACAGATTCCAACATCAGCATGATTGAGGCAAAGGGGCAAAGGACAGTGGTTTGTAGCACACATCTCAGACTAAATAAAAAATAACCTGTCCTGTTAAACTAAAATCAGAGGTAAACAAGAGTTTTCTCATGAGGTAGAGGCAGAACTGGGGCAAAATTGGAGTAACTAATCTTTCAAATAACTTTCCTTCAACATCACATGAATTTCACTCCAATTTGGTGCCCAGTATGGATCCTTGGGATCTCAGATAGCTCTGACCTTTGCTTTCCACTCAAACTCCTATACCCCTGACTGTTCAGCAGCCGTGGAAGAGCACAACTTCTGCTGTCTCCCACCTTCAGCTGGAGTCATTTTCTCTGGATCCCTCCCTCCCCTGCCTCTCTTCTGGTACGGACTTGCCCTCCCAGCCTTGTGACTCAGTGCTTGGTCACCAGGTGCGTTTTCAGCTGCTCTTCAGAAATCAAGAGCTGCAGCTCTTGTAGAAATCAAGAGCAGCTTTCTGGGGTGGTCTGAATTGTCTGCTCCTTCCACTGCTCCCTCCCTGCAAAGCGAGGTTTTGATCATTCCCTTCTGGCTCCCAGCTTCTCTCATGTCAGCCTGAACACATTCTCGCAGCGCCTCTTTTTCCGTGTTGTGACGTCTGACTGGAGCGTCTCAATAGGGTTTGAAAAACTGTGTTAGCACCAGGAAATAGCCTAATTATGATCATCACCATTTCCATTCCTGCCACTTGCAAAACTGATCCTGGGGTGACAGTCCCATTCTATTTGACACAGACACAAAACACTCAGCCAAAAGACCACCTCTGAAAGAGAGGCTGTAAAAACGAGTTCTGAAAAATCACTGCGGCTTCTTCTTGACTTAAAGGAAGATGTCTCATTTATTGAGACATCTGCATTCAGGCTTTTTCCTGAATTTTTTAAACCTCTAATAGCAAATTGATATCCATTTCATGAAAAACAGGGCAAAGAGTGATCCTACTACCTGCAGACAAAAACATAACATAAGGCTGCAAAACTACACGGAAGAAAACGGCGGAAACCGAGCACACACAGACGTTTAAACGTTATTCACATAAAAGCTGATACTTACTTCCAAATCCCAATACTGTTATGACCATAACAAAACAAACCTAAGTGCAGATACATATGAGACACGGGCCACAAGCATCTGAGAATTCCTCCTGTAATACCCACAAAGCACAGAAATACAACTCTTCCACTCAAAGGAAATGCTGGGCTTAAACGACTTCAGAAAGCGAGCACTCCGATTTCATCTTAGTAATAAAAAAGCAAGGGACTAAATTATTTTTACCTCAACATTCACCCTGCCATGATATTTTTCAAAAAGAGTGAAGAATTAAAAAAAACCCAAAAAACCAAAAAGACAAGCAACACAAAAAACACAAAAAACTTCAAAAGTATTGAAAAATCAGAAACTCTGCTCATAATGATGCAGCTAAATGATGAATTAAAATCATTCCATTAATATGCCATACAACTGGGGCCTACTGGGGAAATATTGGCACACTACGAATTAGAGTTGTAATAATACAATTCTTGATTCCTAATACTTAAAATTTTCCCCATGGTGATTATGGTAAGAATAATAATAATAATGTGCAATAACAGTAATTAATCTAATTAGTTCATTAAAATGATGATGGCTATTAACACTATAGGTCATAAATTAAGACAAGACCTTCTCTGAACATTAATAGAGATGAAATATGTTTTCCTCTGCACAATGGACAAGGCACCAGCTGCTTCTTTGGTGAAAAAAATAGCAGGGTGATTATCTAAAGATGCAAATGGAGTGTCTTTCACTACCCACTATGAAGGCTGAATATCAATGACACAAAAACAATTTTCCTTCAGATGGAAAGGAAACAGTCCCAGCCCACTGCAGAGCAGGGGGAGCTTTCATTTCCCAGTTCAAGGCCTATGACCTGGCAGCCCTTCCCCTGCCCTATTGTTCCTCCTTTGTCCCCTTCCTCATGAAAAGCTTCCATGGGAAATTCTCCACTGATCACGCAACTTTCAATAGGACGTTTGCTCGCTCTCTATAACACACGTATGGGGTTTCATTCCTGAGCTTGCGGGTATTCATTTGTATGCATTAACTCTACCTATGTGAGATATCATATAAGACAATAAATGCATATCTTGATACGTGGAAGTGAAAGCCTTGTGCAAAGTTGCAGAAACACGATAAATCAATTATTTACGTCCTTTTCATTGCCTCACTGGCCAGATAATTCTGTGTTCCCTGGAGCTTTAACATTCCAATCCAGTGAACAGGTTACAGCATCCATCATTTGCTTGAAATCCACATGGCAAAGAAATGTTTCTTCCACCTGCCTCTAATGTGAAATGTCACCTCTTTTCTACAAGCACTGGTATGGTTCAGTCTGGAAAGAGCTGCAGCTTTCCCTGCTCTAAAAGCTTTGGAGTCTAACCCAGGCCAAGGGAAGTGATGCCATCAAGACAGGACATTCCAGTGCCCTGCTCACATCCACTCCAAGCCTTGGAGGAACCCAAATCACCTTCCTTGAAAACGGGGAACTCGTGTGCAAAATATGTTGTCAGAAATACACGTGACTGCAATCCATCCTTGCCTGGGTTTCCCAGGAGAACGTGCTGGAAATCGCCACTGTGTGAAGTTCTCCATGGAGCTCAGCCTTGTGTACCCTAAATGTTGCCTCCCTTCTCACAGCCCAGACCTGCTGGGAAACGACATCCCACAGGGAACGGCAGAGAGAAGAGCAAAGTGGGGCCTCTAGAGAGATTTTGACAGGATTTGTAGAGATCACAGCCAGCAGAAAGATCACGAAAAATCAACTCCTCTGTAGCCTCTGGGTTAGCAGAGCTGTGATTTACCTCAAGCCCAGTGACCACGTAGCCTGCTCACACAAGTTATTTAACACTGCCACACAGCTTCTCATTGTGTCATGGACAAACATTCCGAAAAGAGGTTCACTGTGCCCGGAGGTGCACCCTTCCCGTCTTACTGTTGGTGAGCTTCAGAAATGGGGCTTCTGTTCACAGCCACACCAAGGCCATTTGCCCACCCCCTCCCCAAGCAGCCCCTCTGTGCCGTGGCCACTCCTTCCGGGGCCTCCCAGCCCTGTGCTGCGGGAGGACAACATTTTAAATTCACTCGTTTTGTCATTGCCTACCCTAGCAAGTGAGGTTACAGTGAGTTGATACAGGCGTGAGTGAACCTGAAGTGCGACCAAACTGGAATAATTCCCTATCCAAAAAATAACATGAAGCAAAGAAATCTTCTAAAAACTTGTAAGGAGTTACAACAAAATTGCACTTCAGCTGGGGAATTGCACCTGATTTTGCTTTCAAATATAAACCCAGAGAAGTCACAGAACAGGTAATTCTTGAAGCACGATAATTATTCAGAATTTGTGGATGCTGTCTAGGCATGGATTTATTTTTGTTTAATGTGCAGCTTCAGTGGCAGTCTCAAGTTAGGGGAAAAAATCGTTATTTTCTGTGCTTTTTTAAAGGAAATAATGAATAATTCAATTTTAAAGAAAGAGGCATAGGAAAAATTGACTCAGTCTTTCCTTTTCACTGTATTATTTATGCTGGTCTTTCTTTCCATAAGAGATAAACCTCTCTTTAAAGAATTAATATTTCTAGAATAATTGTTTCTAACTGCAAAATCTCAAAACATTTTCCTAGGACTGAGTCTCATTTTGTGAAATAAGCTTGATAAAAAAATAGAAAAATACCAAAAATCCTAACATTTGAATAACATTCAATTTTTGAATAACAGCAATTTTGGCCAAAGAGTTACAGAATATTAGCATTTTTCTTCCTATTAGTTGTTCTATTTACAGGAAGGAAAATGCAGGTCTGTGGAAGGATCTAATGAAAAACAGGGGGGGAAAGTCCCTGAAAAAACACAGAACTTTTGTTAGTTCAGCTCCATGCCATCATTTTGCTTGGCCTTACCCTTCTCAGAGCCTGGGTGCTGTTAGAAAAGTAAATTGAGACAGAGGCGAGCGCTGCCTTCTACAATTCATGATTGCTTTTCACTCTGCTTTCTCTTGTTCTTAAAAAGCCAACTACAGTTCATGCTCCAGATATAGGGCACTGGAGTTCTGCCTTGCAAAGAAACACAAGAACCACAATGGATTAAAAAATCTCCTCCTCCCTCCAAATTACAGGAAAGTTGTTATAGGTCTAAAGATCATGTTTCCAAAATAATGGCTTTGGTATTCATTCTTTCATTTTCCTTCCATTTTTTTTTATTTTCTCTTTTTTTTAATTTTCCTTTTTTGGTGTTACGGTTCATGTTTTCAACTCCTCTGGAGCAATGAGAAGCAAAAACAAATAAAGCACTTAAAAAAATAAAACCTAGCTCTTGCAAAATGGTATCAGCCTGGCAGCTGGAACTTTAGAAACAATGCCAAAATTTGTAAGGAAATTGAAACTGAGGAAATATTTTTTAGAGATCAAAGCAAACTGACTTAGAGGAGAAAAATTTTGTCAGCAAAACCCAGCAGTTGAAGACAACCAACCAGCCTCTTCCTCTTGTCTCACATCCTGCACTTGTGTCGTCACAGGTATTTCTGGGATGTGCATGCTGGTCAGCACAACCTGCAAGTCTACAAGAAAAATGACAGAACCTCGTTCAAGATCCTATTTTTAACTCTGGTATTTTCTGTCTGCATCTTCAAAAAATACGAATATCCAGGTTAGACATGGATGAAGTCTAAAAATCTTACCAAAAAATACCTGTGTTCACTTGGAGAGCTTTACCTCCCCGACACTGGATCTACAGGTGTCTCATACTTGAAAAAATGAGCTCGCTGAAAGCTGATGCACAAATGCGCTTCACTCATGTCTGTGTTGGTGCAGTGCCCCTGCTGATCTTACCGAGACAATGGAATGGTAGAGAAACAGACAGCCAGAGCTCCTTATTGCACCTTCAACACGACGATTTCTTCCTTCAGGCACACAGATCTAGCGCTGCCAGCAGATTTCCCTGTGTTCATCGTGTTCCTGCTGAGTCCAGACGTCTGCCTGTGCTCCACTCCTGCCAGAAAAGTCACGGAAGGTTTCCTGATTTGCTGGTGGGCAGAGCTGGTGAGCACAGCTGGCCCAGCCCAACCTCTGGCTCCAGAGGGGAAGGAGGAGTAACTGCAGAGCTGCATTCCAGTGACTGCCAGTCACGTTCTGCTGCACCTTTGAGTGGAGCTGAAACATCCTTGATCCGGTCTGGATCATCTGCGTCCCTTCCGATCACCTGATGCAGGCGTGGGCCAGCACAACTGCACTGCACTTCTGCTGGGCAGCTGGACCATCCTCTGTCCATCCCATAAAGCAACAGTGCCTTCAGCCAGGCCTCTGACTGAATAAGAAACTGGAACTGCTATGCCAAGAACTCCCAATGAATTGGGATTTTTAAAATGCAGGTGCTCTTAGGGCGGGTCCTTCTGAGCATGAGGCAGATCAAGCCAACGGTCAGATTTGAACACCTTATCCCTCATTTGGTGAACCAATGTGGTGAGGAATTGTCATATTCCACTGCTGGAGCTGCAGGGACCCTTGGCACACAATTCCAAGGCTAAAGCACGGCCAGCACAGGCACCTCTGGGGCTCCTGTGCCAGCCCCGTGCTCCTGACAGCTCAGCCCGTGCAGGGAAAGTCTTCATTAGTTTAATTTCAGGGGGGAAGCAGGTCATTCCTTCAAGTCTGTCATTTCCTGGATTTTCCTCTCTGTGCTATGGGTGGAATTCTCCTTTGTTGATTCCCACGGGGCTGAGCACACGCTCAGACAGAGGAGGAGCGCAGCTCTGCTGAGGTCTGATTTTTTTGCCTGGTGACACTCCTGATTAGATTAAGTTCTGATGTTTGGCTGTCAGAATTCATCCTATTAAAGAACACTGAGTGGAAATTGCATAGTTGTGTCACTAATGATAATTTTAAGAAGTGAAACATTTTTGCATATAAAAACAGTAAAAAGATAAAATCAGCATTTTTCTGGCTTGAAACCAAAACATGAGTTATCTCTCCTGCACTAGAAACAAATAAAACAATTAAAAGGAAAAACAACTTTGCCTCTGGGAAAAATTATGACTTTTTCTTAATCAAATTCATGAATTTTAATCAGCGAGTGCCTTAATGTGTGAAGGGAAATGGCGATTTTCAGAGCTCTTCTCCCTGGAAGGATATTACATTATAGCTTTTCCATTCTGAATGTCCCAGACATATTTTACAAGTGCCTACTGATACTTTAAAGTTAGGATTGAATTCTGTATTTAAATTGCAACCCAGCTCCAGTTTCAGGTCATTGAGATACAAAAGGTCGTGATATTTGCCTTTCATTTTTCTCCTCTCAGAATACTAAAACTTGAGACTATAAAGAATGCTGTATGAAATATAATTTCTGCCAATTGCATGAAGAATATACAGTGATTAAGTAAGTAGTTTGACCCGAGTTGTTTAATCCTATTCACCTAGGATCACCTTGAAAAATTTGGCTTCTCAGTGCAAGTATGAATATTTTAAAGAATACAGGAAAAGACTCAAGGTGAAAAAAGGCCACAAAAGATGAGAATCTGCTTCATCTTTAGGTCAAAAACATTGTCTCTGAATAAAAACAATGAAAGAAAGATATAAGTGACTTTTCTTTTACATTCATCAGAGAATATATTATTTTAAATGTGAGACCCGAAAATAAAATCTGATAAAAGAGAATCTAGGCTAGAGATGGACTCTCTCCTCCCATCCCCAAAAACTTTCAGACAGGATTTGGAATAAAGCTCTCAGTCCTAATTCCACCCAGCCCCTCTTTGCTGTCCTGCTAGTGAAGAAAGCAGACACAGTCAGCAGATCCTGCATCTGCTTTAAAGCTGCCTAGCGCTTCCAGATGGATGAGGAGGTCACAGTGCAAATGACAGCCAGAGGCAGCATTTCTACTGAAATTACGAGATTCACCAATTTATAGGAACTGAAAGGGACCATGATCTTCATCCAACCTGACCTCCTGCATATTGACAACCACAGTCTTTTACTGATTTATTCCTGAAGTGAGCCTGGAATATCTGTTCCAGCTACCTCACTTCTGAAATATGCCCATTTTGATTTTGGGACATTAAGGAATGGATATTCTGTCTCATTTCTCAGTAAACTCTCAACTGGGCAGTTCAGCCTCTCTACGAAAATGTAATGCCTCAGTTCTAGGACCACCCCAAGTCCCTCATTTTTCATGCACTGTCAGGATGCTGTCACAAGTTTGCGCATCACTTCGGCCAAGCACGTACTGATCCTCAAAACGAAAGCTGCCTCTCAGCATCCCTTGGCAGGGACTCCCCAGACCCAAAGCAGCCCATAAAGGTCCCTGTGGCAGAAAGCACCAGCCCAGCTCCTGGGCAAACTGCTCAGCAGCAGGCTCAGGAGAGCAGCTCCAGGATCAGCTGCCGTGGGGACACTGTCCCTCCTGTGCTCTCCCCCTGCTTCTCCTTTGCTCGAGTCTGGAGCTCCAGGCACATCTCAGGGCCCCATTGTGGGCAGGAATACACAGCTACAGCCCAAACACGGGCTCTTGCCTCGCAGTGACAGCACTGACTGCTCCCATCAGAGCCCAGGGACCCACCCCAGGTCTCTGCCGGAACACATCTCATCCTCCAAACACCGAACGTGTCCGAGTGTGCCTTTCCTGACGCTTCCACACACGTGTGCATCCACAGCATCCACAGCCCAACACAGCAGCTCAGAGCTGTTTTACTCCTTCCCTTCCCCTCCATTTATTTCATCCCTCCAGGTGGCTGAGAGGCCACAAGGCAGGGACTGAGCTGGGTGAGCCTCCCACTTTCCTGGGCAGCCACAAAATGGTGCCAGAACCCACCAGTTGCATTGACAGCCTGATTATTTATCCTTGGAGGAACACATCCAGACTGCACTCCCCAGCCAGTGAGGGCTTTCTATTTACACAGCTGTGGATCTCCAAAGATAACTGATTTTTAATTTTTTTTTTTTAATCTGTTTCTTTTGAAGAGATAAAGTATTCAGCAGGTTGATGGAGCTCTCAGCTGCATCTCTCTTGCTTCCTCGCTCTTAATCCTAACAGCTCATCAAGATGCAGCTTGCCAAATCTGCTTCTCCTCCTCCTCCCCCATCATTTCCGTTGTCCTTTTCAGCATCCAGGGTTTTAAAGAGTTTCTGCTTACGAGGTTTAGAGGCAGACACTCGTAAGTCTGCTGATAATGCATCACATAACTTTCTGATTTTTAATCCTGAATCAGTATCTTCTCACTTTTAAGTAGAAGTTGTATCTTTACTAGCTATTTGTTTTGGGAAATTTAAATTTGACTCTGTGCTGTAACTGCTAACGTAATGCCTCTGAAAACTGCTGAAAACCACTTCATTCTCTTTTCATAAACATCACCTACAAATATCTCTTTAACTTCCCTGAATATATTACCCAATCTTCTTGTGATCTTACCCTTAGGTACAAGCTGCAATTTATTACCATTAAAATCTTGTTATAGAGGATTATTTTCAATTTGTTGAAATTTAGCTTCTGTGCTAGAAAACAGGGAAGCAAGACAGAAAGCAAGACCATGATGGACTTATTCTCCAGGATGCTTGTCTGCATTCATGCTAAGGGTATAAAATGGATTTACTTCCTCAAAGAGGAGTTAGAAGGGAGTTAAAGATAAAAGGAAGAAGATTAGTTTGGCACTGAAGGACTGAGAAAGGTTTTTTTTAACAGTATTTAGGAAAAAAGGAAAACTATAAAACCTAGCTTATGCCCAAACTTCCTGCCACCCTTGGCTCCACTGTAGGCTATACAGGTATGTTAGATTTTCAAGTAATTTATTATTGAAAAAAAAAAAGGCTATTAATTTGTTTTCTGATAAAGAGATAGAAAACATAAATAACTCGCCATTCTTTCACTTTGAAGTGTCAGGTGTCACTTTGCAGTGCAAAGTTTATTAGCCTTAAAAGTCTTTTTCTTCTTTCGCTTTGTGCTACTGCTCTTTTTATCATGTGTCACATTTATGGAAATTTTAACTAACGTTTCAGAGCGCCCTGTTTATGCCACAGATGGTGTATTTTAATTTATATATTTATTTTTATTTACTGTTCTTTCTCTTCTGACTCAGAAATTTAATGAGCTCTCCCACACCTCAAACCCAGGGGAAGCAAGAAGACTGAAGAGGGCACGTAAGAAGCAGTAGCTGGTTTTATAGCTGTTAAATGAGAAATATGCTATTTATAACAGAGAAATTAAAGCCTGTGGCCACTATAAAAATTCTCAAAATGATGAAGAGATGCCTTTAGTTGTGGGGAAGAGTAACTTCTTCACAAGTCATCCTGCTAAATGTAACAGGAATTCCTGTGGAACAACTGAGTGCGAAAACCGAATGACGGCTACAGAGAAACACATCATAAAATCAAAAAATGGTTTGGGTTGGAAGAGACCTTAGAGCTCATCCCATTCCATCCCCTGCCATGGCAGGGACACCTTCCACCATCCCAGGCTGCTCCAAGCCCTGTCCAGCCTGGCCTTGGGCACTGCCAGGGATCCAGGGGCAGCCACAGCTGCTCTGGGCACCCTGTGCCAGGGCCTCCCCATCCTCTGTGACATCCCTTGGGAGCATTGCCCGTGTCCAGTGGGTGTCCACTGGGACAGAGATCGTTCCATGCCCACCTTTGCACTCTCGCCACTGCAGTAAGGTTGTTTCTGTTTCTGATTGCAGAATCGTTGATATCAAACCCATCGTGGCAGACAATCTGCTGTGTCTATATTTACACATCAGCTGGGGAAGGATGGCTCCTCTATTACTCAGTTAACTTTGCAGCTATTTCCATTTTCCCTCCACGCCTTCAAAGAAGTCAATAAGCAATTGATAAATCTTCTGTCGCCCTGGGCAATTAATGGGAGTTACACAGCATCGACTGCATCAATTCTTGTGTATGTGAAAAGCAAAAAAAATTGATTTCACAAATTTACTGGTGCCTATTGATTTAGTGCCTCTTCCCCAGGCTATTCCCATTTAATGCTTTTGTGAGGTCATTGAAAAAAACCTCAAGACTGTCAAATAAAATCTGTTTCTTCTGAGCTTTATCTGTTACATTATTTTGCAAGTATTTTTAGCCTCAGCAATATGTTTTCAGGCTGAGCTTCAGGCTTGCAAGATTTTCATCATCTAGAAAGTGAGCATAAACAAACTGACCCAACCAACCATGAAGTGAAGGTGTTTTGAAGGTTTGGGATCCTTTTAAGAAAGTAAAAATTCCACCTACAAAAATCCTTGTGAGACTTCACAGGCTCGAGATGGGTTTACAGACAAATCAAAGTTCTTGTGTACCTAACCACTCAATTTGCATCTGCATGCATCTGATTGGCAGCTGAATACCGTGAACATCCATAAGAATCATCAGTCCGAGCAGCCAGATTTGTTCCTAGGACTGAACTTCTGGCAGAGGATCACAGAGACAAATGCAGCAAAAGTAAACTGAATGTATCGAAGGAGAGCAGCCTTTTGGGAAATCTGTCCTCATGCAGCCATAGCTCGCAGCTCATCACCCACATTTGTGAAGGCACAATAGGCAGAACAGCAAGGAAAAATTACTTTTCTATTTTTTATTTTTAGATATGAACTCAGCTTTTGTTAAAAATAACACTGAATGGGAAGTCATTTGGTTCTGCACCCTCTTTAGTCTCACCCTGTTTCAGGCCCTACGGTGAGCAGTGCTGGTTTGATCTCACTGTCGGCGCAGGGATACTCTGGGAACCCTTTTGTTTCCTTCCTGTGGAGGCTCTTTCCTAGAATCTCCTGTCAGGACAACCAACAGCCTCAGGTTGCTGCAAGGAGCAGCTAAAATGAAGTTTAGAAATTCTTAATGAGGTACGAGGCATCGTCTTTTGCAAGGGGATGACTTATCCTCTGCTCTTCAAACATAGAAGTAAATTGACATTTCTTCAACACATTTATGGTAAGGAAATGATTTCTCCAGGATGTATGGATGTCAGTGCTGAGCTGAGAAGGGAGTGAGGACGGGAAACAGCAGGGCTCTTAGCCACTTTGAAAGTTCAGTAGATTGTCTTTTGGAGCAATATTGCACATGGAACACCAAACCTCGAGGCAGAAACCTCAGTGAAAAGCTGCTTCTGTGGAGGCGAAGCCCATGTGCCTCATCTGAGACACACAAGAGAGGAAGGGGCGAATATGGCCTCAATCAAAACCTAAGAGCAGCAAAGCTGATCCCTCTACGCACAAGTGCCAGCCTCATACCAATCAAAAGGTGCTTTAAGGTCTCTGGATGCATTAAAGTTGATTTGTTCACCCCCCAGGCCATCGTACCTTTGCTCGCTCGGTGAGGCTCTGCTGAGCAGCCTTGGCTGTGTCTGAGCTCACACCAGGTCCCACAGGCTCCAAAAACCCTCCTGGAGCAGTGGCTGTTCAGGGGTAAACAATCTGCACTCGCTATCTTCTTCTGTGAAACAAAAAAAGAAACGGCTTTTCAACACAGCCTGTATTTATTACCTGTACAGAGCAACAAGATCTCTGAAAAATGAAATGAAAACTCAGAACACTGCTATTTATAAATACATGGTAAGTACTGAGGTAAACTTTAATACGCGAATTACAGTAAAAGTAACCAGAAATAACAAAAAAAAGAAAAAAATCCAACTGTGTAACTGTTATCAGAAACTCCATATGCATATATCAAAATACTGTGAGAGAATGATGAAAGTAATTTGTAGTAGGAACTAACAAACTGAAATTTAACAGGATGGCTTGTCAGCTTGAGATCCACCAAGCCAATGATCCCATCTCTGAGTAAGGACAACTAATTATTTAGGCAGCATTGTTGTAGTGGCAGTGTCAATCCCATCAAATGTTTCCATTTTTCATTTGACAGAATAAAGGATCCCTATTTATTCTAGCAATGACTGCCCTTGAACGACGGGAAAAAGTTCTCTGAAGTATTTCTAAAGGAACAATAAATAAACAAATAGTTACTTCTTCCTTATGTTGTTTAATAGTTGCACTTTAACACTTATTGAAAATTTTATAAAATATTATTTAACTGCTTTTTAAGTACTTATTAGGAAACATTGACTTGCTCCTAGAAAGATCTTGCTCTGGAATTAGAATGAAAACACAAATGACGGTGACAATATAATAAAAATGGAGATTTTAAAATAACAGGTAGAAACAAAAGAATAGGTACTGTAAAAGTTGAAAGCCATGACAGTTGTATTTTGAAGTTTATCGAGAGATGAAGAAGCTTCATTCTTTCCCAAAGCTGCTTTGATATCTTTATGAACACAATTGCTATTTCAATATAGTGCTTTTGTCTGGGCTGTCCTTGCTCTGTAAGTTACCATTCTTGTTGTGAATATGACTTTTATAGTTTATAAATGTATAATTTTCATACCATCACAAATGAAAGCTGCATAGAATTCTGTTTCACTTATATAAAGAATTTGCAAGGGCCTATTTTACTTTAAAAAATAAATACAATCTGCTAATTTCATAGTCGTGTTGATAAACTGAAAAACACAAAAACGTGTAGCTGTTATTTTTCTACATCTTCTCAAACAGATTACAAGCACCAAGGTATAAAAAGGAGGACAAGATTTACAAACACAAAGGATATTAGGAATCAAATTAAAATAGGTGTAAAAAAAAGGCTATTATAGACAGGCAGCTCCTTCTTCTGTCATCCCATAGCAGAGTTAAATAAACAAAACTTTAAAAGCAATACATTAATTAAATCAACTTTATCAGCAGCCTCACTATTACAAAATTCTGAGCTGTGAGGAAATAGCATCAACTCATTTCACACTATCTCAGTACCTACAACAGGAAAAGAGCATTTTACTGCCAGATATTGTGATTTGTGACCCACTAAAGGTCTAAGGCCAAGCTTCATATCAGGTGGCACTTCACTGATATCAGCTTCAAGTTTCTTGGCTTTTGGTGGCTGCAGAGTTGAGAGAGAACACGAGAAGCTGTAGTTCTCAGCTGTCACTTGTCACCCTCGATGTCACCCACCCACACCACCCACACTGCACACATCAGCCCCTCTGCGCCCACCCAGCGTCACTGACCAAAGGCAGCCCCACAGGGGTGGCAGGTGCTGGAAATGCCACCAGATCACATCCACTGGAGGCAAGAGAAAGATTCAGACAGCTCTGTGTGAGAGATTCACCCTGGGAAGCAAAGATGCTGCCCACAGCCGTGTGACACAGCTGCACAGCGGATACTGGGCTGTTCAGGAAGGAGAAAAGCACAAAGCAGATCACTGTAAAATTTCCAGTGTCACAAGATTCCATTTCCCAGTGCCATTTCCATTTTATGCTTCCAGTTTCTTACTTGGGGGCTCTTCTTGCCTCCACACAACAGATCAACAGAGAGCTGGTAACAAAAATCCTTTAATACCTAGTCAGAGGTGGGATTTGTGCCAGTCAACAGAAAAGACTTACTGGTAACTATCAGTTCCATTTCAGAAGTTTAGAGGACTAATTCTCAAAAAATTAACAAAATAAAAACCCCAGCCAAACACTTTCAAGTTGCATCCCTGCAGTAATGACTGAAATAAAACCACCTGTTCGAATATTCCTCTTTGTTTTGCTCTGTATTGACTGAGATGATCACAAGATGCAGAACAGGGAAAAAGCATCATTAAAAGCTGCACACCAAAACTTGTGACCGCTTTCCCAGGAAGAAAGGTTTGATTCTTTTGGAAATACACAACATCTTCACCATTCCTAAAAATCAGAACACAACCCAGAGCAGGACCATGAGATCTTAGCAGACACGAACCAGCATCACGATCTTGATGAAAAGAAGATGAACATACATTTTGGAGCTATTTACCACTGAAAAACAGTGACTGGTAAGAATTTTAAGACTCAGCCCGTGCCCTTGGTGGCATTTAAAGCCCTTGCTCCCATTGAAATGAAACTCCTCAGTGCCGTTTCTAAAAAGAATTAAAATGCTCCAGAAACAATAAGATAATTGGAAAATAATTGCATGCTAAAACTCTACCAAGAACAAAGAAAAAGTATGTTACACCTATCATGTAATTCACTCACAGTACAAAAGAAATTACATTTTAATGGTATTACAAATATTACATTTATTCAGTGTGTATGATTTATTATTAAAACAGTAAAATGAAATATTCTGTTTAATCAAACATATTCAAAGCAGCTTCCTCGGCCGAAAACGTAAAACCCAATTTTCTTTGTAGTTCTCCATGGAGATTACCTCCCAGGCAGGGGCTGTGCCCGTGCTCCGTGGTGAGCACTGCGCGTTCCGGCAGCACCTCCCCAGTGCCCAGCAGCTCCTGCCCCGCTGCTCCTGCCCCAGCCTCGCAAGGGATCTCATTCCAAGCCCACGGAGCTGCACAGAAACACCTGCACTGCTGTCCCTGAGCTCTGGCCCATCCTTCTCCAAGCAGCAGGACCAATTAAAACCTTGGTTCAGACACCGCTGCTTCTGTAGCTCGAGTTTTCCCATGCAGTTCAGCAGTCTTAAGAACCAACTCAACCTTTTTTCATTTCAGAAGCCTGTATTTTCTACATAAATCAATAGCAAAAATAGCTGGAAAACCTCTTTATTTACAAAACTCCAATAGAGATTTGAAGAATCTCTGGGAATAAATGCAGTTTTCAGATTTTCTTTAAATCTCTAGAGTAATTTTCTAACAGCACTGATGCCAAAGACCAAGAGAGAGTTTTTTTTTTCCTAGTAATGAACACCTCAGGCAGTTCCAAGGAGCCAGTTCTGAACAGGAGGAACAACAGAGCCACGCCATGTGGCTTCCTAAACGAGCTCCCTCTCGTTGAGGCGGAGCAGGCTCTTAAGGAGCCGTTCAGAGCTGATGCAGGCGATGGTGGATGTGCCATGAGCTAATTCAGGCTGCTCCTGCCAAAGTCTTAACACCCCCTTTGTCACAAGCACCTGTGAATTTATTCTTTCCATTCACCTTTTCCCTCCTCTGCCTTTCCGTGGCCTTCAGCTGAGGCCAGCCCACCTCACTGTTATTGATCCTCAGCTCGTTTTTCTGTCTACAAAAGCCTGCAAGGATTTGCTTTGCAGTGTGAGAGGAGAAGCCTGGTTGATGTGCAAGAAGAAAATGAGGACTTTTAATTCTGCTTGAGAGCCTTATCAACGTAAGATATTGAATTGTCGTTCAGCTGTCAGCAAAGTTCTGGTAAATATCTGTAAAAGTAACTCAGTATATTCAGTAAAAGTAAGGGCATATTGTACAAATTAAAAAAAAAAAAAACCCTAAAAACCACAAACAAGCAAACCAACACAAACCCCCCCAAAAAATAAAGCACATTTTATGGCTTCTCCTCCTCAGTAAAAACTTTTCCAGGGATTGGGGTTTAAAGATACTAACTAGTTGCTACTTCAATGGACATTCTTTGTCAGCAATTTAAAATTTTGTTGTCTTAGAATGTAAAAGAAATGGATTGCTGGAGAGTTAATTTCCAAAACAAAATGAAAAAACAGTCATACAAGAAATGAAAACTCTAAAGAAATAGAGAATAAAAAAAGTAAGCAGATACCTTAATGCATAGTTTATTATACTGAATATTTTCCAAATGAAAGATTCAGAGTATTAATGTTTTATTATTGTGGGAATAGCTAGGTGTAAATCAAAAGAATGAGCTACTGCATACCACATCAAGTCAGTTAATTTTCCACTGAAATAAAGTTAGTGATTTCAAGAGCAATGTGAAGTCTGACTGTATTAATGACAATTTAGATATCCAACTGTTGGAATTACATTTTGGTTGTTGTTATGTGTATCCATCTGCACATTGACTTTATAATGCTGCCTGCAACTGGTACTCCCCAAAAACCCACAAATGTCTCCCGTGGATGTTTCACCTGTAACAGCTCCACTCGAGCAGCAGCAGCCCCTGAGTGAGGAGGAAGATGCTCCCTGGTACTCCCCAGCCGTTTTTAATTTCCTTTCGTTCGTGTTCCGTTACACAAACACAGAAAACACAAATACTGCCTTCTACCCATCCCCACACCGCAGGTCCCACTTCATCCTGCCACAGAAATCACCTTCCGTGTTTTATTTTCCAGTCCACCCTTTGAACTCCCTGTTGAGGTGCGTTGCGGTGGCTGCTGCCTCCTGCCGTAGAAACCAGAGGAACGGAACTCGAATTTAAACCCAAACACCTGCTGGGGAAACAAAACCTGTGCAGTCTGACACTGAGCACAACAGTTCTCTGAGTGCTCTAAAATAGTCTTTCACGCACCAAACATCACTTGGTTGCAAATTTTTCCTGGCAAGCAAAGTAGACACATTGCTGTCCTAAACCCAAAGCTGTGCTGAGGGGAAGGCTCAGCCCTCACTTGGCACATTAAGTCCCACACAACAGTAAAGCAAAACCTCTTCCACTTCAGTTCCAGAAAGAGCTTGTGAGACTTCCTGGGAACTGACACTTCCTGTCCCACCCTTCCTGAACATTTCTGGGCTTTTCAGGTTGGATTGTCTAACTCTCCTCAAAGCCTACCCAGCTGAATTTTGACATCTCTTTTTACTGGGAAAAAGACAAAGATAAATGCTAGAGCAAAGTATAGTGGAGAAAGACATCATGGGTAAATATATTGAAAAGAAATGTAAACATTGTTTTTCCTCTACTGAACCAGCTGATTGCAGTTCCATCAAACTGAGAGAAGCAGTGCTCGGTGCTGGGTCTTCACTACAAAACACCCCCTTAGTGAAGTAGGTCATGTAGCAATAATCTGATGAAAAATTGCTGGCATTTGGGTTACAAAACAGCAAATATGTTAATTCAAAAGGTGAAGTACACCAGAGCTTGCCTGAATCCTAAACAGTTCCCGTCAGCTCTGAGGAACCTGAGGCCAAGTGGATTGCAGCTCCTGTTATCCTCCACCTGCCTGGATTAAATCTGTAGCCATGAGTTTCACCCAGAAAAACAGCTCAGTTTTCTGCTCCTCTGCATTTCCTTGGATGGGAAAGGATGGCAAACCAGCCCCTGGGGTTTATTTTGTTTATGGCACTTGTACCACGTGATGCACGTCCTCTCCATGATCAGTGGTGAGAGAGAAGCCATCCTTTCACAGCTGCGGCTCTTGTCTCTCTGCTCTGCTAAGAGGTGTCGTTATTTTCTAGATATTGTGAAGGATGGTGGATCTTAATCCCTCCTAGAGTGGCAATCCCTACTATTCTATAAACAAAACCAGAACCATTATGAGATATAAGGTGTAAATATATTCTGTCCCCAGAAACTGATCTCTTTCCTCCAGTCAATCCTTACTTTTCTTGTACATCACATAATCAACAATAATTTTTCTTTCCTATTTGTTCTTTTTATCCCCTCCCCCTCCCTCCATTTTGGTGTAGTCAGTCTCTTCATCAATTCAGCCTCAATAATACACAAGTCTGAAAAACTTGTAACCACAGATGGCCATGCTTTGGCTTCTGTGATAAGAGAGTCTCCTAGGCCTCATTTTAAAAGGATCTTTCTTAATGAATTTTGTAGCTTATGGTTTTCATGCAGTGCTTTTCTTTCACTGTTGTAACAAATGCTTGTCAGTAAGGGGAATTTGCCACTGAATCCTTGATAATGCCCTTTATTCTGCAGCCCTCTGCAGATTTGGAGTAATCCACTTCTGCATTTGTTCAATTAATGCTGCTACGCATTTCACGCTGGTCATCCAGTCCTCTTAAGCTCCTCAATGAAATATCAGGAGCTTAATTTTCTATTGCCTTAGGATTTGAAGCTTTATAAATGAAAGATAAAGACTTAATCCTGGTTGATCAGTTTAACGAAAATGGTTTTCCTTTACATGGTATCAATCCCATAATTTCTGCAGTTTGAAAAAATATCCAAATCATGGTTCAGCCTAAAGTTGTGGGAAAAAACAAGAGGTACGTGCACATTTTTCATAAAAATAGGTGAACAAGTATTTGCTGAATGGCAGAGCTCGGTGAGGTTTTGCTTTGCTAAAGGTAGTGATTGTCCAGGAATCAGGTAAATTTTGCAGCTACAGATAGATATAGATTTTATTTATTTATTTATTTATTTACTCAGGGCTGGGAGGACCCCTAGGCACATTCTGAGTCTGTTAGGTCTCACTGAGTCTATTCCCCAGCAGAGGACACAATTTTTGAAGTTAATGCAACCAACACAGAGTTCAGTGTCATTCCATGCTGCTCCAACTGCATCCCACGAGAGCTGTGCCTACGGGGATTACAGCAAATCCTGCTGGAGTCAGCAGCGGCGCTTCCAGCGATCGGGACAAGCTCTGTGCCAGCTCCATGAAGAAATGAAGCAACACTGCCACCACTTTTGTGATCTGTGTCGCAGAAGTGCTTATGGCTTCCCTGTGCCTGCCAGTGACAAACAGCTGCTCAGGAACGGCAAAAGCAGATTCTCACTGCTGAGCTGCACAGAGGCTACAGCACCACGGTAAAGTTTCAGCAAAGTAATGCACAAACCAGGAAGGAGATTTGTGACTTTGTGTTTCAAGTTAAGATATAGCAGGGCACTTTCTCCTTATAAGGTTGCTCCTGTGTGCCATTGATTTTGCAGTTTATTATTAAAGTGTCTTACAAGAGAAATGGCAACCAGATTTGACACTGGGAGTCATATTAATGGCATGAAACCTCAGAAAAATGGGCACTCTGACAGTTATTAATCAGCCTGAGCCACGGCATGAGCCTCCCCTTGCTCCCCTTGCTTTGACAAAGAAGCAAATCCTCTGGCATCCTCCAGCTCATTTTAACAGTTCCACAGCTGCGGATTTCCCTCCTGCTCGTGAAACAAACTGCTCCTTCCAGAACTGTCACTCTGTTTCCCAAGCAGCACTTACTGCTTCATGACTCTACAATAGCATAATACATTAAAAAGTAATAAAAGATTGTTCCTTTCTTTGAAAAAAAAAAAAAAATACAAAAAGTTCCATTCCTGTAGTGAGCTGTGATTATTTCTAATCGAGGTCTCTGGAGGAGGAGGAGGAGGAGGACATGGCATTTAAGCCAATTGAGCCCCTCTATTCCAAAAGGCTTATTCCTAATAGCATTGAGGGGGAAAATTGATTCTTTTGATCTTGTATTTTAATCTTAAATTTTAATTTGAACCATAAAACTTTAATAACTGTCCTCTAGGTTTCAAAGAGAACAGCACTAAGTATTTTCTGCACACTGCATATTACACGTGTAAAGCCAGATTCCTTTGTATCTGCAGGAACTGTGAGGGCTGCTTATTAAATTAGTAATGACCAGGAGTCAATGGCTTTCAACCCCTCAGAGTGCCTGTTGTATCTGAAGCCAAGAAAAATA
This sequence comes from Dasyornis broadbenti, assembly GCA_013397935.1. NCBI lineage: Eukaryota > Metazoa > Chordata > Aves > Passeriformes > Dasyornithidae > Dasyornis > Dasyornis broadbenti. The sequence goes on along the minus strand of VZRN01004035.1, from coordinate 1,399,800 downwards.
AAATCACTGTTGTCCGTGTAGAGCCCTTATTTGCATAAACATCATGGCATTTTAAAATAATTATGCATGTCGACTTCATATGGGATTTGGAAAAAATGCAGGATTTCCCTAATGAAACTTACCAGTTTCCACAAGGTTGAAATGCAAAGTAATTACTTGTGTCCTTCCAAGATCTAAAAACCTGATAATTAATTTTGTATGGTACAAAGAAACATGTACCAGCTGGTGTAATAATTTCACCATACAGCTGGTAAGCAACAAATTCTGTGATATGAGCCCGAGAGGAGAGGGAGAGAGTTCTGTTAAAAGGCAATTATTGCCACCTGAACAGTTGTCACAGCATCCTTGGGAACGACCAACAGCTCTATTCTGCAAATCAGAGGTGTAACTTTTACCTGAGCAGGAAGGGAACGCTGTACTTAAGCTCTCCGGGTAGAATAACTTGAAAAATTGCAATAATTTATGGGTAACTCACAGCACCGTGCCTGTCCTGGCCCAGGACACAGGGTGCCTGTGAGGAGTGTGCTGCCTTCTGCAGCATTCCCAGCTCACAGACCCAGACACCACCTTGGGCTTTTTCCACTTCCAGTGGCAGCAAATGTTATTCCCACTGATGGCACAATTACCCAGAATAGAAGCAACCACGGAAGATGTTAAACTCTGCTTCATTTTACAGCATCAGCTGTTTGCCTGCAGTTCTTAGTTTAAAAGGCCAGGAAGGTTTCCAGTGTTTGCAAAGTGTACTACTATGGGGAGGGGAAGGCAAAAAAAAAAAGAGAAAAAGGATAATTCAGAGGCAATAAAGACCTCCTTCATTCCAAATTCCCTTTAATGGAGTTTCTATTCATGAAGCAATAGCCTTGCATTTTCCAGGCAATAAAAAGGGGGAAAATTTTTTTTGGTAAATGGTTCTACCTCTGCATGCTATTTTTAAATCAAATTTGCTTGTGTAAAAGGTAGGACAGCCTTACAGAAGGCTCAGACTTCAGCCAAATTCAGGAAGTGTGATTAATGGCAATTTTTACCCAAAACCATGGGGGTTTTTCTGTTTGTTGCTATAATGTACAACAGGAAAAAACTACTGATGGTGCGTCAACCAGGGTGAAGAATGATGTACAAGCTCATGAATGGGGCTTCCTACTGCTCTGTCTCCTGTCTGTACCTCTGCTGCCCCACCAGCACAGCTCTTCCCTTGGTGCCAGCAGCACCACTGCGCTCATTGCACCTCCCTGGGCTCAGCTTCACAGAGGCCAGCACTGAGAGCAGCACCCATGGCTGCACCTTCCCTCTCCTCCAGCCCCAGGGCACATCCAGCCTTGCTTTGTTACCCACAGCACTGTGAGCATCACGGCTTAAAGCTGCTGCAAAGGCGCTGCAGGGACACCAGAGCTTGCATACGAAGAGCTGAGTCAAAGGCTGAATGAAGGCATCTTTGGATCAAACTCATCCAATTAGAAGGAAAAGTTTAATTTAATCTGTTGTCTTTTATAGTTCTACAAATAAAGATGGCTATTTCTGAAGTAGAGCAGTTTACTCAACTGCTGTTGTGAGATATAACGTATATATTCATCTGAATATATAACATTTTGAGCCTTTTTCCTGAATCCTTCTCATAGCTCTCCCTTTGGATGTCGAGGCAGAAAACACCCAGAAGGGACATTTTTAAGACGCCGTAAGATGATGTTCTTTGTAAGCAGAACACACTGCTGGAAAATAGCGTTGTTAACTTCGGTAATCGGTTTAGCTGACTCACAGCCCGAGCGGAGTGGTGCCGTTGGTAGGGGGCCCCTTGAAAAAGGAGATTGCAGCTGATACCCTCCCCACGCACACACACTCCTCGAGGTGCAACCCACACCTGCTGAGAAACACCAAGAGATTTGCCAGGAGCGTTCACTGAATGCAAGGGGGATTCCTGAGAGGCACCTTGACCCACACAGACACAGATGTGCACAGCTCTGTGGGGGGGGGGGAATTGATTATGGTAGGAATATTGTTATGGTCAATCTACAGTTAAATCACAGTTATAACTGTAGTAAATCCTGCTGAATTAAGTTTTAGATATTAAATTAGTCAATGTGGAAGTGCTGCTAAATCCTCTTGAATCCTTGCCTTTTGCATCCATGTCCTTTGCACCCTTACCCTTTCCCAGCCCCAGTCTCTACAGAAACCATTCTAAATTGGCTCTGATCCTACTTTCCTGTGTACGCTTCATCCTTGCACTAAGAAACAGAGCGAACCTTGCCACTGAACTCTGTTAAATTGCACTTCCACAAATTTCCACTGAAACCCGGTTTTTGCCACTACCCGTGGCAGTGATTCCTTAAGGGGCCTGCAGGTTGGATGGGAATGGCTGAGCAAGGGAATGCTGAAACCAAGCAAGAGCTCCAAGGGGGAGAACAGCTGTTGATCTAAGGTTAATGGTCAAAGACAAGTTCCCAGCTGAAAAGTAATAACTGAGAACAGGTAAGATTGTGTAAAATATGAATTGTTCGATTCCAGCCCAGCCAGCAGCAGCAGAACTCCGTTGCCCGTGCTCTCCCCTCGCTGAGCTCCTGTGCATTGTGACAGACCGGCCGAGCACTGACACAACACCTGCCTGCAGAGGGAAAGGTTTCCAAATTCAGCGCTTGTCAAAAGCATCAGTTATTGCCTGTACACATTTGATTTCATTCTGTCAAAATCTTAGGCTGATCTGCGTTACCTGGTGCAGTGCAACTCTGACATGAAAGCTGTCACTGATTTTCTACCTTCTCTCATGCTAATTTAATTATATTATATTTAAGAACGTGCAACTAACTAGACAAAACAATCACAGATTAATTAATTTCATCAAATTCTATTATCAGGAAAACAGCTTTTACTTTTAACCAGCTTCAGATAGGAATTCAGTATTTCTAGGCTAAAACACTGCCTTTATTTTTTTTCTCCGAAGGCATTCACACAGAGAGCATTTTAATTTTCCACACTATAGCTACGCTGACCTTCCAGACCTTGCAAAGTAAAGTATTTATGATCCCAGAGTTTTTTTTATGGTATTGTTTCAATATTTTTGTAACATTTGTATTTCTTGCTGATGTTTTTGGCATTAAAAATCACTCAAGCTGTGCTGAAATATAATGATATTCACTGAACCATAGTATGGAAGGATAATTCAGTTCAGGGAGGTTATTCTAGCTCATCATGTACACAAAGGCTTGAAAGAAAATGCAGAGGATTCTCCGTTCTTGACATGTGCACTATTCAATCTCTCTTTAAAAAAAATAACGTGACACGGAGAAGACTTCACTTACATATCAAAATATGCAGCTTTTGTCTGCAGAGGCAGGCAGGCAAAACAAGTATCCAAAATGCACACATAAAAACCCCTTTCATGGTCTTCCCACAAACACTGTCTTTTAGATTCAATTGATCATGGAAACTCAAGTCTGTAAGAGCCTCCTTTCTCTTTTCTTCCAGCAGCAGAGCCTCTCACCCATTAATTCATTGCATCTCCAAATATTATAAGCAAGTCACAAAATGTCATGGTGTTAGTTTTCCTGCAGGCTATGCTGTGCTTTACATTCATCCCCATTTTCTTCTTTTTTTTTAATTCTTATTATCCAGTCCCTCTTTTGTCTTTTTCTTATCTTGTCTGTGGCCTTTCATGGCAGAGGTGAAGCTCGTGTGGAGGAAGACAGTTCTGCCTCATCTTGACCATTCTGATGCTTCTCTAACGCCATGACTCTACAAACTCCATTCGCAGTCTCTCCTGACAATTTTGCAAACTCCAAGGGGACCAGAGTCACAGAATCAGGCACAGATCTCTGCTTTCTCAGGCTGGAAAGCCAGTTGCACCTTCAATATCCAGAGTTTGAGATGCTCAACTGAACGTCAGTTTAATCCAGGCTTTCCACTCTTTTAATCATCTCTGAAATGAGACCGCATGAATGCAGCAATCTCCTGGTTTGGCATTAGGTGCTGTGCAGCCGGTCTGGAGTTCTGTTGCCTCAACACCTGGTCACACCAGCATTCTCTGGATTTCTGAACAAGGCTGGGAGATGAGGTGCATGCAGACCGGTCTAGAATATTTAGAAAGACAATGCAGAAATCCGTAAAGATTACACCATAACAGAATGAGTTTGTGTAACTTGCTGCTGTGATGTATAATGTGGAAAGCAGATGGTGCAGCTTAGCTGAGGGTGGGTCCTAAACTCTGATTCGGTTTTATACAGGATGCTTTCAACAGAATTTCCCTGAGAGAGCCTAGTGTCAGTGAGGAAACCTTCACTGCCCCCCATGCACAGCGTGTCTAAAATAAAAGAGTTCAGAAACAAGAGCTGAGAAATATTTTAGACTCCTGTGTTATTCATAACACTTTATAATGTTAATATGTTCTATTTCTGAAATATAAATTGATATACAAGAATAGGCTCGGTGACCCAGTGTGTGCAAGGAGTCAGATGGAGTATTTGCAACATTTTAAGTCATTAAAAATGGACTCAGCCCTAAAACAGATCTATATTTTTATGGTTTTCACTGAGACATTTAATTAAGTTCTCATCACAATTCAAAAATTTTAATGAAAAATATAATCATAATGCTGGATTCCTGAGCTCTTCAAAGGAAGTTGATATATTTATGAATAAGGTTCTGTCACAGCAAGCCGCAGAAACACTGTGTGCCAGGGTTTTTTATTTCTTCTTTCTATCCCAGTCAAGCATGATTTTCTCATGCATTATGACTGCAAAAGTAGTTAATATATTACAGATAATTTCCATTTCACCTCATGAGTTTCTTAGGGATAAATTTTGTAACAATTACAGAATCCTATAAATTGTGCAAAATTAGCTGTTCAGCTACCGGTCTGAAATAAGCTGCCAGGAGCCTGAGCTTATTTTGAGACTAGATACAGAAACTCACCAGGGTACAAATATTTGTCTTTTTTTCTTTTTGGTTGGTTGGTTTGTTTTTTTGAAGCCTGGAGATACAATCACATTTGTTGAACGTGTGCTATGAACAGTCAGCGTTTCACATACGCCTACTACACAAAAAAAATGTTTTGTACTCTGAGTACCATAAAAATATCACTGAGGGGAAACTCCACCAGTCACGATGCTCACAACTCCTTCATATGTATATGTAAAAGATATATCTGTTTTATACATATATGTAAAATATGTATCTGTTTTTTAATAGCTTCACTTCCTACATTCACGATTTTCTGATTTCATCTAATAGGTGGGTTTCTCATACCTGCTATAAGAGAGAACCCAGGAAAAAATCAGGATGAATTACTGTATGTATTTGTTAAATATCCAGGTGTTAAAATCATTTCCTATTTTAGGCAGACACGAGCCCCCATTTTTGAGCTTTGGAGATTGACCACACTGCAGGTGACACCTGCTCTGCTCTAAAAGGTGTCTGTCCTTCGGAGACAACCAGCTCCTTCTCAGGAAGCTTCCACTCGCATGAAGTGATCACAAATCAGCCTGAGAAAGGCGTCGTGAATTTGGGTTCAAGCCACATCTGATTTCATTCTAGGGCTCTGTTTAGAATCTGTGTGCTGGTTTCCATCCGTGCCTTCTGTAGATCCTCCTGGAATCTGGATCTATGCAGGAAGGCCCATCTTCCTTACCGACTGCCATCTCAATAAATCTAACCCTGCTCCTAACTGGCTGCACAGGAGCTGCATCTTTTCTTGCAAATACACAAAACCAGTGAAGTCTTATGGACAAAATCCTGAGCTCAGAGGAATCTCTGCAAAAAGAATGGCTCAAGTGCCAGCCTGTATTTCAGTTTTCCAGCTGGGATTTCTTTGGTTTATCATTTACTGTAGAGCAGTGAAAAATGGTATTTATTATGTGGAGAAGTAAGATTGCTTTTCTTCATAAACTTGGCTTTGTCACAACGACGTACCCTTTTGTTATGAGTAAGACTGCAAAGAGACCATCAAGTTCAGCAGCACCAGCAAACCCAGGTTATTATTTTCAGTCTGAAAACGTGTGCCTTGCTTCAGTATATTTCAAATAATGTCCACTTTTACGATTACAACAGTAAGAACTAATCACTGGTTGACATTTTCATCCAAGCGGATTCTGGGGACTAACAATTTGCCAAAAACTCTATAGCGCCTATCCAAACTTTTCTGTTAGGATAATTGGTGTTCACTGTGACTTTGGGAATCTATCTTCTATGCTAAGAAACATGTATGGCGCTGTTAATTAAATATCTCTGTTCTTCTAGAAAACTTCAGTGCTTATCCAAAAATTCTCTACGTTTCTACAGTGCCACCACTCCTGAAATTCATAGTCTCTGTGTTGAATCTTCACATTTCTTTTGAAAATGAAACTGAGGCTTTCACAGACTACCTTTAACTTTGGGAACTTCATATTCCCTGATTCTCTTCCACAGTCAGCAGAGGAAGCTGATAAGGAAACAGCCTGAGGTTGCACCAGGATTGATTTAGATTGGATGTTGGGATAAATGTCTTCCCTGGAAGGGCTGTCAGGCGTTGGGCCAGGCTGCCCATCCCTGGAGGCTTGTGCAGGTGTGGTGCTTGGGGACAGGCTTTAGGGCTGGACTCAGCAGTGCTGGGTTAATCCTTGGGCTCGGTGGTCTCAAAGGTCCTTTCAAAGCTGAAAGATTCTGTAATTGCATGAGTGATGTTCTCTGCACACCTCTGTGAAGGAAACTGCTGACTGCACCCAGAGCACAAAGGGATCAGCTTATCCAGTGTACACCTTGTGTCATTCTCTTACATTCTTAAATCTCTCAGACGCTTTGCAGTCTTTGGTGCATGTGTCCTCTCTCTCACTCACCAATAACTGTTTGCATTTGTACTTCAAAATCAAACTTTGTGCCTACAGAACATCACTGATCTCCTGTCCAAGACCTGCTGACAGGACTCTGGTGCAGGCAGAGTCTGAAAACCACTTACGCAAACACACTCACCCAACAGGAATAATTTTTGCATAGATTTATGCAAAAAGACAGAGCAGTACTTCCAAGCCAGTAGCTCCATGGCTAAAGTGCTCTTTCAATAAGGTTTTCATAACCTCAAACTGATGCCCATTTTCCATGTGTTTTTTGGGAAACACTGAGTGAAAGAAAGTCACCATTTCAAGGGGCCAAGTGGATACACAGCCCTGCTGGAGCTCGGCAGGTACTGTTTGAATTCAGAGTCCAAAAGGGGCTAACAACTCGCCATTTTATAAAGTTTAATCTGAATACCTGCTCGGATTTCTGTGCTGGGGGACATTTACACTATCTATTCAGCACTACACTAACCATCAGGCTGACTGCTCCCTGCAGCTCTGCTGACTCAAAATAATGACTTGGAGGGGAGCTCTAATGACAGAACAAGGGGCAATTACAGGCACAGCACGAGCCCTGCAATAACTGTGTGATATATTCTGTGCAGTTGATTGACCCCGTGCTCAGGTTCATTTGGGCTCTGCTGCTGTAGATCTGGCCTGTGCCTGAAGGTGTGTGGCTTGTTAATCTCAATAGAAGAAGACAGAACAGATTAGATCAAATCAGATCGCTCAGACAAAAGCAAAACTGCTCCAGCGCTGGGACAATAAATGATAGCAAAAATATGCGACTCTGAAAGCAAATATTCCTTTGCCGACAGCCAGAAAGATCTGAGGTTGTAAGAACAGATTATTCAGCCATTTTTAAAGTTGATCTCTCTTGTATGAAAAAAGAGAATGCCACTTTTTTCCTTGGATGTTGGAAAAGACTACCAGGAATTTTGAGTGGTCAGGATGAATAAATTTATAAAGAAAAAAAGCTCCCATGAGACTTGGTCTATGAACCAAGGGCAAAACAAATCGGACTCTGTCCCTTCATGTTCTTGTCTCTCTGCAATACAACCCTGCTGTAGTTGCTCAAGACAAAACAGCTTCTTTCATAATTTGTCATAATCCCAAATCCAATAATTTCTATTAAAATAATAGAGAAGAGGAAATTGGTTTCTCATGTCAGTATTAGTATTTATCGTAAAATCAACTACAGTTATCCAACGTTAATTTGAAAACAAAAAAAAAACCAACAACAGAAGGAGACAGTGTTTCTGAATATTTCTCAAGCTCTTTTCTCAGAAACAAGGCTTGGATTTTAAATTGGTTTAAAACCAGTTCCCCTCAGTGGAGCCTTCTTACAAGCAGCCCCACTCACCTGTCTTTCAAAATGACTGTTAATATTGATATTAATATTTAATAGAAATCCAGAAAAACCTATAAGAGGAAGTTTGTTACAAGCATATGCATGAGGAAGGAGATACATCTGGGTTGTGCAAACACCAAAATGTTTCTAAAAACACTGCATTCCAAAAGTATCCCCTGACACACATGCTTATGCTAATTTGTGTTGGTTTTTTTAAAATATCTATCACTGTGAAAAACTGAAAGCTAGATATCACATCTACCTATTTCATGATCTCTTTACAACGCCAAAAATGCGTGAAATGGCCTCATAAAATCCCACATAGGAGCACAGAATTTTGTGCAAGGTACAGATTAGGTTTCTCTAAACAAAAGTGATGTTTGACTCCTTTAGAATCATTTGCACACGGTGCCGAAGTACCTAAATTGTTGTGGATGTGACAGATACAACAGAGAACTTCATCCAAATATAAGGCACCAAAACAAATGCTAAACTTGTTTGTAAAAGCCTTCAGCGAATACACAATCTTCCCAGGCAATATATTCCTACAATTTATATTTTTTACATTTACAGTATAGGTAGTTCACCGTGGAAATCAATTTACTCTCGGCCACACAAAAAGCCACCTGCAAATTTGTTTTGTTTGGGGTTTTGTTTTTTTCGTTTTTTTTGTTTCAGAAGAGCTTTACTTTGATCAAGCCACACTTTTAATCTCTTCCTCTAACAAGTGTAGTTACATTTGAATCCAGTGGAACTGTCACCACAAAAAGAGGCCCTCATAACCCAAATATTTAAACAGAGAAGCAAGACATTTAGCCAGAAACAAGGCAAGCACAACAGTGAAATAAATTATTCATAACATAGTGGACTACACCAACCAGAAGACAAATGCAAGTTTTCTGCTCAAATGCTCAGAAATGAGCTTAGGACTTAGCACTTTGAAGTTATCAAGGAGAGAGAACATCTGCCAGGAGGAACTGAAAAGGCCAGGACTTGGAAACGGGAAAATCTTCTCTGGGGAAGAGCATGGGAAACAAAACTCATGACTCCAGAACCCTTCTCCCTCAAGTCTTAAGACACTGGAGCTGGGAACAGCCCATAAAAATAGCGGGGGTTAGGAACAGGATCCCTGACAGTAAAGCTAAGACACCTCTGTCCTTAGGGTTACAAGACTCTTACATGAACTGCAAGAGTAAATGAAGTGTGGGACATGTGACTTTGTCCTTTATAGCTTGTTTTAATATAAATACTCCCAGGCACTGTTGTTTAAAAGGGCATTTACACCTGTAGAAGAGCAGCAGCACTACTAAGAAAAGTCTTCAATATTTATTTAAACAGCAGGTAACAAAGCCTCCCTTGAATCTTTCCCAAAATTCACACCGGCTCTTCAGGGTGGTTATTTAAAGATTAAAGGATCCGTGTTGCAATACAGAATAAGTTATCTGGAAAAGAATGTTAGATACAGCAGCCACTGATGACCTGCACTCTGAAACCTGTGCTTATTAGCTGACTTCACGTTTTACAAATCAAAAGAACTAGAAATAACATACTAGAAATAAATGCATTGGCTGAATAAGCTAATGAACAAATCAGTGACTTAGAGCTCAAGTGTCACACCTTCCATTTAAGGACACAGATCAACATTTTAGCACAGCAGATTTACAAATAAACCACTTAAAAATAACCTTGAGATTACCCCGATTTAAAAAACAAAAGCACAGATAAGGGAAATAACAACAAGTTAAAGCTTCCTGTGCCTGACAAAGGCCTCTACAGGAATGCATGGCCAAAAGTCCATTCTAGAGCCTCACTGCAAAGCTGCTTCCTTCCTTCATCTTGTGCACTGGGATGGGTCACCCAAAATGAGATTTCTTGCCAGTTAATGAAAGTAGGACCGCGACATGTCCGGCTTATTTAGGAAGAGATCACATCAACACTGACTGGCAATTCATGTGAGGCAACGCCATCCTTTCTGCTTTGCTAAGATAAGTCTGGCTTGGGTCAATCTTACCTTTTTATTTTCAAGACTAATAGATTTCTCTTAGGTGACTCTTCTTTATAAAGTTAGAGACAGAATAAAAAACAAAAAGAGCACAGAAGTATCTACTGTGTTTTTGGTAACAATCAACTCCTGCACATCCTGGGTGCAACATGGGTTGTTAGGATTTCTAGCATTCCTCTGAGATTACCAAATCTCTTCTTTTTGTACAGCTCCTTCCCGAAAATGAACAGTGAGCTGCAGTTGTGTCCATTCTCAGCTGAAATATCCACGCACTTTTCAAAGCACAACAAACAAAGAACTTTCTATTATTATTTTTATACCCATTGACTCCACTAAATGCTTAGCAATACATCAGTGCACATGATGGAAAGGAATAAATACTGCCAAAGTGCTCATAAATACAAAACTTATTTTGCCACACTCCTCTGTGGAGTCAATACGTTCAAAGAAGTGAGGGTAGAAAAAAGGAATTTAAAACCAAACTGTGGAATGCAGCACCACATCACACGGGCTGCACTGAGAGCTTCAGCAGAGGTGAGGCTTGGGATCATTTTTCCCCAATTTTTCAATAATTTATTGAAATGATTTTCAAAGGATGCTCAACAGTCAACAGCAGTGGACTGAGGCATTGTGCACCAGCTCGGAATGGAAGCTCCAGTTCTCCTCAGGTGCTGACTGCCGCAAGGCAAGGCAGTGCAGCAGTGACTCATTTGGGGCTGGAAATGGGAATGGGTAAAAGGCAGATGTTCCACCTTGTAACACTTGCACACGAATTAAGATAGAGAGAGAGAAGGTTCCAGAACATCCCACAGCTCTGCTCAGGGTCAGAGACAGCAGCACGAGAAGGGGTTTTTCTCTTGGTCTCAAACGTTAGGGATGTTTCTGGGAAGAAATCTGTCAGGGGATGAAGACCTTGGAAACACCAGGAACCAGCTCCAAGCCACCTCCCCACCCCTGCAGGACGATTTCAGAGCAGCCACAGCATCCTGACACCGCTGCCCCTGGACTGACAAGGATGCCCCTTTCCCTGTCAATGATTCCATGGCCCAAAGGAAAGGCAAAGAACAGATAGTTCTTTTCATCCCATTTTCCCCCCACAAGCTTTTGCTCTAACAGCTTCAACAAAGTAAAAA
>VZRN01004035.1:1364153-1388505 GCA_013397935.1 Dasyornis broadbenti | reverse complement strand
AAAATTATTTTTGAGACTGTCTGGAGAAGATTAATTTGCTCACTGATCATTTTGCACAAGTAATTAGTCACAATTGCTACAAGGAGGGGAGAAGGAAAAAGATATAGAAAGCAGATTAAAGAAACAAACCATAACAAATTCCATAAAGCTTCTGCAAATGTCAAAACCTTGTCAATCTTATAATTGCCTATATAAATATCCAGGTTTTATTCCCAGTGGCTTAACAACTTCCATTTAAATAGGAAATAGCTGAATATATAATAATTGCTTGTTCATTTTACATGCACTATAGTTCATTAAAATAAAACCCACACTCGGCTGGATATCCAGTACTTAACAGTGATTTTATAGCACGTGGAGATGTTGATAAATTAAGTTGACAAAAACTGACTGAAGATATTTTCTAAAGTCTATTGGAACTTTAGCTTCTTCCTTTAATTGTGCCAGTGGCAACTGAGAGTAAATATACTACAAACATAAGAAGGAGAGAGCATTCTATTTTCAAGTGTTGCTTAGATATGTAAGAATAACCGAAACAATCTTTTCCAACACTTAGGCAGCTCGCTCCTGCAGAAATCAGGGATATAACACAGTTTTGTGCAATCAGTGGGGCCAGTAAATCCTTTCCAATTCCTTCAGCAAATGAAATCTTCCACCAATAGTTAGTAGGGGGGGGGGAAAAACCACAAAACAAACCAAAAAGCATTGCAATTACAAACATAAAACACTAGCTCAGTTAAATGAGTGGAAGTGACAACATTACCAATATTAATGTGGCCAAGATATATTTGAATACAGATTTAAATAACTGCAGCTCGAAACTGGAAATTTCAGTTCTCTCTGTGACAATTGAATTCTTTTCCTCCTTCCTCTCCCACCTGCAAGTACTTCAAACCCTTCCCATTCCTCAGGGAAGGGCGGATGGCTCCATGGCACAATCCCACACCAACACCTGCTCCTTTCCCTCAGATCCCTGCATGGAGCCCCAGAGAACAAGCAAAGATAAAAAGGTGGTAGAAAGCAAATGCTCTTACTTCAGCACCTCAAATAAATGCCTCAGGTTAAGAGTTCTCGTAGTGGAGGGGAGATTCTTAAGGATCCAGGCTTTGGCCAGGTAGGCAGAACCCCTTTCTGCCTCCTGCATTTATCACTGTAGCCCCAGTTTTTGCACACAGCACAGAGGCCGTCACTTCAGTGTTTGAAATATTTCCTTGCACATCGCCTTCCTTTTCTAAATCTAAAACATTTGGCTCTTTGTTGTACCCACTGCAAAATATCCACAAGCTGTCAGTTGGTTTGATTCATAGGTATAGACCTAGACAATTCAAAATGGAATTCGTTTTTTGGAGTAAACAAAACAGTTCAGCCTGGACATACTGCCATCGAAACAAGAAAAATCACATAAAACAAACCCACAGAACAAACTCCACACAAGCAGTGTGTGGCTACAGTCTTGTAAAAAGACCAATTCAATGAGTATCTGAAACTTCTGATTTATGTATACAGTAACACCATGGATTTATTGGTCGGAAACAGCGTTCAGATTTGAGATTAGATGCCAGCAGAATAAATCTGAGCACCAAGTCTGGCAGTGACAACATTTGAAAAGTTTTTCACACGCTCATTACTCTCCCGCGGCCTGACACACCGCTGACACGCTGTCATGGCCTGCTAAGCAGAAGATGGGGAGGGCGGGGGGCTTCCAGGAGGTCTTGTCTTTTTCTCCCAGAAAGGAAGTGGCAGAAAGAGGCAGGTTTTCTTAAAACTCAGGCTTGTGTAAAGCTAGATTTGTTCAAAAGTGGAGCGATGCATGGGTTCAGAGCCCCTCGGGGAAATCGTCATTGCAGAGGTGGGATGTACGCCGACATCCAAAAATAACACGGCTTTGGTGTCAGATGCAGCCCCTCTTTCTGAAACCTGCCCCTGCTTTGACTTCAAGAGAAAACATTCAGATCCTCAAAGAGCTCTCTCCTGAGCTAAAGAAAATCTCCATTATCATTTGGCAGCAAGAGATTTGACATTCTCTCTGCATGTTCCTGCTGCTAGAGGGCATGAACGTTACACCTGCAAGCAAAACACACGTGTGCAGAAAGGCACTCACAAAAAGCGCACTGAGGGGACAAGCTGGATTTTTACCAAATCTCCCATGACCTATTTTGATATACCAATGAAAATTTTTATTTAAAAGTTAGGGAGAGGGAAATGCCAATCCTGTCTCAATTAAAACATCCCCCCTGCAAGGTATCCGACCTCGTTTGTTGTTTCAAAGGATGACTGGGTGAGCGCCAAAAGGCAGAAGGTATTACCAGGGCAATGACCTCTCTGATGCTTTACAGATTCACAACAAAGCAGCTTTATTGATATGATTTTAAAGAGCTCTCAGAGGCACAAAATGCAGTTGCTATAGGAATAAGCAGCAGACATCGCTTTGAGAACAACAGATGGCAGCCAAGGTGACTTATCTCCCAAACAGGTAAGCGCTCACTTTCCCTCGTTTGTAAATAGCCATCATTTATCCTGCTCTGTTCAGAGGGTCCCAGGGCTGTCACCTGCATCAATGACTGAAAGAAACGGAGGGCAAAAATAAAATGCAAAAGTGCAAGTTGAACTTCTTTTGCCCCTCAGCATATCTGAGACCTGAGGTGCTACACAAATAAACCTGTGAAAATAAAAAGTAATGGTACTCTTGATAAAAATTATGCATTCCAGTAGATTCTGAATACAGCATTAGGGAATCCTAATGTCCTCTCTTCCCTGCTGAGATTCTGGTATAAAAAGAACTTACCTCACCAGAACATCTGGCTAGAAACAAGTTTTCTAAGTAGCCTGGATATCGAGAATGAGCATTAATGGCTTAAGTGGAGATGCACAGCTGCAAGTTGCTTATTAAAATGCTTTATCATTCCTTAAGTCCCCATGGCAAAATCACGGGAGCTGCAAGACCTTTCAGGCTTCTCTTAGAAAGTGGTTCACAATTAGCATTAGAGGCAACTCGATTAAAGAGAAATCATGTCTCAACTACCACCAAAAAAAAAAAAAAAACCCAACCAAAACCCACCAAAACGAATGATCAGATTACAATGCTTAGTTTTTCTGTTGTCACACCTTCAGTCCTGACAATGTAGGACAAACAGTACCTCCCATAAGATTTTTCTTCCTAAAAGTCTTGAAAGAGAATTACGGAAAGAAAGCAAGACAAAGGGTTGTGACTATTTAGCTCAACTTTGCAAACAAAAAGAATTCCTTTGGCTGCAATTACAAACAACTTCAAATTGCTTCTCCCGTTTGTACAGTTCATAGAGGTTTCGTTTTAAGTTGATGCAGTGGGATTTATATATCCTTCAATTATCTCAAGCAAGGCCATTTACACTTGATTTTGCATTCAGGTTGCGCCTCTGGGAGGAATGAGAACGGAACCAGGGTTGATTTCTCTTCGCATTAAAGGATTTCCACAGAAACACACAATCATCGTTCTGTCCCATGGTCACAGGGAAACCCACAGAGAACTAACCCAGAGCAAAACTGGGCAGCTACACCAGGCAAAAAAGGATATTTATTTGGCAGTGCCGTTGAAACTTGCAGGAGCAAGAATGGGCCCACAACCAGATGCTTCCCCACTGTGAAACACAGCTGACATCACACAGAGCTCCCTCATCGTGGCCAAGCTTCGCCTCCACGGCCACTGCGCAAGATCACGCCCTGCTGTCCTATTTCCAATTCAATAAAGCTATTCCCTAAGGACCTCTCAAGTGTTCATTTCTCAAATTATAGCGGCGTGAAAAGAAAAATCACCCTTTCCAATGAAGAGAAGGGCTGCTGGTGTTGAGGACTTGCTGAGAAGTAGCACAAACCAGCCTTCAGCAGATGAACACTGCCCTCCCAGCAGTGCCCCAGGCAGCAGCAGAGCAGTCCAGGTCTCAGAGAAGCATCACCCAGCCACCAGCAGTGCCACCACACTCCAAATTTAGGCCCCTCTCTTCTCTGCATTTTGTACAATTTCTGAACAGGGAAGGACTGGAAAAGCGGCGATGAACAAAAGAAGCAATGACGGGAAAGATCTGCTTTCCCTTACCAAAGTGTTAAAGAGAGCTGAAAAACACTCCCAGTTTACCAATATGAAGATGTATTGTGGTGATCAGTTTCCATACTGCAGACAACATCTCCTACCCTCCCTCCCAAAATGGTATTCATGAAATATTAGCATTCAAATTCATCTGCCAAAACGATTGTTGATGCAGGATAGAAGGGCTGTATTATCATCTGCTCTGCAGTTTGCCTCAGAGCAATCTTGACTCGGATATTTACATAACCAAAGATTATGACATCTTTTCCAGCCCTTTTGATGTGTCTGTCAGCAAGATGTCAATCAGATTAATTCTAGCTAGATTCTTTCCTGATACTCAAGAATGGCTGTGAGGCATGAAGCAGTCATTTTGCCAAGGAGAAAGTTTGTTTTCCAAAAGAGACCCCTGACAAATCATTTGGAGCAGAAAACTCATTTACACACGAGTGAAAAATGTGTGCTTTATTATCTTTGAGGCCCACAATGCAGTGGATTTGAAGGCAAGCATGACCACTGGTAGAAATATCTTTAAGAATACCTTAAGAGTACTGAAATATCTCCTGTATCTTATATCAAATATCTGTATTAAAAGGACTAGAAATAAAAAAAAAAAAGTGATAGATGCAAACTGGAGAAAACCACATGCTAAAGGACATGAAATTGGCCAATATTCAGACAAATCTTTTAAAGCTCAACAATTTCCAGATGGAGTTGAGACTAGTCAAGGTTCACAGGTTACACAACTTAAGCTTCCTTAAAGCCCTCCCTCACCCCCCAAACTTTACACCCATTTTGCTGAACACTCTCCTTCCTCCACAGTATGAGAAGGGGAACAGAGCTTGGTGACATTGGTGGAAATGGTCTTCTGACTTTCCTCAGCTGATTCAGGTGACAGAATGGGCAAAGACACTTGTTCTTTGTCAACATTAAAGTCATTTTATGCAATTGTTAAGTGAAACAGGTGGTAACAGAGAAGGAAATTCTCATAAAGATCGATATTCAAGAACAGAATGAGTTGATGTAGAGTAATTCTCTACTAAGACCTTACAGCACCAAATATAAAAAATATTTACAGAGAATATATTTGTGTATAAATTGATGCTGGAGGAAAGATTAATGAGTAAATAATAGAAAAATGTCCAGAAGGACAGATTAAAGGACCAGATAGAAAGGGAAGAAATGCAGTGACAGGATTGGCATCTCACACATTAGCAAGAGGAAATAAGAACAAAGGCAATGCAGCAGATGAACTAGCAAAGGGCTGGATGCAAATCCCAAACCAGGGCTCTAGAAGGGACCAAGCCAAGAACCAAATAACTCAGGAGAATTTCTCCAAGCCTTTCATTTGTCTCTTCCTGCTGATGGGTGAGTAAATGGCATGCTCCTTACTAGCAAAGGCTGGATATCACAGACCAGTGGTGGAAGGGAATTTGACTTACAAACATTCTCACAGCTGAGCTTTACAACCCCAAATATTTCACATTTTCCAGATTGCTTTGCAAAACTTCAAGTTCCTCCAGAAAAGATGTGTCCTGTTTGTCCAACACCTCTCAGTGCCAGAAGGAGTTTCCTGAGCAATGACGGATCAGACACAGGACATCTGCTGGCCTCATTTGCTTGCCCATTGATAAATGTCTCCCAGCGGAGATAAGCCTCCTTCGTCTGCGAAGGCCCAGGTTCAATATCATCTCCAGCATTCTTGCCCTCAGAATGCAGTAACTACTGTCATTTCCAATCACCTGTTGGCTCAACTGTCAGGTTCAAATCCTCCTCCATAATTTTAAAGCTTTTTTCTCCGGTGTACAGCACCTGATGTGATATGAATCACACAGATGAAAGACAAAGGTATCTGACTGACATTAAATGCTGTCACTCAGCTGGGGCTGGGTGGATGCCAACTGGTCAAATTCTCCAAAATCCTTGAACAGATGCTGTGGCTATTCCAGTTATTATTTCAATTTCACACTCTTCCTATCTATGCTGACAGCTGGTTTTGACAGCCTGCTCTCTTTTTCTCAGCTCTGCTGTCAATCTCAGACACATAATAGCTGGATTAGAGCTTAAACAATAGTGATTAGATCAGGTAGAAGAGGAAGCACGGTGGCAATAAAAAATAAGATGCTTCAGTAAACCTTCAAACTCTGGCCACTTCAGCTGAAAGCAAATTTACAGAAACTCATCCAGCAAGCCAAAAATTATTCAGAAGAGAAGAGGAGGAATTTCATCAAAGCTTGGGAGTATCTTGTTGGTTTTGTGGGATTTTCTAAAATCACATTAATACTAATTTCCACGAAAAAGTTTCACTGAACAATTCCATCTTCACAGTCTCAGTATTTAGAAGGGTCAACAGGTTCTGGTTCCATCACCTTATCCTTGGCAGTTCTCTGTCAAAAGGCCCTGCACCCTGCAAGTCATTTGATGCAAATTAGCCCTCGTTAAAATAATGAAATCCCTTGCCTTGTAAATCATTTTAACATCGGTTAAATATCAAATAAATAATCAGAAGGAAGAGTTGTGGATCGCATTCAAGCACGCCCAGGAGTGCTGTACGCTGTCAGCAGTAAAACCCAGCCCTCTGTAAACACTGCTCTCCTCCACAGTAGGGACGGGGTGATAGCGGAAATGCAGTTATGCCATCTGTTAAATAATTCACACAAACAAGAACTGGAGATGTATTTTTTCCAGAAAGGCTGGCTGTATATTTAAAAATGTAACCTCTACAATCCTCACATCCATAATTAAGTTAGTGGGTAGATTGAAGAAGAGAATTCCATTTGCAGAAAAGCTCAACAGATGGTATTGTGCATTAAAGTAGAAGCATGTGAAAACTATTGGAACAAATGGCAGATGTGTGTGTCAGCCTTCTCCTGTGCCATTAAAGATTGACATTCAGGCTATTATTCAGACTCCCAGAATCTCACAAAAGTCCTCTGAAGCTTGTGTTGGCTAAGGATTTTTGCAGGCCCAGAGACAACCAGCCAGGGGAGGAAAAAACCCGTATTTTAGGCATCTGTATCCTACCACATGAAATGTAGGTTTTCCCAGATGCTACCTATTGGTAATGAACACTTTATCCTTAAAACATTGTTTTTGCATGGGACCAGCGGTGAACTGTGTTATATCACAGTCTGTGTGACCTGGGACCACTGCAAGGTCCTGTCTGAATGCACACACTTCATGTGCATGGACTTTCTCCGAAGTGCCTGCACCTGCCAAACCAAAGAGAGGCAGGAGGTGTCCCCTTCATGCAGCAAAATTAGAGGTGCCTATTCACTGAATCAGTTAAAAAAAAAAAAATTTGTTCAGTTACAAGAGAAAATGTTGCTTAAATACACATAATATAAAGGACAATCTGTTTTACTTTGAAGAGCTTAGATAGTTTTATTTTTAGGAATACCTTCGAAAGACTCAAATCCTCTCTAAGCAGCAATTGCCCAAAGCAATAAAACGCATCAATATTCTCACAATAAAAAGTCCACAGTTGGCTGTTATGGAAGTTCAGAATTAACTCAGGCTTATCTCAGGCTTTTGTTTACCCAGAACACAGGAGCTATCTCCCCCAGAAAAGAGCAGTGATCCTGCTAGCTCGTTCTGACTAGCGAGGAATCAATGCATCTCTCTCTCAGGCACTTGAGGAACCGCCTGGTCCCAGTTCTGTCTCACCTGCAATCCAGGCTCTAATTCTACCCTGCCCCAGAGACTCTTAACAGAGTCCCTTCCACTGTATGGAATTCTGTGACTAAGAGAAACCCGGCCTCATCAAAAATGAGAGAGGGCCCTTAGAGGCAGCACGTGTTACAAACGCTTTCTCCATGTTCACAGTGGCTTTAAACATCTTGACCCAAATTCAGTGTCGAAGGGAAGAGCCTGTCTGATGCTTGGGAGGCAGAACACGAGCATCACATCAGCTGCTTGAGCCAAGGAATGCCATTAAATGCCATCTCAGGATGTGCAAGAGCCATCCAGGCTGACAGGGAGAGGCTGCTCCGCTGCCAGGGACGGCAGTCACGGCTCCGCGAAATACAGATGCAAATGAAAAGCAGCTGCAGCCCATGGAGCATCCAGAGGAAAAAAACAAACACACAAACTCTCTTCCTTTCACGCCCAGACCCGGTGTATTTTGGGAGTGTACAGGTACACTGACTGCTCTCTGTGTAACCCTCTGCAAAAGTAAATCCCTTTCTCACAGGAAGCGTGGATGAATGGATTCCGTGACTTCTCGAGCAGAGTTCATGCAGACAGTCCTGCCCACTGATACCATGTTCTGCATCTTCTGAGCTACTGACAGACAATTGCTACAAATTTCTCCTGCTTTACTGCATCTTCCCACTTTCATGCACTCATTGGAGATTAAGTGCTAATCTTGAAGAACTAATTTCTTTAATGCAGCTTTTTCTCTGCAGTTTTGCATACAACACTCCTTTTCTGCTATCAGCTCCAGCTACTTTAGGGAAAAGTGTTTAAAACTGTAGTTAAGTGAGTTGTTTTTCTAAAGAGTTAATTCTGTACACATTCCTGCTTTCTCAGCAGGTTGCAAAGAAAATGGAAGCACAAATGTGCCTGTAAATATAGATTAAAACATTGACATCACGTCCTTATCTTAAAATGGAGTATATGGGGTTTGCAATTTTGCTTGTATTGCATAGATTGTACCAGTGACTAAGAGGAAACTTCTTGTTGCTCTTCTAGAGCTTTAGTCACAAAGCAAACAGCAGGTAAGTCCTCCAACCCGGAGATCACACTACAAAATTAGTTTGCATTGACTTAAAAGGGTTTGGATTGTTTACGCTAAATCAAGTCTGTAAGTGAGCACACAGGATCAATTCCCAGCTCCAAATGAAGATCCACAGCTTACCAGGAACACAGCAATTTCAGAAATAAGCTACTTTCAGTTCTGTTGTTGTGTTTTGGGGTTTGGTTTCATTTCTTTTCAAACAGAGCAGACAAAATGCTAAGAAAGGCACTGAGAAGCCCTTCAGCTTCACAATTGCTGCAGCGGTGCTGTGCACTGGATGGCCTGGTACAAGAGATGGTACCACACTAGCCACTACTAGGGAGATAATTATTCAAGTACTGAAAATAAGTAATTTCAAACAATATATTCTCAAAACGATTTCTTTTTGTAATTGACTTTAAAACTTTTTGCTTTGTTCTGGATTATATCAGGGCTTAAAGATCAAATTTCATTTCAATCTGGCCCATTTTTCTCCCTGTCATGTCTGTGCAGTTGAGGGAAAGAAGGAGCATGGCTCCTCAGGATATTCCCACAGAAGAGAAACTTCCTAGCAGCAGGCAATGTTGAACCAGACAGGTCCTGTAGAACATGAGAACTCCTGGAGGAGCCACATCAGGGCAAAGCAGAAAGTGCACCTCAGAAACAGCTCTGTTCTTTGTCTGCACTACACATGTGCCTCCTTCTCCCTGAACATCAAGCACTGAGTGACACCAAAACTGCAAATACAGCACAGACAGAGCTGTTCCTATCCAAAGAATTCAAAAGGCTGCTGACAATTAAATACATTTTCCACCAAACCAAATCATCAAATGAATGCTGTACTGATGGTCAGCACTGGCAGGTTCATGTTTCCTCATCTGGGCAGCCCTAAATAGGGGTGATAACAACACCTGCAGGAAAGGAGTCTGACAAACAGGGAAGAGCCAGCACACCGCTCTCTGAGTGAAACCTGCGCTGCCACTGCTTGGCTGGGCTGGAGGATTTTTTTGGAAGGAGATTACAGTTCTAATTGTTATCAATCTCCTTCCTTTCATTTGTGTCAAACTCACTCCAATAAAGGAATCCAACAAACAAAAAAATCTTCTTGCCTCCTCCTGATCAAAATCCCATGCAGGCTGTTCAGGAGAAATTTGGTTTTTTCAAAAATATTTACCTTCCCATTTCTAAAGCACATTATATTTAGCAAATCAGAGTGAAGAAATCATGCCTCTAACTGTTCTACAAGAACGAGGTCCTGTCCAAGGATTTGTGACGTGACTTATGTGCTCAAATGGAACTCACATCATGATCACCTTTATACCCGTGCAACGTGTCGCAGCGATGAGCTGCTCGCTGCCAGTGTTTGGTTTTGATGCTGGTTTTTATACTAAAACCCACGTTACACTGGTTATTGATCCAGCATGATTGATTTCCTGCGTGGCTTTGCCATTAAAGGGTGAAAGTCCCAGCGAAGGGCTCTCTTTGTAAGGTGTCCTGCTACATGAAGATCAGTGCCTACCCCTTAATTGCTGACAGATGGCCAAACTCTGACCGCAAGCCGACAGACAAGTAGGATAAATGCACCAGAGAGCTGACGTGGATCAGATGCAAACTTAACGTACCTTCTGAAAAAGTTAAAACTTTTAACAGGAAATATTTTGGGTAACAGAATTATTTTCTTCCTATTCCTCAATCTTCTGTATTTAATTAGCCCTCGACACAGAGTTTTAAGACTTTGTGCTGTGTGACATAATATCAATCAGGCTGTTTAGCTGCTTTCCCCTTTTGACACCATATCCCTCTTCAGATTGTCTGCATGGATGGAGACTGAAAACAGAAGTTTGACATTGAGAAAAATTGTTTGCGGTAAAACAGATTTTACTGATGATGTGAACAGAGCTCAGTTCATATCCAAGATCTACCTGGCTACTTGCAGAGGTTAAAAAAAAAAAAAATAAACCAGAAAAACAATGAGCTACTTCAACAAAAATAGTCATGCAATTGCATTTTTACACTGTCATTCTATTCATGTTCTACTAAACTTCAACTCAAAGTGTCACATCAGAATTTACTGTCCCTTATCTCATTTACCTGTCAACAGGTCAATATCTTAAAGCCATCACAGAACAGCAAACAATCAAAGACAGACCCAGCCTCGTGCAGCTAAACATAAGAAATGTACAGTGAAGCCCAGAGCCCATGCGTTTCACAGAACTGGGTTATTTGGCTCCACTTTTCCACTGTCGTGTGCAGTCCTTTCAGACAGAAAAATAATGGTGCTGTACGGGCATCTTTCAAGGAGCATGTGCTTGTTTTAATAAAACAATAAAAAGCCTTCTCAAGACTTGCAGACCTGCTTCCTGTCTCCCTTCATAAAAGGTGTTATCCTGCCAGGTGGTTTATCCAGACTCCCTCAAATTTTAATTATCTCTTTACTTAATGAGTACAGTAGCTGATCTAGATTTATTGCAGTAGCTAGAAGCTTGCGTGAATAAAATATCAGTTCTGTTTGTGAAGTGGCAGTTATCTTTGTTTGCAGACTCTTCTAATTACTTCCAGGTCATTAAGCCCATCTCCAGCAGATATTTTACTGTCATTAGAAAAAGTGTTATAATGACACTAAAAAAGTCGATGGGTACAGAAAAGAAAAAAAAAAGTCAGAAAAGGTCAAAATAAGGCCTAAGATGTTAATTCAGATCTGGATTACCGATACAAATCATGCCGATAACTTGGCACACGTCCTGCGAGACACCACAGCCATCAATAGGTTACACTGGGCGTGTGTCGGGGCAGAATTGCAGCTTACAAGTCAGCACCTTAAGTCGTTTGTTTTACGCTGAGGTTAAGTGATAAGAATAGGATAAGTTTCCCATTAGTTTAGACACTGACTTGCCAATATGCAACATGAGGCGGAAAGGATATATACGCTCAAAAATACATTCATGTACATGGCCAGGCGTGTCAGAACTGACAGTGAATACAATTAGCAAAGCTGTCTGTACCTGACCCTTGGAGCACTGGACCAGGTACACTTCTTTTTTTCCATTTCACTACTGAACATATTTTAGAGGCAGAAATCCAGCCACGCTCATTTGCCGTGTCGTCTCCTGTCTCTTCCAGAGGCACTGTTTGCTGAGTACAAACCCCGGCTCTAATTGTTTGCTGCACTTGTTGACTGAAAGATTGCCTCCATTACCAACATTTTCTTGTACCAATCCATCCACTCCCCATCTGTTCTTCAGCTGCTTGTTTGTGATGCATTTTAAGAAGGTATAGCCGTGGGTATTTCAGCAATAATTAGATTCTGCCACTTCAGCTATCCAGTCAATGCCCATGATTATCAGTCCAAAGGAAGATTTCCAAATGCAATCCAAGAGAACCTCTAAAAAAAAAAAAAAAAGTAGTTTAACCTAAATATTCAATTGCCCACTTCTGCTGACAGTCCTAATTGTTTACAAGTGGACAAAACGATGCATTAAAATGTCTTTTGGTATTGTTCTAAATCAAAGGACGACAGGGCCTCAGTCATCATGTTTGTATTTGCAAACTAATTGCATCTCTTCCCTTTTCTTTCAGAAGTTTTTCCTACAATTCAAACAGTGCCAAGACACTGCTTGAGAAACACTTCCTCCTTAAAAACAAAAAGGCATTATACAGTATTCCCGAAAAATGGACCACAGAGCTTCACATTCAGCGTGGATTTTCAAGAGCTTTCTGACCTCCCTGGCCAAGTGCATGGTACTGCTTTTCATTCCCTATGTGCAAGAATAGTCTGTAAAGGTGAAAAAAAACAGAGTTAACCCACACAGCTTGCAGCTTTAGAATTAGACTTAACTAAGGAGAACTGGAATAAGGAAGATTTAAAGAACACCGTCTACTAGAAATTGTACCTTCATAATATGCCTCATCTCACGATTGTCAAAACTCATCACTCAAAGAGGGTACCAGAGGAAAAAGTTCCTTTCTCATGTTTGCATTTCACCTCTAGTTTTAATTTCAGCCTCTCCCTGTTAGGCAGGTGTCACCTTAAGTTCAAGACCATGCATTTTTATCTTTTGATCAAAACCAACTTTCCCAATAACAAATAAGAAGCCCAGGCTGCATAGTATGGTCAGCACATTTAGTGCCCTAGGCTTGTTTTCCAAGGTGTATTTGTAAATAATGGCTCTTTGATTCATTTGGATTTGGCAGAAAACCATCACGGTAGCACACGTTTGCCCTTTCTTTTGCATATTTGCCATTCTGTTTAAGTGTGTTTTGACAGTGTACACCGGTCCCTCCCTCTCACTCTTTGGATTTTAGCTCCCTAAAACACTGCACCAGGAAATGAATGATGGCAGGCACCAGAAACCAAGCAAAAACCCCAGCCCAACCAACCAAAACAACACAACTACACACAGAAAGCACAGTCACCAAGGACCGGATTTCAGAGAACAGAGGATGGGATCAGTTCCCTACGTTACACGTACTGGGGTCAGCAGTAAACTGTACCCGTAAAATGAGTGCTGCGAGAATTTCTGGATCAGCCCTCCCACTCCGTCACTGCGGTGATCATCTGAGGATCACTAAGGTGTGTGAAGCTATGGAAATGCTGTACGTTACTGGCACAGCGTGCTAGACAGCAGCTTTACAGGCTCAGGTGAACCTGAGGTTGGGGAATGCAGAAGGAGCTGCATTGTGGGGTCACTGTCAAGCAGGTAAGTCACAAATGAAATCTGTGTCAGTGTTCCAGTGGAACAGCACGCATTTCACAGTCTTGTCCTCACAAAGGCTGAAGGGAGAGACAGATGCGCTACCTGTTCCCCAAAAGCAGCAGCAGCAGCCTCAGGCCTTGGGCAGCCCAGGGCTCCAGAGCCCTGACAGGCCCAGTGCAGCTAAAAATCCACAGCAACCATTCAGGTCTTTTCTCAAGCTTGACCCTACAGCTGCAGATTTCGCTCCAGTTCCTCAGCACCTGAGCAGATTGCATTCCTGGAGACATTCCTTAGACCTAGCTCTTTTCTTTGCTGTACACCAAACAGGAATTGCTTGATAACCTTTGCCATTTTTCCTTTACTATTACTGTAGTACTTACTACACTGGAAAACAAGAAACTGTCCCCCATTAGACACATTTTAGTGTAAAGGACAAACCAAAATAATTCGTAATCTCCTAGGGCTACACTGGTCTTTCGTTTATCCCAGATAGTGAAAGACTCTGTGTTTTCTATTCTGAAGAGTTGGGGAAGGTACTCAAAGTGCCTCCTTCAGCTCAGAATGCTTGAACCAACTCAGATCCATTTTTGCATTCTTTGTATGTCCAGTCACTCACAGGCTGCAATGGTTACAAATCAAACAGCGCCACATCCAATTGCACTCCAAAGTCATAATTTAAAGGATAGATACCATACGTGTTTAGGGTTATCTTAGTGATGTCATAAAATGTAAAATTTCCACGTCCTAACGAGAGGCTTCCTTCACTCTCTGCTAGGCCATCTATCTCAGCACAGGCTTTTAAGAAACCATTGCAATGTGAAGTAACTCTTCCTGGGAAAGGAATTTAATACTACAATCTTTATAATACCAGGGAGTTGTCAAATCACTCAGAGATTGTGTGTATTGTATTCCTTCTTCAAAACTAAATGTGTTTTATAAAAACATTCACAAGATAGAGTCATTAATAAAAAAACATTGTGTTTCAAATAAAATTTGTGTCTGTAGCCTGATAGATGCACCAGATTGGGCAATTCATCTCCTTGGCAAAAAGAGTTTGTGCCATTCATTCCTCCTTTTAAATATACAATACTACACCTGTTTAATAACAGCCCATAAATCTTAGCAGAGACTCCAAAAAGCATTTAATCCAGAAAGAACTCCAATTTTGCAATTGAACAGTAGCTTGAATCCCAAAAGAAGCCTCATATGGTATGATAAACTCCCAGTTATATTATCTATGCAATTTCTTTTGCCAAAGTATCCAGGAAATAAAGCATGAACCACAAAAAAGTTCTAGAAGGTGTCACCAGCATTGCTGACCTCAGGCTTTCAGTCCCTGCCTTGGCATTGAGACACACACGTGTCTCTGCCCTATTTTGTGTCACATTTCAGTGTCCGATCATTGGATTTGCAACACCGCAGGATCACAGGATCCCACCTCAGGGAGTTTTCAATTGCATGGAATTGCATGTCAAGCTCTTCTTCATTTTCATCCATTTGCTTCAGACCAGCTGGAAAACCTTAGGGCTTCACAAGCTCAAAGGAACCATTGAATTCCAGGCGGAAAGACACCAAGGGAAGTGCAGTGCCACCACGCTGCTCTGAAGGCTCTCTGCAGAGATGAATCTCTTTTTTTTTTTTTTTCTGCATAGCCTCAAATACCTCTTGAAAAATAATGAGATGATGACATTTTAGGAATGTAAAGATTTCAAATGAAAAAATGAGATCTCAGGAAAATGAGAGAAATGGAGCTACTATATCCTAGCCATTTTGTTTTGTGTCTGTTAACAGAACCAGAAAGTGCTGGTTACAAAAGCTGCAATGAATACAGAAAAACCTGTGACGGTATTGGAATCCAACAACAGCCCAAATCCTGCATCCCTAATCCTGATTAAATTAAACAGAGCTGCTGTCTTTGTCCTATAAAACAGTAGCTCCCATCCCTAATGCTGATTCCCATGAGCCTGAGTTCTAAATTGGAGTTCTTAAAGTGTCTGATTGAAGCTCCTGCCTTCATTTGAACCGAGTTTGCACCAACTCCAGTTCACGTGTTTCTCCAAGACTGACCTTGGCTGTTTAGCAGCTTGCATTAACCCCTGTGAGGCAGGCTCAGCAATCTGGGCAGTGACACAACAAGCACACACATCACTGAAACCACCTGGCTGTCCTAAAGGTCTTCTTTAGGTGGGCAGAAAGACAAAGAGGAGGAAGAACTAAAGCAATGCTTGCTGCCAGTTGCTTACAAAAGTGAAAAAACAAACAAAACAAACAAACAAACAAAAAAAAAAAAATCAACAAAACAAAAACCCACCACCACCCAAACTTCAAGTGGGAAAGGAGACAGGCATATTTACAGTGTCTAACTTTAAGCCATTATTTCTATGTTGAAGGAAGCACTAAGCTGCAAATCAGAGAATGCTGCTCGAGTGCTCTAGAAAAGCACTAATTCTGCAAAGCTCCCAGAATGTCCAATCTCCTGACCTGAGCACCTAAATTAGATTCTTACTTCAAAAGCCCTTGATGTCACACTGATATACAGCCCTCACTCAGTGTGCTGACACACATCTCCATGACCTTCCACCACCACGAGCAAACATCTTAAACCAGCAGTCAAAAAACCAGCCCCCCCAAAAAAAAAACAACAACCAAAAAAAAAAAAAAAAAACCAAAAACAAAACAAAAAAAACCCCAGAAGAATTAGACAGCCAAGAAGCTTCCTACCCAGATGGTCACAAAGAAATCAGGTGATTTTTTTGGATTGACAAAAAAATGCAGTTCTAAAAGTCACTTGGCTCAGAGATTTACAGTCCTTAATAAGCACAATATTCCGTATCAGGGCTAGAAGTGTTACATATCATAAACAAATCATTAATATTAAAAATACACAAAATCCTGGGGGAAAGGCTGCTATAAAACACAACTTTACAAGATCTAATTAACCCTTTATTGTTAATAAATAGCTCTGAGGATTGAAGGGACTATTTAGAGTACGATATAAATTATTATTACACCAGACTATATATAATGTTTGCATTAACAACGCATTTAAATTAAGCCTTGTAAATAATTGTATCTAATGCAAGGTATGTAACATAAAGCTACTCAGAGAAAACACAGAAAAGGATTCTAAACACTCTGGGTTTGCATTTCAATTAGAATAACATCTTTGGTCCCCAGTTAACTGATTGGAATGCGTGTGTCCAACTCCTTGCTCTGGTACCCTACAGATATTCCACCACCTGTGAGTTCCTCAGCCTTGGCAATGCCAAGCAGGACACACTGTGCCAAGGGCTCTATTATGCACCACAGAAACTTTGCCCAGCCCATTTTCTCTGACTGCTTCAGGCAGTCCTTCCATCTTCTTTTCACATACCAGCTTCACTGAAGGTCTATGGATCAAGCACTTCTCCTCTTAGAGTTGTTTCAGGGAAACAAAGCAACCGCAGAACATGTTCCAAAGTGTGCATCGTTCTTTTTTCCTCCTTGGAAAAACAGTTAGATCTGAAATACACGATGGTAATGGCTCAGAAATGTTGGTTTCTAGGTTTTCTGTTGTTTTCTCTTCTTGATTATACATATATACATATAATATCCACTACACACCCACCTATGTGACTATATTATCAAGACAGATTTTATGCTGAATAACACATTTGGGGTATTATTCGAGAAACAGAGAAGCAAAATCTGAGTTTGTATTTAGAGTTAAGATTAGGCTCATATGGAATGAAAGTTTTGGTTCAATCTCAGCTGCAGTAAAACCTTTTCAGAGTTCTGCATCACCAAGTTTCCCATTTTCACCTAAGCTGAGTTAAAACTACCCAGAAATGCATTGTCTGTGGAGACTTACTGCCTAAATATACAAAAGGTTCAATCAGACAAATTACTGAATCTCATGGTTTTACTTCTCTTGCACGGTATATTCGGCTTTTGCCTTTTACAATATTTAATTGGACAAGTCTATCAATTATCCTGAGCAAATATGCAAATACAACCACAGCTGCTTCGTGCAGCTTTTTCTGACTTAGCATTCATTAAAAACTCCGGTAGACTGTGTAGCACGTTACATTCATTTCACAAACACAGCAATTGTCTTACCTAAGGAAACTGTTTCTTTATAATTAAAACATTTGCTCTTATTTGGCACTTTTCCCTCTCTAAGTTGAATTCAGCAGCTAGAAAAGGCTCCCTGCAGTACCAATAGCTCTGGTATTCTTGCAGTGGAAGCACCCACTCAGGGCTGGGTTGAGGTTTAGACCCCGCTAAATGAGAAAGCTGTCATTAGCCATCAGTAAAACTGGATCTTTCGTCTCCTCCATGCAGCAAAAAAGAGTCTTGTAAAAGCCATTACCAGAAGATCCAGCTGGAAGCAAGGCCTGGCTGTGATGCGCAGCTAGACTGGGTACCTGCACAGAAACCGACAACTCTGGAGAGGCACGGTTAAAAAAAGGCAAGGTTTTGGAAGGGATTCACGCATGCCATGGAACTGGAACAGTTTCACCCAGCACTGTTCCAGGGCTGCCTATGCCGCGGTACAGCCAAGACAGTCCACGTTTAGGATTCATCTTGGAATTGTACTCAGCCACAGGGCAGTGCCCTTCCTTCTCCGTTTGACAAGGCCTGTCTGATGAATTCCTGCGTTATTGCACTTCCTCTGACCCCAACCCACGTGAGCAGCAGGTGTCTCTACAAAAAAGGAGCTCTCTCCTAAGCATCCCTGCACAGGCTTGCTGTGTCCATCCCTGGGGCCTCCTCCCTGCTCATCCCTGCACATCCGATCTCCTGAGAGAAGAGAGAGTTTCAAAGCGGGTGACAACAGAGCTACATTCAGCTGAGAATTCAACACGGAATTTGCACACACACAGGCTGAGCTGCTGACAAGATGTGAGTTTTGAGGCTATAGCTCAGGTACTTGGCAACAGAAGGTTGAGAATGACCTTCCTTTTCCAAAAGGCCAGGTTCCACTCCTGGAAATGGTACATTGAAATAAATCCTCAGCAGACATGCTCCTGGCACAGTCTGATACAGCCGTACAGAGCACAGCAACATTTGTGAACCACATTGACATGGAAAGACTGATCAGGAGACAAAATGCTAGAAAATTTCTAAAGAAATTATTCCAGCCAAACCAACCTACTAAGACATGTCACCTTCTGTCGGTGTGGAGCAGGTTTGCTTTTGTTTCCAATATATGCTAATGGTATTTTTCTTTTGCCTCAAGGTAAGTTTCTACCTGGATATTTTCATTTAAGGAAACTTTTTAAAAGATTCAAGTATTTTTCTTTCAAGTATTTTCTTTTAAAACGATACAAGTGTGTATCACTTTTCTAAGCAGTTTTGAATGGACCTGCACCTTACACAGGACTACTGGATCTATGCTTATATAGAGACAGCACTGGCAACTGATTAAAGTAAAGCGTAATTTTATCCTGAAAATATTTACTGGAGTACCTTCATGAGAAAATTATTGTTCATAGATTAAAAGGAAACTTTGTTTTACTTGTTCAAAACATGTTACTAGTAAAATGTGCTTAAAAATAAACATTTATCAATACACAACAATTAAAGATGCTATTTTAAGAAATGGATCTTATATGCATAAACAGAATTTCTATCGTTAAAAATAAACATAAAATTTAAAGCAAAAATGCATTTAAGGAATATTTTTGGTTTTCCTTCTTTTTATAACTCATAGCTGGAAGCTAAAATAAAAGTACAAAGCACTACAAGCATGAAATCATATATTGAAACTGCATCCTGAGCACCCTAGAGCCTTTGCTGGGCTATATTTGATACACGACACGTTGTCAAAAGCACTTCCCGTTCTTATCACAATAGCTTTGTAGCTATTTAGGGAATTTAGCCACTCGAGCAACTCTTTGCACATAAATAAAGAGTGGGAGCATGAAAGAGAAGGCATTTCTGAGGCATTTTAAAGAGATAAGAGATTAAACAGAATGCATTTCTCCATTTCGTGGCTTCCCTGGACTGAAAAGCAGTGTTGCATCTTTCCTTGTAGGCCAGTATTTGTGTCTGACAAATTAGAAGGTAACAGTAAGACCTAAAATCCTGTATTTTCTGAAAATGGTCTGAAACTTCTGACTTCTGTCTCCAGATGTTCAAGTCACCTGAAGTCAGTGGAACAACAGTACTGACAGCACTGGGCTTTGCATTACAACTTACAAGAAGTTTCCTTGAGATGTCACAGATTCTAATTTTGATCCACCGATACATTTCACATTCTTCCTTCTCTTATGCTTTACCACTATCAAGTGTCCAAAGTAATCACAAAAAACATTCAAATATGATCAGGTATCTCGTTGCTAAAATAGTACAACCCCCTGATTTTCCCTTGCTCAAGGTTATTGTTCTTGTGTAGAATGAAACCCGATTCAGGCACAGCAGCCGAGGTGCACGTTGCCCTCTTTAAACCTCGGCTCCTCGCAGGAAGGCACACTCCAAGCTGGTGTTACTCCTCAGCCAACCTGCAGTGTTATCAGATCGCATATGCATGCCAAAAATTCACCCAATTAGGGCATTAATGATTTTTTTTTTTTATCATTCCTAGTGCAGTGGGGTGATGTATTAGTATTTGCAAGTGTAAATAAATTCAATTAATGCGTTAATTGCACAGAGACATGAAAATTAGTTTAATCAAGTCAATTAAATCATAAACAGTTCAGAAATAAGAAAGTAAGCTTGTAATGCAATTAGTGTTCTAATATGCTAGTAACTTTAGTAAACAGCATCTTAATTATATAGCAGGTCAAAAAGACAAAATATTTTAATTGATATAAAAAGGAGATTTTTGCTGCTACACTAGAGTCTAGCTGAGTTTAGAGAAAATGATCCATGCTAATGAAATCAAAATGCTGTTATCTAGAATAAAAATAAAGATTTTTTAAACAGAAATTTATCTCCAAAGTAGTCCAGATGACTGAACGAAGCATTACTGACTGCAAGAAAGTAATCGTGCCGTAATCTACGCGTGACTGAATTACACATTCACACAGTGCTCTCCCCAAAGCTTTCCAGGGTAATAAAACAGAATAAAATATTTGGTAATATTTTAATGTTAATCACCATAAATTAACGTTCTATTCATACCGTGAGCAGCACTGCTGCTCCAAAAGCAGTGAGCTGGGGAGGAGTGATGAGCCAAGAGAAAAGGGATCCCTGCCATTGGGGCCATCCCTGTCGTTACTGGGGCCATCCCTGTGGCTGGGTCATTGTCTGCTCGTTTCTGGGCACTGGGATCCCTGAGCAGCACCCCCAGGGTCAGGGAATTCCAGCCCCACTCCCCAGAGTGCTCTGCTGGGAGGGGAGCCCAGGGACCCCATGAGCCCTGCTCAGCTCCACTGAGGCCATGGCATCATCACTGAAATGCAGCCCTTTTATCCCAAATTAAAGGACAGCTGGCACACGTTGCTCTATCAGTTCATAACCTGTGCTTGGGAAGGGGCAACAGGGAAAAGCCTCGGAGCTGAAAGAGAAAAAAAGAAGTTTATGTGTATGAATAACTTGACTTGATAGCTGTGAATTTAAATATTAACCTAGCTACTCTAGAGGGCTAGGAATAGGTTACAAATATGAACCAGCACCTTAAAAACATCCGTCCTGCTGGAGGGAGGCACCCCTGGCACTGCTGTGTGCTGGGCACAGCGCAGTGGGAATGCTCTGCCATCCCATCCCATTCCAAAATCCTGGTTTCTCACACAACTTCGAAATAAAAAGGCACAGTAGGGAATGCATGACCCATCACTTAAAATTTTAATAGCAGTTGTTGTGAACAGCTCATTTGCACACTGAGCAAGCAATACTTGGCTCCATATTTGGGGGCTGCAATTCCAAGCCAGGTAGCATGAGACAAAGCCACTACTTGCCTGCTTTTAATTCCAATGAAAATCTCTAATATTTATTCCTTTACTGAATCCACAGTCCAGTAAATTAATTATTAGCTTTAAAAGAAGAGGTGGATAAGAGGATTTTCCTAAGAAGCCTTTGCCTAGGGTTACTGCAATGAAGTCTGAATGGAAAGAAGTGCACAGAGGGAAGAGTATTTTCCTGCTTAACATATTTACACAGAATCATTATCATCTTATCTTGTGACACATGGCATTCAACAACTTGATCATAAAAATCATCCCCTAAAACCAAAGAAATGCTATTATTACTTTTAAAAAAAAGCAACCCAACTAACAGGAAACAACACCCACCAATCTTCTCCCCACCACCAAAACAAACAAAAAAACCAAAAAAAAAAACCAACAACAAAAAAAAAACCCACCCACACACAAAAAAAAAAAATTCAGTTCAACAAAATCCAGAGCTTGACTTCAGAGACGTACACGGCCTGTTTTAAACCTCTCCTGGTTTTTACCAAAAAAAGTCATCTGTTGGAATTGTCTATATGTCTCAAAATCTGGTCCTAGGGACTTCCCCCTGGTCACACAGTAACTAATGATTCTCAACTGTCATTTTTTCACAAGTCATTAAAGAAAACACATTAAAAAGAGAAATAAACTAACGGCATTTTTACAAATACACCACACTCCCCATAATTGGATTTGCTCATGTTTTGATGATTTTACTCCCTGCGAATGAAGAGCATGGTTGGCTGTTCCCTCGGAGCTGCTGGAGACGAGGCCCGGCAGCACAGGGCAGCACAGCCTGTCCCTGCCCAGGAGCCCATGGCACTGGGACCCCAGGGACGTTCAGGTGAGACAGGGTCTGACCTCTCAGGTGCTGGTGCCATGAACAAGAACTGGACTGTGAGTGCCTGAATTTGTCACCCTGAACCCCACATGGATGAACATTCCCTACTTCAGTGGCTTCTCAGTGCTCCAGGAAAAAAAAACAAACACCTTCTTGCATTTCCTTAGTGCCCTTCTGTTCCAGCCCTGCCATAAATCAGAGCGTGGCTGTGCTGTTCCTGTCCTTGCCTGACTTTGAAATCACCTGCATCTCTTGCAATGGAGATTAACTATAAATGGCTCTTCAGCAGCCTCTGGTTTTTACAACACTTCCAGGCAAAAAGATGCTGCCAGGGCTGGGAGGAACATGACTTACAGCATCTTTTTCAGCTGGCAGGAGTTTTTTTCCTACACTGTACTCCAGTGGAATACTGAAGAGCCCCCTGAATTTCACAAAAATACAGGAAAAAGACATAATGAATGCACTGGGTAAAAATTTCAAGTAGCATTTTCCAACAAATTCCTGGAGCCTAATGCCCAAATACTGTCGGGAAGCTCTTCCTGTGGCTTTATTACCATTACCTACTACCAGGCTGCCAGCCAAAGGCTGCTGCAGAGAGCCACCCATGCCTGAACACAGAGATCAGACCCACAGCTCTCAGTGCCCTCCTGCTACTTTCCCTTTCCCAAACATGGGAAAGCAATGCCTGAAAGAAAATTTGCTCTTTGCTCTCAGCAAGAACTAACGCTTATCAAACACCCTGGTCAAACACAACAAAATCACACTGGGATAGGGAATGGCTTCTGCAGTTGTTTTCCAAGTTTTTATAGATGAAAAGGCATTTTAGTAACATCTTAATTAACCTGCTTGTCTACAGCAAAAATCACCAATTCCCCCTTCAAAATATATGGTCTTAAAAAGTCCGTATCTCTGTTGGCAGTAAGCAATAGAATGAAAAAGACCATTTTATATGGTGGCATATTGTGTTGTAAAAGGAGGTCTGGACACAGATTTGACAATTATCCATCCTTTGGAGCTGCCAAGCAGCAGCAGCAGCAGCTTTTGCAGCCAAAGCTGCAGCACAACAGAGCAGCACGGGCTGAGCAGGACACTTGGGCTCTCCATTTCTCTGTGCTTCTCCTGCCTGGCTGCTGGCAAACCCTCACACTGCCCTGACCTGGCTCATCTCTCATCATTTCTGCTTCCTGGGTCAGGGGCTGAACAGTGACCAGCAGGATGAAATAGCTGGGCTCTGGAATTTGGTCAAGATTCTCCATTATGTCAGTCAGTGACAAGGCAGACAAACTTAGAAGGGTCTTAAATACCCAGTGAAAACAGATCCTGAAGAAGCTGCACTTGCACGCTGCCTGGGGAAAGACCTCAGCAAATTCACTCCCTTAAGCCAGGATTTTATTTCTTTTCTAAACTATTTCAATTGAGATGCCATGTCAGCAGGACCAGGTCCACAGGAAGCTTTGGGCAGTACCAGATTCCACAGCCCACAAAGCAGGAAAATATCCTCTGGCAAATAAATAAACACAAAAGCCATTAATAGAGAGAAGTTCCATTCTATTCTTGCAGGAGGAATAACTTTAAAAACTGAAGCCTTACATGACACAACACAGTTTTCCCTTTCTAATTCCCACAGTTTCTTCCCTGAGAAGGAAAATGCTCTTTGAATAACCCACATCAAAACCCACAGAGATCCATCTCTATTTCACCAATGGAGTGAGCTACATTTATTTTGACAGACTTTTCTGAAAAAACTGAAAAGGCAAAATTCCACCTCCCAGATGTGTTCCCGAAGCTTCCCAGGCAAACTCCAGAGACCCCAATCGCACCATGAAGAGGTTTTTCCATCCAGCTGTGAGTTTCCAGTTCCTCAGGAAATCCCCATCTTCTTCCAATCCTTTGGCTCCACACTGCAACAGCGTCTGTCCAGCAGCCCCAGCTCCACTCAGAGCTGAGGGGTTTGCAATGACGGCCACGGACAGAGAGCAGATCTGAGACAGCCGACAGAGTTCGTGGAAGGGAAGGCCGGAAATGCAGTCCAGAATGAGCTCTGCGCTTCTGCTGTTTGATTTCAGACTGTTGTCAAGACAGTTCAGGAATGGGCAGCCCAGAACCACAGTTCCTGGCTCTATCCTGTCACACACGATCCATTTTGAGCAAAGAAGAAAAAAAAAA
>VZRN01004035.1:1279517-1364095 GCA_013397935.1 Dasyornis broadbenti | reverse complement strand
TATCTACTTATTCAAAAAATATTACATATACAAACTCCATAAATAGTCTCAGATTCTTCATTTTGTCCAGTTCACACAAAATATGAGAAAAACACCAGGCACAGTAAAGATCCCAAGAATCTTCATTAAAAATCATACTTAGTTTCTGGTGCCAAATTTCACTTTAAGTGCTAGGTTGACATTTAAAACACCTTCTTGCACAAAGGGCACTGTTCATATTACAAAAAATTAATTAACCAGATCTCACACGCTTTTATGTATTGTAATTCATGGATTACTGAGATTCATAATTGAATAATACATAGATGTCACCTAGAGGTACTAAACCAATTCTCCTACTTGTAATTGCCTGACTAAGTAAGAATGACACTAACTTGAGCATTTTCTCTCTGATTAAGGCTGCTATAGATTTGCGGTTGCCTCTGTGTAATATAAATCAATAAAGAATAATTTTCCAGGCAGCAAATCAATTGTCAGTTCACAGACCCTAACATCTCCGTGCAGGATTTATTGAAAAAATGAATGGCAGGCTTGTTAGTGGATGTACAACACGCTTTGGAGGCACATGATGGTGTGGGGCCAGTCCATCCACACCCGGCCAAGCTCCTTAACTCCCTCCGTGCCTGACGTAGCCCTGCTGAGATGGAAGAAGAGTGAACAGAGCTCCTAACTGAAGAAAGGAAATTTTTAAAATGGTATTTGCTGTATACTCCTCCATTTTAGCATTTTACTGTCTCCGTGTGCCCGTTTCTGCCATGAGATTTTGGGGCACGTGTGCCACCCTAGAGGCTGGAGTTGTGAAATTACAAACCACACAGAGCTGAGACTGGCATTTTAGGAGTTCAGCTGTCTGAAAAACCACCAACAGGATGAAAAAAACATTGGAAAACGCTAACCCAATTAGATCTAAACATTCTGTGTGAATCTTTTTGCCTTCTTATTTTTTAATCAGATCAAACTCCTTTTCTGTATTTTTCTCCTTGGCTTTCACTCCATGCTGCACAGTCCCAGGATGCTATTCCAGACCCAGAGGACCTCTGCCCAGATCTGCCCTGCAACGTTCATGTTGCCACTTGAAAGCTCTTTGGTTTGCTTTTTTGGTCACCAAAAGCCAGTTTTAATACATCTCGAAAGCAACGTGCCACATGGAAAAGGACCAGTGTAGACTGCTATCTAGACAGACTGAAGTGCCGTGCATCAGCCTAACGCGCATTCGGAGCCAGAGAGCTCCCATGCAGACCAATCCCCAGGACTAAAGAGAGTTAACTCCTTTCTGAGGGAGGTAAATGCATCCTAAGGATCCTCAGGGAAAACATACAGTTATCGTTATCTAACAATGAATAACAGGCACAGTCTTTATCAGCACAGGAGGAAGATGTTTGGCCCCACCTGAAGCGTGACCTAAAATTAAAAATAAAAAGTAAATTAAATGTAAGCTTAATATAAAGTAAACTTAATAAAAAGCAAAACTCATAAAAAATTGTGAAACACCCCATACCCAGGAAAAGTGTCAAGACAGAATTTTAAGAAACAGTTCACCAATTTTTAGTGACAGTCAATCTGTGTCACTCTAATTCACTCCCAAATCACTTAGCACTGCCACTGATGTCGCCTTTAAAAATGAAAGGTATTTGAACTTTCCTCTATACAAAGAACAATGGTCGCTCTCTTTCTTACAAAGCAGAGCAAAGAAAAAGTGAAATAGAAGCTGCACACAGAATTATATGCAGAGAAGGCAAAAATCACGCCTTATGCCAGACCATTATGAAGAAAGATCTTGTCATAAACTCAAACCAGGCTCATTCTCTTACACATAAAATAAAGGTTGAGTGCAACCTTCAAGCGAAGGAGACAGAAAATGTGCAGGCATTGTAATATCCACACTCTCCCACAGTGCTGAGAAAATAGGACCTTAATTATCCAACAGTGTTGTCACCTAAAATACGAACTAATGCTCCCCCACTGGCTTCTGAAAATCCTTCCACCCTCAATTCAGGGGAAAGCCCACACTGCACAGTCCAGCTTCTCATCCTGCTTTCAAGGCTTGCATTTTCTGGTATTGTGAATCCCATGTCTTCACTGGGAAATAAATAGAATGGGACAAAATGTAGCCATTAAAACTCATTTCTCAAACAAAGTGGGCCTTCAAAAGGAATATTCTCCTCCCCCTAATTCCGGCCATTTGTGCTGACACTTTTCAATACAAGAGATACTATTTAAAACCAGTTTGTGGATTCTTTAAATTAAGGGGAGATCTGCACATCTCATGAGGGAGAACAGATCATCTAGGAGCTCCAAGTAAAAAAATAAAAATACCATATTCAAACTATTCATTCATCTGTATTTGTCTTTCTCCACTTAAAATAAACTGATTTTCTTGCAGGCAAGTGCTTTTCCTTCTTGTCACACAAAAAATCTTGTCAGCTAACCCTAGAGTGATCCGGTTTAGTTTGGAAAGGAATTTTGGCGTTCGCTAACCCACTCCCCTGCTCAAAACAGGTGCAATCACTTCAGGTTGCTTAGGATCTTACTCAGACAAGCTTTGAGCATCTCCAGGAACGGCATTCAAACATCCTGCCCTTAGTAACAAATGATGGTTTTACACGGGCACTGATCTAGAGCCCAAAAATCTGTTCCTACTAGCACAAAGCTGCAGTTGATCTGGCTAATTTCTGTTATTTTAACCACGCTTTTACAATGAGCACAATATTAAACAGCCTAACAGATCCAGATGGCTGGATGGCTTGCCGGAGATACAGTCAATATTTTCTTCTTAATGAGCTTAAATGTCTACAGCTTTTTTGCTATAATAGGCTCATCACTAACATTAACCCAACTTACCATTTCGTATGTGTGTACATTATTTTTAATACTTGATCACTCAAAATAGATCAGAAACGAGAGAAACGGAAGGAGATCTCACTTGCAAAACTACTCTCGTTGCGAAAACACCCAAGCTAACAAGGGATTTGAACTCTAAAACATAACATAAACCTCAGGAAACTTCACGCAGTAACTCCAGAGCTGCATTTAGCCTTATTATATTTATCTTGAAGGCTTTTATGCATATTCTTGTCTGTAATTTGCACATCGCCTTGTTCATTATTGAAGCAGCATTTCAGTACACGTCTAATCAAAATAATTACTGCAAATTGTTTATACCTGTGAAGCACGTGGGACTGAGCCTGCAGTTCAGAAGGCTATATAATCACCCAGAGAGCTGCTCTAGAGACTTCTTATAAAGTAATCAAATTGTGAAACTTAGCAATGCGATTGATTTTCTTGTCAGAAGATCTCCATCGCTGCCTGGGATGCCAAACCGCTGATGAGAAATTCATTCACCTCCAAGCCTGGGAGCAATCCCCTGCCTACCAAAACATTTGAGGAGCTGGGGGGTCTGCTTTAAATGAGTCTCCCAATTATCTGCAATGCATTGCTACAGTAGAACAAGCAGCACTGAGGAATACGCATTTCACTCAGCAGCTTCTCTCTTTTTCTTCCTTCTGGCACTTCTTCCTTCTCAGATGAAGCCCCTTCTTTCATGCCATGGCAGAGAAGACACGTGATGGGTTCGCAGCGTTCAATGAGGAGCTGCTTCATTAACAGCTGAGTTCTGTGACAGCCCTTTCATAGCCTGCTGTGTGACTGCAGCATCTTGTCAAGACAAACCCCAGCACAATGCATCAGCCAGGTGGAGAGAGAGGTGCTGCTTTCAGAAGCCTCTTGAGACCACAGGATTTCTTTCGTTTTTGTTCCGTAGCTTGTCCTCGCTGAAGGCTGCACAGGTCCTTCAAACACACCTTGGCAGGGCACGCACTGATTCCTCCATCCCTCTGCACCCAATAATGAGCAGCCACATGGCACAGAACCGTTGAAGTGAAATCGTGGGCAGCACCACGGTACTGTAACACCAGCTGTGATTCCTTCCCAGCTGGGGCTGGTGTGTTGTGTTGGGTTTGTCTTGACAAGATGTTGCACCCATATAGCTCACAAAACCCATTCTCACACGTTTTCCAGACTCCATCTGTGTAATTTCCTGCTTTTTCAGACAATTGATTCATCAGACAGCAGTCAAAGATGAGCCTCTTGTTTTCTCAGCCCTTATGTACAGGGCTGATTAAATTCCTCTCCAGGTATCATTGGACTGCGCTCCCAGAATCCCTCAGGATAATATGTATTCGAGGTTGTTCTGTGGAGTTCCTCCAACAATTCAATATCATTCCTGAACTTGGTCTTTTTTAATAGCCACTGCATTCCTATCAAGTTGTCTTTACTACCAATAGTGTTTTGCTTCTTAAAACATTAGCAATTAATTAATTAATTTCTTATGCGTCCAGGGAGGGGCTGATGACACCAACATTCAGGCAAATCCTCCCACTCCTAAGCTTGAATCCTTCCCAGAGCAGTTCTCTGCCCTAGAAATAGAGCTAATTTTCATTTAAGCATATTAAAACCACTTTGCTTTCTCATACTCTCCTTTTTAAGTGAAAAAACAGCTCTCTGATCAGCAGCTCCTGCTGCTATTCACATTTTACAATTGCTGGGCCCTTTGTGAACATCAGTGTTAATACTTTTTTTTTTTTTTAGTGGCCATTTCCCCTCATTCCCTCTCCTGTTTCCCAAATTGCACTCTGACCTTCCTCCCATCCCCACAATTCCCCTACCTCATCTCAATACCCAGCTCTGCACCGATACAGAGCAGCCTCAGCAGGTTCCTCTGGCTGCTGGAGATTTCCCTTCCCATTCTCTCCAGCTGTTCCAGTTTCTTCCCCAGTGAGCTCCCATTTTAACCAGTCTCTTCAAAAAAAAGCAACTATTAGAATAAAAGAGGCTCGCTCCCAGCTCTGCAAGATGATATCCAACCTGAAGATAACTTTTACAAAGGCTCAGGCATTCCCTGCCTTTTTTTAGTTACTCTTCATCACAATGCAAACTTTCACGGTTTTTTCCTAACTACTTTTATTACATCTTTCTCTCTCATTCTCATTTAAATAAAAGCCCTGGAAACCTATGGTTTCATAGCTTGCCCACAACCCACAATTTATGGATGCTACTTGCAACTTTCAAAAGCTTTTAAAAATAGTTCTGAATCTATTATTGTGAATTACAGTAATTGCAGCAAAGATTTAAGAGGCACTTTGAGAAATTTCAATTTCATGGTACGTTTCTGAACCCACTTTCTTGGCATCTTGGGGAAAATGGAGTTTTTTTTTTTTTGTGAAAGAGCTTTTCTTCCTGCCTTTTCATATAAAATTTCAACCAAAACTCCAGTACCCAAAGTTCTCTAAAGAAAAAAAGAATGCTGAGTTTCCTATTCCAAGTGCAACAGAGGCGAGTTTTTCAGCTTTAGATGCCGTCCAGATGGTTTCCCTTAAATTCAGTTTATAACTTCAGTGAGAGAGGTGGTCTAACATCACACTTCTTTTGGAGGAAAGGGAATTATATTTTTTTGCTTTAAAGTAAAATGGGAGATGAATCAAAAGTAGTTTTTTCCATACAACTACAGCAGAAGAGCAGAAGTGTCTTGTGCTTAAAACACAAGAAACTTTTAGGAGGGAAAGAAGAGCTCATTAGAATCATTGGCTCGGCTCCTGATTTGTGTGCTGCTCGCAAGGCAGTTTCATTGATGGCTCATCAAGTTTTAAATTACTGCTGGGGGAGCAATCACGTTGTCCACATAGCAGGAGGATCAGCTGTCACCACAGGAACAGGAGCTGGGTCTCACTCTCCTGCCTCCCTTCCCTCACAGCACAGATCTTACCAATGCTCGTGTTTGGATGAGGCAGAGTCTTGCTAATAGCAGCCTTCAAACAACAGATTCACACAACTGCTCTGCTGATAAGGCTCCAACACAATGCCATTAGCTGGTGTCAGACTTGGTCTAAATTTTCCTCGTCAGAAGGTTTTGAAGTGACTTCCTTATCAAAATTGTCTGCCATGATCCTGAACTCTCTCCCTTCACTGAAATTGCCAGCAGCTCCAGAGAGGACAGGATTAAACCAGATGAGAACAAAGATTCTGGACCTCTAACTTTGTCTTCTCA
Organism: Dasyornis broadbenti; assembly: GCA_013397935.1. Classification (NCBI taxonomy): domain Eukaryota; kingdom Metazoa; phylum Chordata; class Aves; order Passeriformes; family Dasyornithidae; genus Dasyornis; species Dasyornis broadbenti. The sequence goes on along the minus strand of VZRN01004035.1, from coordinate 1,358,052 downwards.
GAAACAACGAGGGAAGGACCTTCTTGGTTCCTTTGGATTAAAAGGTTTGCAATCCTTCTAGAAACACAAATTTAAAAACAACCCCAGAGGCAGGTTATTTTTTTCCTTTGGCAATGAAACATACCTGAACCAGAGGATAGGATGGGAGCAGAACAAAGACTTGTGGAGAGCGCAGGAGGGAAGCACGCTTAGGGTGTGCTCCTGCTTGCACAGTAAATGCAGTGAAATCCACAACACACAAGAGAACATGACAAGCATTAACAATCTACACAAATGCTTGTTACACCAGCATAACAACAGCGCAATAAAGGGATTCCTTCCTCATCTCTCCTTCATTTCTTTCATTATCAGCACCAGAGGAATAAACTTGCCTGCTTCAGAGCTGGGCTGGGCTGCCTGTGTTACCCTGACACACACAGACCCCAAGGCACTCCAGCTCCCAAAATGCTCTTCCTCTGCAGCTCTGATCTACTTCAGTGTTTGCTGGAGCATGGCAGGGGCTGTTGAATAAGCTTTTTCCAAAAAAACAAACAAAAAAAAACCCAAACAAACAAACAAAAAAAAAAAAACAACTTTTAACAAAGCACATTTTTTCTCAAGGTTTGTTGATTTTTCTTCTCCTTACTGCTCTGCTAATGAAAAAATAACTACATTGCCCACATACTGTAAATACTGGTAAGTGCTTCTGCTCTGTTTTGTATGGCTCAGGTTCACATAAATTTCGACAGTAACAAGCAAGCTTGCTCTGTCCAATGATGTTTTGTCATTTTAATTTCTCCAAAGGTTGTGGATTTTATTATATTTTCCCACCCAGTGGGCTTATTAAAAGATTCCCTAAGGAAGAGCAATCTGGGGACACCTCGCCTGCCTTAGAGCAGCTTAAACTACAGAGCAAGTCCAGTTTCATTAGCATTTACTTTTTTTTTTCCACATTATGTGCCAATGGGATGGACAGCCAGAAAGCTGCAACTTAGCAGGTTTCTTAAGCAACGTTCCCCACCTACAAATATTTGGTTTTCTATGGCCTTACTCCTTCCTTGTTAGCAATGCACTAGAGAGCCTGGAGCAAGATGCTGCTGTTCAGAAACCAGCCATCACTGCTTCACAAAGCAATTCAGTGGCTGAATCAATATTTTCATGGCCTAATACTAGAAATGCCAGTGTTTTCAGAGCTGCCAAAACACTGAAATGTAATTTGCAGATCAAGGCCGAGGCCGTGATCTCCATTACACCTGTATGACTACATGGCAGCAGAATCCCCCAGGATTTGCAAATGAAACTGCTCAAAACACAGCCTCATCACCTTCTTTGCTTTCTGAAGGCATTATTTTTGTAACCCCTGATCGTGAGGGAAGGTAGGAAGCCAGAGCCCTGACTCCTATGAGAAGAGCCGTTATTGCTTGTTAATGCTGCGTGGCCCAAGCTCCTTGCAGGTGGTGACAGCTCTGCTGCAGCAGTGGGGAGGAACAGCAGCAAAGAGCAGATGCTGCAGCTGCTCTGCGGAGCAGACACCCTGCCCAGCCACCCTGGTGCCCCCTTTGATCTCGTTCCCTCGCTGTCATTCTGTCACTCGTTTTCTTCTCCTCCTCTAATATTGGCCCACCTTCTGGCATTCAGTTACATTCCTGGCAGGGATCCTGTGACTTTCTGAAACCTGATCATCCAGAGAACAAATAATTCACGTAGAAGCTCAGTTCCGGCTCTAGAGCAGATGTTTTTTCATCAGTTCATACGTTGTTACATGGTCACACCTCCAGCAGAGACACAACTTTTAAATGATGCCCACTCACTCTGCAGGCAGTAGTGAGAAACTATAATATATCTACAGCGATAATGACTAACAACCAGATAAAACTGAAAGGAAGCAGGGGAAGGAAGGAACATGCAATTATTTTTTTCCCCCACCTAGCTACACCCTACTTCTCTCATCATCATCATCACAAAGGATAATGGAAAGGGAAAGGCTTGAGCCAAAGAGCTCTTGCACAGAGTGCAGGGCAGACACAGCTGGATCCAACCTGGCAGCCCACAGTCTCCTGGGCCAGCACAGAACAAGCCACTGAAGAGAGCTAATTAATATTTTTGGTGCATGACCATGCTCTTCATTTTTAATTGGTGACAAGTGAGCAACCAAAGAATTGTAAGTGGAATTTCATTTATCTGTACAGAGCAGATCAATATTCACTCAGCACACAACAATTCCTTGCATCTCAATGGGGTGAAATAAATTGTCAGTCAGCAGCATGCTTTAGTTATTGTTGGAATTCTTCTAGCTAAATAATTCGCCTTCTCAAAAGGCCATCTGATAAAAGTTTATTTCTTCATAATTGTGCTGTTTAGGGCTCGGCTAGAGTTAATTTTCTTCACAGTAGCTTCTATGGACTGTGTTTTGGATTTGGGCTGGAAAAACAGGGATATTTTAGTTATTGCTGAGCAGGGCTGGCCCAGAGTCAGGGACCTGCGTGCTCCTCACTCCAGCAAGGAGGATGGGGATGCACAGGGAGCTGGGAGGGACACAGCTGGGACAGCTGACCCCAACTGACCAAAGGGGGATTCCAGACCATGGCATCATGTGCAGCAATAAACTGGGCAAGGCTGTCCAGGGGCTGCTGCTCTGGGATGGTCTGGGCATCGTTGGGTTGGTGAGGAGCAGTGCTTTCCTGCTGGGAGGGGGAAGGAGCCAGGGGCTGCGTGGGGCTCAGTTTCCAGCTGGGCTTCAACCACAACAATCCTGCATTCAACGTCTGCTGATTCATGGCACTTGCGTTGAACACGATTCAAATTCAGAGCAGCGCCCCAGGAAAACAGTAAGGAAGTACAAACAAGACAGGGCTGCAGGAATTTCTTTCTTTTTCTCCTCTTCAGATATTGCAATGGCCTCCCATGGCGTAAGGGGCACTAATTGAATTTAAAGATGTCATAAGCAGGAAGTTCTCCTGCTCACCTCGTATCACAATGAATTCCAGCTCAATAGCACTGGCAGCAGCAGCAGCACCAGAACAGCACTGCGGAGCTGTAAAGTTCACTGATGAGTGTTAGCTGAGGGCAGTCCTGGACAGCAGCAGTGAAAATTTCACAGGCACTCTCTTGAAGAGGGTACAAAAATCAGACAAAATCCGTTTCACAAAAAACAAACCTCAACCGATGTTATTTTTCTGTGTCACAGAAAACTCAGATTTCGTTCATCCCTTAGCAAAAACTTCAACTGTGTATTTCAACAGAGTACTACAAAATCTAGAATCAGAGTCCTGGAAACAGAGATAATTACAAATAACGTTTCTACATAAAAGCATTTCAGATCCTGAAGTGTTACTATCGCATGAGTTTAACTTCATTTTTACTGAAACGTAAGTATTCTCTGTTAGTTCCAGTTCTATTATTAGCTTCCATGCTGAAGAGCAAAGATGCATCATTCATATCATGAAGAGCCCACCAAGACACACACCTGCAAAGTGTGACTAAGGCCATTAGTGCCTGTTTGACTCCACTTGAACACAGCTCCAACCTGCAGCAAGCTCAGAACCACAACAGCATCACAGGGTGATTCAGAGAGTCAACCGACAACAGAGAGGTTGAGAAGATCAGAGGGGGAGATTCCTGGGAATACAATAAGATTAAATGATTATCCAGGGAAGTTAAATGCTTTGCACTACTGAGATATCTTGGTTGAAACCAACACTACAGAAGAATTTTCTTGAAGAATTGGTTCTCAATATGGATTTTGAATGACAAGTAACACTGAGATTTAGCACAGAAAACCTCCAGATAGAGTAATATGGCAGAAAGCTACAGTTCAGTGGCAGAAAATGAAAAGGAAAATTGAAGAAAGGGGTTATGACCATTAATAAAGTAGAAAGAATGTGAATAATGCAATAAAAGATTATATAAGAAAAGAAACTGAGCAGCAGAAGATGTAAACAGGATAAAACAAAATGAGACTCTAATGAGGCATAAAGAGAGAGTTCATTTAGGGGAAGGCATCACGGGCAGGACATTCAGAGCTGTTGCGTTTCCATAGACAGTGGAAGAGGGTGACCCAGCTTTGCTTGCAGCTTGCAAGGATGCTGCAGGAATCCAGATGGTGAGTTATGAGAGCCTGGTTCAAAATCCTGGTGGTAAAGAATGGGAAAGGGTAAACAAACTTATATTGCCCAATTTTGAATGTGGCACGTTTCTCGTTTGATTCAAATGCTGCTGAGTTTACTTCATATCAGAGGCAAAACATAAGCATAGGGAGCAAAAAACAATTCTACTGAGGGAAAAATATCCTTATGAACATGGATTAATCTCTAACAATTATTCTAAAAGTCAGGCAGAGAAATACAAATTGTGTATCAGTTGTAATTTATGTTAAATGCAGCTTTAAGTGCCACATGTGATGTGTCTACATCCTCAGAAACAGAAAAGGGAAAATGTAACAGATGTTGCTGCTGTAAAACATTAGGCAACATGAATGACACCATTTGTTTTCCTAAATAAAAATAAAAAAGCAAGAGAAATGAACACTGAAGACCTAAATTCATAAAATATTAAATTCCTCACTTAGCTGATTTAGTATGTGACACCCCTTCTCACTGCAAATCTCACAGCTGCTGTGGTAAAAGAAATGAAGCAAAGAAATGGGGGTTAGTGTAAAATGATGGGGCTTAGACACAAGTTATGACAGACGAGAGACCCTAAAGCCTCTAATTGAGATGCTTTCAGGAAATGTGGGGTTGCAGAGCTGAAGGTGATAACCGCATGTAGTTCTGTGAGGCTACGTTATACAGGGGAGGGAAGCAGGACAACAGTTAAATCTCAGCATGGGAGTTATTTGGGAAAAATATCTGAAGGCTTTTCAGGAAACACTCAAGACCTTTGCTAGCTGAAGAACTTCATTGCCCCAAGAGACTTCTCAGAAGAGCTCAGTAAATAAGAGAGCAGTTTTACCCCCTCACCTGCAAGCGGCTGAGAATGTTATTTGTAAAGCAGTGTTAGCAAGGGCCCTTGCAGCGAGTCCTGGAGTCCTTCTCTCTCCAGCCTAATGACAACCCTGCCCAGGACACGGCACATCCACACGGGGCAAGGATTGCACGGGGCAGGTCTGTGGTCAGTCAGTGAGAAATGGATACAGAAGGAAAAAACAAGGAGAAAAAGCACAGGAAGGCAGAACCTGCCCACAACGAGAGCCTGGGACACAGCCAGTACCCCCAAGCAGATGAACTCTTCCCTCTTTTTTAGGTAGGAGATGGGGTGCTGTTGGTTATTTTTGGGGGAGTGATTGTTTTGTTGGTTTGGGTTTTTTTACTGGGCTTCCATGCATTTTTACTGTTCTTTTAATCCCCCCCAGTTGCTCTGATTATTATAGTTTGCTCTTTCATTAACTCGAATTTATCTTTGCAGAAAAAGGCTCCCTGACTGCCCCAGTTTCCTCATCGTGTGCCTTTCACTCACTGCAGTGACAGAACATGGAAAGAACTTCGAGACTGTGGGATTGAGGTTCTGCTTTCACCTTTCCCCAGATCTGTGGGACAGGGGGTAATAACAAACACAGGTGTGTATTTCTATGCTTTCCCACAACTCTGACTGCTTGGACAGGGAAATGCCTCATTTTTATCCCCACATATTCTTTTCTCCATGCATTCTCCTTTCCCTGAAATCAAACCACCAAAAAAAAAAAACCTTTGTAGTATTACATTCGCACCATTCAGCAAAATCTACTAAAAACCCACAGCAACTGCTGTGAAATTTTTCACTTTTTCCCCCAACAAATGAAATTCCTGCCTGCTGCCTACACCTCCTCCCTCCCCTCTGAGCCGGTGCACTGTGATAATCACACCGGTAACATTCAGATAGAGATCAAGTGACGCAACCAGCTCTATCTCCACTCTGGCTTTCAACTTCACATTTTACTTGGATGTACATTTTTTCCTCTAATGAAAACTGCTTTTAGATAACAGCAGAACTAGCCCAGATTTAGATAGGGAAGGAAGGAGTCTAATCCATCTAAACACAGGGAAAAAGGTTTGCTGGGTTATGCTGTCCTTCTTAATGTTCTCTTTAAGTTTAAGAACACTGCTAGAAACATCTCAAAAAAATTACAGCTTCTTCAAAAAGGACAGCGCAGACAATGTGCCATTTCTATCAGCCTTTCCAGCACTGGCTCCATGCTGCTACAAAACCAGTCTTGTCCTGTACGCACACACAGTCAAAATCCCGAATAGCTACAAAACTAGAGCTGAGTAAGTCAGATTGCCAGAGGCTGCCCGAGCTGTGCCTCTGACACCGCTGAGCACAGGCACAGAGGAACACACAGCCTGAAATACAACGGCAAAATCTGGGGCTCACTTCCGTTTTACACCTGACTTAACCACTCTGACAGCGAACTCGCTGTCTCTTTTTGGGTTTTGCTTTATCCTGGAACACCGAGGGAAGAGCGAGCCCTTGGGTTTGGTGACTGCCAAACTAAAGGTACCACATCCAAGCCTTCATGGACGTTGTGTGTGGATGTCCATAAGCACTGCTCTCCTCATCACTGCTCCGTATTTGTTCAAAAACAACTTTGATCCTGGAAGAGCTAACCGGCAATGCAGTGCCTGAACAAGCAAATAGCTACCGACAGATTATTGACTTCAGAGGGGCCACTGGTGTAAGAAGCAATTCTACAGCCACGATTAATACAAAAAACACATCAGTATCCTGTGTTTCTTCTGCAACTTGTCCTAGAGGCCAAACCTGCCAACAATCACAACCCCAGTTATACAAATCACTCTTAAGGCAAGATACATCACCTTATTCCATTATTGTTACAGTGACTGTCTCCCTGAACAGCCATGGACAGAACTCCATGTTTCCCTGCAATCTATAATCAAGGGCTATAAAATTGCATTCATCCATCTCATGCTGCATTTATTGATATGAACACTTACAGAGTGCCAGCACCCTGAGAGCAAATCCCCAAATGAAGAAACATATCAGCTTGTGCTTCAAAGCACAGCCTGTGCCCTCTGATTCACTGCCTGCTCTCCCTCCACTATCACACAACAGCTCAAACTCAGCTTCTAAATCAGCTGCTGAAACAATGGTCCTGGAGCGGTGACACAGAGGGAACCAGCTCTCTCCCTAGAAATCCAGTCAATTAAATTTTGCCTGGAAGGGATCCAGTCTAATATCAAAGATGCTGCCAAAAGGGTAAGTTCCCTGGAGCACAGGGTTAACGATTCAGAGCATGTCAGGCTGGCCCAGAGCAGTGGAAAGGAAGGCACACTTAAATTAATAAATAAATACATAGAGAAGCAAAACCCAAATAAATATCTGCAGGAATTAAAAAAAAAAAAGCTATAGAGACATACTGCTGTAATTGGCACCCTATTTAAGAGATATTCAAATTCTCCTGAAATCTCACCTTAATACCTGAATGTTTTATTTCCCAAGATCACTGAAACATAAAATACCAAAAAGTCTGTTAATACCCACAAAAAAACCTCAAGCATAAGTCAATCGTCTCTGAAAGATACTGCAGCTCCTGCCAGGGGCAGGTGAAGGATGCTTTCACATTGAAAATGGAGACTGAAGGTTGGATGTGTTCTTTGCATCTTGTAATTCATCCTTACATTGTCACCAGCATTAAAACACAAGAACTTGCACAGTCTCTAAAGCATTTATCTGTGAAATCACAGTGAAGTAAGGGTATCTGATGATATGAAAAACAGGGTTTTCTAAATATAACGTTCCATACCCAACAGTAGAGAAATGCTCGTCCGCTTCTTTTCCATTTGTTCCAAACTCAGTTGCTAAATTAAGGGATTCATTAGCTTTGTCCCCCAAAACCAGAGCACAGTTTTTTGTGTGCACTACTTAATAAGATGTTAAAGCAAGGACAGTTTCCCCTCTAGAATGAGAACCATCAAAAGCTCTGAGAGGATATTTTGAACCACTGTCCTCAAGCAGCAGGAAGAACACACCATACAAGTGCTTCGTGTTCTTCTATTGCAGGTGCACCAACAGCCACAAAGAGGCTGAACTACTTCTTTGGAAGACAAAAATGTCACTGGCTCTTTCCCGATGATTACACATAGGCAATACATCATTTCTTTATATGCACTGTAAATTTTTAACATCTGCAACACAACTTCTAAATACATTTGGCTAAGAAGATTCAGAAAAGCCCAATAATGTTAAAAGCAGGCGATGGCCATGTTCCTGTTAGCCTCATTCTGGCTGAGTTAACTTCCCCTTCAGAAGCTGCATCTAAGAAGTCGTTAAGTGACGGGAGTGAGTTTCCAGGATCGTTAATAGACTGAGTTAAAGTCACCCAAATGAAAACTCTCTAGGAACTGGGCAGGTTTATGTCATAACTGACAAATATTTGGCCTTTTCACCAAATTAGTTCTGCCGTCTGTTCACAAGAATATTGGGTATTTTTGCTCTGTCAAAAAACTATTTACATCCTTACAAAGAGTTCAACGCAAAAGCCTTGCCGTAGGAACTCCCCATGCCGTAATCTGTAGCAAGTCGATTATTTATGCTATTTAGGCAGTCTGTATCATCTGGGCATCTTTGTGCTCCAGCACAGGGCACTGCTCAGGTGGCCACCTTTGGCCAGGGGCTACCACATGAGAAAGGTTCAAAGGAGCTTTCAACCACTAAGATCAAGGCCCTGAACCCAAGGTCTCTTTAAGGGGAAGAAAAAGACACAATATTTCACAAAAAGTATTTGGAGAATAAATGTCTATCAGACGACTGCTAATAAAAAGCAAAACCCTATTGATAAAGGACGGGACTTAGTGACTCCTCTTTCTGTGTGATCAACAGTCCAGGCTGGATCCTGTGACAGAAGCAATAAAGCTGAGCCTTCAGGGGCTGTGAGAGAAGGTCTGGCGCTGGAATAAATCAGTCCTGTGCTGTTAAGGGGAGTGAACACAATGGTGATGGGCAAGGTATAAGAAAATAGAAGTCAAAAAAGCAACAGAACAATCAAGTAGACAGATATTTGTTGCCACGGCAACCACACAGCATATGCTAGAAAGCATATATGCTGGAAAGAGCCTCTGAGACATTGCAAGGAGAAATGAGAGAAACAGCAGCCCAAAGAGGGTCTGGGCTGTGCTAGACTTGAACAGACGTCCTGTTCCTTACGTGAGCAAGGTGATGGCATGCAGACCATAGGAGTGGCATTACCTGCTGGGCAGCCCCTTCAGGAGCATCCACGCTACGGGGAAATCATGTCCCACTTTGGCAACAAAGGCACAGCATGAATGGAGAAGGAAAAAGGAAGTCTGAATTATCAAATAAAACAGGCTGTTCAAAAGACATTCCTGTATCCTGTTTGACAAAAATCCCTCCTTGGGCCTGGAACAGCTTCTGTATAGCAGCAAAACCAACTGCTATTGATATCTTAGTGCCACAGTAACCCCCAGCTCAAAATCCAAGTATGCCTTCTAAAATCTGTCTTTGCATCTATACATGTCACATGGAAGATTAAGGCCTGATTATTTCATTGTTACTCTCTCTAAGAAGTTTGCCAAGTTCCACAGGCAGCCTTTTATGCTCTTAGGAAGCACCAGCCAGGAGAAAAGGCACAGGTAATCTTACCACGACATCCCAACATACATCACCTTAAGTCACTTCCACGCCCAGCTCATTAGTTGCTCCGGTTTTTTGCACCTCAGATCACCCAGATATTTTAGCTTTCTGCAGGCAGTCAAACAGGCAGAACCTTTATTACCTCTCCTTTTGAAGAAGCGGAGAGAGAGAAAGAAGCAGCAGCCAAGGGTCTTTTACTTTTGAGCAGTACTTCCAGGTTGGATATTTAATGTTGGCAGTCACACTGTAAGCTCGTTCCTTTAGAAAATTCCATGGGGAAGAAGCTGTACCAGAAATACTGGCTGAGATAGTAACCCTTCATCCTTGGGGTCAAAGGAAAACCTCTTCCTGTAAGCTCAACGAAAACCCATCTGCTGGATACGAATGAAAGCAAAAGAAAGTTGCCTGCTCTATAAACACCTGCAAAGTAAATAAAACCCTTGAAGGGAAATGACAAAGTTACCAAGTCAAGGGAAATAGCAGAAAGACAAATTATCTCTGGAAGCCAGATTCACTCCTGTGCAATACATCAGTAGCAGGACAAAAAAAAAAAAAATATTGAAAATCATGGCAGGTTTTAATAGATCAAAAAAAAAAAGTTTGAAAATATGAAAGATCTAACAACTGTGCCTTCTCCCTCAAAACCCAACAAACACAAAGCAACAACAACAAAACACTTAGAAGACAAACCAAAACAACTTTGGAGGAAACTGCAGCTTTGGAAATTAAAACCAATAATTCCTCTAACCATTTTAAATGATGATGCTTGTGACGGGGTGTTGGAGGTGCTCATTTCAGACCGGCAAAGCAAAGATCTCACTTGAGAAAGAGCAAACATGTCCAAAAAGGAGCAGAATAAGAAAGCTCAGCACAAGCAGTGATGGAAGAGAGCCACTAGGCCAACTCTCTAAAATCAAAATGCATTTCTTTTGATGGAACAGATCTGGATCCACAGTGTTTAGCTGAGTGCAGTATATGGATCAGTTATCATCAATTTGAAAGGAAATAGCTCGTTCAAGAAAGAGCAGTAGCACAGGAGTTTGCTGATGGTGAGGAATATAAACATCAGAAATCTCTCTGTTTCTGTGCTGACACACAATATTGACATTTACAAACAGAAGTTGCTAAGGAAATGATTTAATAATAGGATATATCCATGTGAGTCCCATTTTATCATTATAACCTGCAGTATTATTTTGTATGTTGAGCTGTACAGACGAAAAAAGCACTTCAAAGGAAACACAGCCAGGGCACAGGATTGGGAGACCTGCTCTTCTAACTCTGTCACAAACTCACTCCGATTTAATTTCCATTTCCACTGCATGTATTCGACCACAGGCAGATCCATCCCTCTGGAAACACCCGGGTTGTGTCCTGCCCCATGGCCATCCTTTGAGTGTTCACTGAAATGTTCTCCACGGAGATTCCAGGAGCCATGCCCTCTGCTGGGAGGCTTTTCCCCACAAGGGCAGTGCTCTGACGGCAATAACGCCGCTGCCGTGGCTGCAGCTCTGCTCCAATGAACACCTTCCTGCCCACCGGGGCCAAGCAGGGCCTGAGGGGCAGCCTCAGCACAGATCCTGCCCCAGGCTGGGGCACGGTCCTGCCCTCAGAGAGCCCTTGCTGGGGCATTTCCAGGTGCACAGTTAGACTCAAGTTCTTGTGTCAGCAAACTGTACAAGACAAGTGTAAAATTTTCACTTTTTGCTCCTGTTCTAACCCTTTTTGATACCCTTATGAAATCTCAACATTTGCTTTTTCTTTTTATGTGCTATTAATATCTTGAAATCTTCTTTTGTTGCAAAGCTATCGTGGCAATGCACGAAACAGAATCTGGTTCAATACCAGTCAGACTCATAATATGACAGGATTTAAACAAAAACAGCTCCTTCCAGTTTCATTTGAAAATATGACAAAGCCTGTTTATCAAATACAGCAAACCCATCTATCACCTTCTAACTGGAAGCCTTTTTTGCTAGCATGCCTGGTGCCTCACTAATCTGTACACAACTTAATAGGGAAGTTAATAAATTATACAAGAGAACTAATTACACCTATTTGTCAAAAGATGAGATAGTTAAACTGAGGATTTAAATAACAAGGAATGAGCATTTTATCCTAATTAGTTTGACCTAAACTTTTGGGGGAGAGGGGAAAAGCAGAATAAATGTTTCTGACTAATCGCGGAGTGGTAAGAGCTATTATCCTACAGACAATACAAGGCTGAAAGGGGCACTGTTTTATCAAACACTGGAACATGCATTTCTTTCAAATCCCAGCGCACCAGCCTGACACCAATCTCCCCAGCTGTCCAATCTGCTTATGCTAGAAGTCCATGAAAGGGAAAAAGTTAACATCAAGCCACTTGATGCACTTTCTCTCTTTGTTACTTTGAGGTTGTTGTGCTCATACACTGATTAAAAATCTACCTCTATCTTCCAGCCTATTGTTAAAATCCCAAACAACAAGAAAATTAAAACAAAGGAAGAAATTCTAGGGGACAAAATTATTTCCTCTAAGCATGTGTAAAACAGGTCTAGGTATGAAAAACTATCAGAAAGATGGTCTCCAGTGGAACAGAAGAGATGCTGACCAGCAATCAAAGAGCACAGAACACCTGACAATCCTGCATTTGGCTTTACCTGCTGGCTGCTGTGCCCAGCAGCACAGAATTCTCTCTCGTCAGGTTACACCACCATGTTTTTTGCTCCTCCTGGGCCTAAGCAGCAAATTACATCAAAAGAAACGGACCATTTGTGCATAAAACATGCGTAGATTTGTTTTCCAAATCCAGTTCATATTTAGGTGAACCCTCTTCACCATAGCTTTGCAGTATGGGTGCTGCATACAAGTGATCAATCTAGCAAGGCTAAGAGTGCTTTTATAATGAACCCTGAACCTTTAGTTATTGTGCACCTTCTCTAGATAAGCATTTCTAAAGACAAAAAGCAGCAATAATAGTCCATGCTCCAAAAGAAACTTACAATTCAACGTTCTAATATCAGGATAAAGTACCAATATAAACTCCAGAATCTCAAGTCTCCTTCCTAGGATAAATCTTTAGAAACAATTTTTACAAGAAGGATACAAGAATTTGAGAGCCTGACTGTCACAATACCAAAAGTGATTAAAACTTTTTGTTGACTGAAGCTTCCAGACGTATCCTTGGCACTGTTTGTACAACCCTTGCCCAGAACAGCACCGTGTGCCAGAATCCCACTGACATCAAAGCGTGCCTGGTGTGAGTGCTGGGCAGCGTGGGCAGGCTCAGCGGGACTGGGTTCTGACACATCACCCACAGCAGTACGAGCATGAACGTGTACTTGCTCAATATTTAATGACACCTGCCTTGGCTCTTCAGTTAACTGACCTTCTAGCCCAAGGAAGCCTCAAGGTACATGGTTTACTTCTGCAAGCTACAGGTACCGCCAAAAAACACGTGTGGACTGAAAAAAAGGGCATGCAAGGAGTCTGAGGACCTGAGCCAAAGCTGCCACAAGTTGACAGTTTGGGCATTTAATTGAAAGGCAAGTTTCAAGTGCACTTTGGGACAGTCTGAGCCGGCAGTGCCACTGCATGAGGTAATTCTGCCCCTTTTGCATCCATCTTGTTGCCATTCCTGTCTCACGCACTCCTCCTGGAGCAACCCAATGCAGTGAAACACAAGGAATGTGCCTGGCTGATACAAAAATGAAGGTGGTGCAGGGCTAAGAGGAGAGCAAGGGTGAGCTTTAACCACATAGAATTTTCTCCCAATCCCACATTATCTCACAAATCTTTCCATCTCTAAAGAGAAGGAAGACAGAGGCTGCCAGCTGGAAGGCAGGTAACACTGATTTAAACCTTCTGACCATCAATGTGTCAGTGCAGCCTTACTAAGGACAGACCAGGCCAACTTCGTAAGCATTGCCATTCTGTTTTCTTACAAAATCCACATTTGTATCCCTGTTCCCTGCTTTTCACTACAACCAAAAGGAAAAAAAAAAAGGTGTCTTTATGCAGAATTTATTTATGAAGTAAATTCCAGTTTTTCCACTAGTAAAAGGTGCAAGCACTTTTGACAATCAGGCACACATGCCTTGCTTTTTAATTGAATCCAGTGATTGCTGATCCGTTTCTAAAGAGAAAGAATTTTTGTAACCAGAAATAGGAAGAAATTGGTATTCTCTCCCTTCAGGCATTGCAGTTCTCATCAGATGTTTTTTTAACTTAACCTTTACTGGCTTAGAACATTAACCAGACGAGTCTACATTTAGTTTTTTTGGAGCTGGTTTTGAGGGAGAAGAGAGAGCAGGAAGAAACAGATGATATTTACTGCACAATTTTAAGATTCAATCTGGATGAATCAAAACGACTCATCTCCTGAGCCAGGAAGTATATAAGGATGTTTAAATGTAATTGAAAAATTCTTCATTCAATTCTACAAAGAAAATTCTCCTTCCAGCACAGATCAGTCATCGACAGTCTCGCCCCTTAACTCTTAGTTGTGTTTCTCTGTAGATCCTAAACCACTTGACACAGGAATATCATTTGGCCAGATGTTTCTGTGTGGGATTTATGCAGCTAATTCATCCTGCTGAAGCGGTCTTGTCCCCCAGATCATCTTGAGTTCTGTACCTGATTCCCCATGGCCTGTGCTCCTTCTCTGCCAGGGCTGACAGACTCAGGAAATGCTCTGCATTCTATTGTCCAAGTCATTAATAAAAACACTGTTTAATATGAGACACAGATTATCAACAAGCCCTCCTGGATACATCACCATGTTCTGACACTTGCCTAATTATAAATATTCTTTAACAACTTTTTTCCTGACCAATTCTATACCCACCAGGCAGTAGACTCCTCTAGACCACTCTTCCTCATCTCTCTCAAGGAAACACTACGTGAACACCGTGCCAGGACCTCGAGCCAATCAAGGTGTGTTATATCTGATGCTTCTCCTCTCCAGCTGACCTGCAACACTGCCACACAAAGAAATTAAATGGGTTTGTCACATTTGCCCTTGAGAAATCCATTTACTTGGTAACAGATCTTGCTAACTGGCAGGGGCTTAGAAGATGTCTATCCAATTATTCCTTGCTATATTTAAGCCAAACAGACTGGTCTTTAATTACCCAGCTCATCCTTTCCCTGTCCCCTCCTGAAGTACTATATTTGCTTTTCCCCAGATACCACTTTCTTCCCTACACAACCAATTCTTTAAATGCCCTAGAATTGATCACTTCAGGTCCAGCTTCCTTGAAAACATTCAAGAACTACACTTAAAGCTAGAAAACTTCTGCACCTACTTTTTCCTTGACATAAATCCCTCAGTACAGAGGGATCCCCTGGAGCAGATAGAAAAATGTTTTCAAAACACATAAATCCTAAAAGGAAACACACAGTGGCAGTATTGTGGCTTAAGAAAATTTTCTTCCCATTCAGCAGGCATTAAGATCAAGAGAAGCAGTGACTTGTACCAATAAAAATAATCTATAATTTGAAGCAGTTGAGACCATAACTGTGCACTTGGGTCTCAAGGTGTTTAGATGTGCATTTCAAGCTCTCTCTCCCACTACCTCCTTGAGTTTTATTGTTCCATTTTTGGAAAGCAGATCATAATAGCAACGCTTCTCCTCTACCACGGTGAAAACACTATTTCTAGGGGCCAAAATAACTAAGATGAGGTTAAGAGAAACTTGGGTTTAATCCTAGAACACCCTAGTGTCTGTAACTCAAGCACTCAGAAACTCTAATCCTTGTCCTTGCTTTCGCTGACTGATGCCACTGGTGTCTCGCTAGGGCTGTGCACGGTTTTGAACCTTGCAATATAGAAATAGAGGGCCTTGTTTCTCCTAAGGTAGGGCATGAACCAAACTCCCTCCTCCTTCCCCTTGTGAAAACACATCTGTTCTAGAAGGAACAAGCCCCACTAGAGCAAGAAAAATTTCTGACAGCCCAACACCTTCTCTAACTACTGCAGCTACTCCTTGCTGGATTACACGAGGTCACTACGATAAAGAAATAATTCTTGGCGAGAATGCTACCAAAATGTAGAGATGGAGACGTTTCCTTGTGGGAGCCACATTGAATTTAACCTCTCCATTTGTTCTTCCCATGTTACTTTGTCATTCACTGCAGTCCTGCAGATGCCAGAGCAAATGACTCAGTCCTTACACAATGGTTATTGATTGATTATCAAATCATTACTCTGAGTCTTTTTTTTTTTTTTGTCTTTTTCTTTTTGCCAAAGTTGCTGTGGTTTGAATACCAATTTTTAGCTTAGATCAGCTTAAAGGTACTTAAAGAATTGCATTCATTTGATCCTAATGGAAACAGCCCTGCAGTATTGCATTAAGGCCATCCTGGTATCACAGAGTAAACTCTAATCCACATAAGACAAATGGAGCTGTTACAATTAACTGCTGTACACTGCCCGAGCCGGCACGAGGGGGAAGTGTCAAGGACCTGAGGCAGTCATCATTCCACCCAGGAGAATGCTGGACCATCAATAAGAATAGAAATCAGAAGAGAACAGTGGGGTTTTTTTATTTACATCCCTGCTATATAACCACTTCTTTAAAAGCCTTTGCAATTAAGGATCATGTTTGTTTAACAGCTAAAACAAATCAAAACACCCCAAAAGAAAGTATCAATTCAATTTTCAAGGGGCAATCTCTACCTCCGCTGTCCAACATAAAATACCCCACTCGATCTTCAGGCATCCCTGCAAAGCAGAGTATTTTTTTTTTTTATGTTTTGAAAGAACTCCAAGGAAACCAACACAACCCTTCAACTAACTACTAAAAGGAGAGACAAGCCCATTTTTCTAATTTTCTTTTCCCAAAGAAAATTCCCCTTATTACAGTATCCAACCCCCATACCCTCATCTCTATAATTGTTATTGAAGAGACACTTTGCAAATGGGATTCTTAATATTTGCTGAGGTTATTACAGATTGCATAAATAATGCAACAGTGTATTTCTCTTGGAAAATGTAGAACTAGTTGCTTCAGCCCTCTGGTGACGTGTTCTCCTCACTTGATTCTACGTCTCCAGCAGAGAGATGCATTTTTTTAAGAGGAGGATAATTCTCTGCAGAGACCAGCACTGCCCCAGCTGGAAATTCTGCAAAATGCCTACCACTTGGACTTTCTTCAGAGAAATGCAATATCACAAGCTTGACAGAGAACAGGAACTCCTGTCCACTCGTGAACTATCTTTTATCACTACCAGTTTAAAAATATTTCAACTGAATGTAGCCAAGACTATGGAGCAAATGGCAGAACAGCAGACCCACTCAGGGCTATTTGCACCCATTTTCTCCTACAAAAAATCTGCAGTGCTACTTATGTTGCATGCAGTGAATCCTTGCCTAAGTATCTTCATGCTAATTAAAAACGTATCTTGAAGGGGAAGCAAACAATGAACAAAAATTGGGGCTGATCTCAACCCAAAGACTACAGATGCTGTGAGGTCTGAAACACAACTTTATGTTATTCAACAGGCACAGACTAAGGCTGGTGAGGTTTACAGTAAAGAGAGCAAAGAAAATCAATACACAGAGTAATAAATAGTTTGCCTATGTAGTGCATCAAAGACAAAGGAGGGACAGACAGACAGAGATAATTTTGTGCTCCAAGTGAACTGTAACACAGCACTTGACTGGAGCTTGTTTCTCACTGATACACACTCCTCCTACTTCTGCAGGCAGAACTAAACAGCTAAAAACTATTGAGCCATTGTCTTAAAGTCCTGGCTTTACAGTCTGCTTTCTCTATTAACTTGGTGGTAATTAATTACTACCTATACACTTAATTACAACCAGTTAAAGAAATGTAGTGCAAGTCTGTAAACAAAGTGTGGTCAATTTGAGGCAAAGGGTACTTGGAGCTGAATGAGATTTCTACTCAACCATGTTCACGTGTGGCTTGCTCAACACAGTCAATATTACAGCATGATGTTCCAGAGGATTCTTGAGAACTCCGTGTGGAGTTGGTTCCCCAAAAAATCTAAAAAATTGTATTTGTTTAGATTGACAAACAGTATCCTCAAAACACTGGACTTGGAGAAACTTGCTGCAGCTTGGTGATCACAGGATTGTCCTAGAAATGCTCCCTCAAATAAAACAGAAAAACCTGGGTTCACTTAGGTGGTGTCACTCCAGATTACCAGAAGCTCATACTGACTAAATAAACACAGTATATCTACAGAAAACAAATCACATCAAGACTTTTATTACATTCACAAGAGGAAAGTGATGGGCATCTATTAGAAAACAATTTGGGGTTTACAGTGAAAACTCTGTGGAAGCACATTTGACTTCCTGCTGGTTGAGGTCAAGGGCGTAACACTGGAGTTTCCTGCCCAGCTGAGCTCTGACAGGCAAATGCAGCACCAGGAGCCACAGAAAATGTAAAAGAGGGAAGGAAATGTTACTGAAGGGGTAAGGATCACTTGCCTGAAGCACTTGCACAATAATCATCATCAGATTGTCCCCGGATTTCTGTCTCCTCGCACAGCCCTTGGGCTGTACAGTTGATTACACTCATTACCTATTCAAGGTACAATCCAGGGAAGGTTTATTGATTACCATGGAGGGGCCAGCCGCTATCCCAGGCACGACAGCTGATGTTGAAGCCTCTCCTTTCACTGGCTATTCCTGTCCCTATGCACCCTGCAGCTTTTCTGAGTTTCTCTGGCCTATGAAACTCATAAGTCACACTATTTATTACTCTTACTCCTTCGTTTCATTTTCTTTATTAGCGATCAAAACACTGCTCTCCCAATAGCTCTGTTTGAGTCCACAGGTACCATTTTACCTTTCCCTTCAGACAAGTGTAATATGCTTTAAAGTCACATTAAAAACCAGATCTTTCAATATAGCCTACATAATTACTTTCTGGTACAGAAACGCAGTTTCAGTCTTCCACAAATCCACACATATCCTTAAGCACTTGAGCTAAACAGAATGAATCTTGGTTTGAGAACTGCAATCACGGTTCCCTGTTAATCCCCAGCGTAAACTCCTAAGCACTCAGCCTGTCCAGGAAAATGTGTATTGGTCCAACAATTCTTTTTCAACACTAAGACAGCTACAGGCAATGTTGCTTGAAAAAGCACACGGTATAAATGGAATGTTGGCTGATTAGTTCCCATTTATCAAATCAATTTTCTTCCCCTAGCACATACTCAGTTAAATCCTGAGGAATTATCCCACACACGGCACTGTATTAATATCCCTGCCTGACCTTTGTGGTGTGATACTTGCAGTCAACATGGCAGCATCATGTTTCAACATTCAAAAATCACATCTTTCCCATTAACCAATAAGTCAGCACTTTGCTAATTCATTTTTCATAGTGAGCAAACATTAATGCCATAATTCCAAATGCTTGGCTATTTGTTTGAGAGCCTGCCCACAAGTGCTGGAGCCAATGCAGGTCAGCAACAAAGAGATGCTCACCAAGGACAGGGGAGTGCAGGAAGATCAGAGCCATGGCACGTCTTGCGCTTTGTGCCTTCCCCCCGGCCCCAAAGGCACTCGTTTTATTCTCAGTCGAGTGGTGCTGCCGCAGTTCAGGACGTGGAGCTGACCACTGCCAGCAGGGCTGCTGCAGCACAGGCAGCCTGACCGGGCAGGGCGCTCAGCTTAAGGTTTGTCCTAAGATGAGAGCGGTGTTCCAATAGTTCCTTCTAATTTAAAAAAAAAAAAAAAGAAAAACAAAAAAACCCCACCCAAGCAACTCAACATGATTAACACAAGTTCACCTCAGACTGCACCACCACTGCCCTAAATTTAAAGTGCTTGTTGGTCTCACTCTGCTTGCCAGAACAAAGTTCCCGGGAACATAAACGGTTGGTGCTTTTTGTGATTATACAACTTACTAATAAAGAAAACAATTGCATCTTTAAGTGTTAATCTGCTTTTTCACAGATCATCACTCAATTTTCTTTTGAATCTCGGCATATATTCTCAAATCCACCTTTGCTGACAAGTTATTGTAACTATTTAGCAGCAGAAGTTTCTCAAACAGATTTCTGTCTTCTTGTTTACACCTATGAGAACATTTTAAGGTTATTTTTCAATTGTTAAGATCTACTGTTTTATGTGTCTCGTCACCACAGCTTTAAAAAGTCAGACAGACTTCATGAGCTCCTTTGGAACTTTGTCTTTCATCATCAAAAGCACATGCTGTTTTATATAGCTAAGCACAACATTTCTCATTCTTTCCCCCAAAAGTTTGCAATTTTCAGCGCTGCCATTTCACAAGCGGCTTGAAGAATACTATCATAATCTTATTTTTAAAACTACAGCAAGGATTTCACAGAGCACTAGGCACACATAGGGGTGGGATGGATGCAACAGAGTTACACTGGTACACTGAGGTGGTTCAGAGCCTGAGCCTTCCGCTCATCTGGCTTGAAAACTCATCTGCACTTCATGGAAATGCCTGCAGGAACATTCAGTGGCTGTCTCTCTTCCTCTTCAGGAAAAGAACAGGCTCAGAGCAGTCACCGAAATGGTTTTGTCCCGTTTCAGGTTTGAACTCACAGCAGCACCAGAAAACCAAAATCTACAGTGCTTTCATAGCCACATATCCACTTTAAAATCCCCGTCACAGATCCCCTTCCTGAGCCATGTCAGAAACCTGTCCATCAGCCACGATCTCCTCTGCCTCAGACACACACAGCTCAAAGATGGGTGCCCAGAGCGTGGTATTTCAGACAGCACTTGGCAAACCTAAAGCGAGAAAAATCTGTTCTTTTGGTGAGCCTGCAGTTCACAAAGCTAGAGTGGCACCAAGTGGTGAGTGGATGAATTTGGATCTTACTCTGTCTATTTTTTCAATCACACCAGAAGCCACACTTGACATACCAGAAGTTAAAATAAAATGGTTCTTCAGCTCACTTTTACTGGGAAACCGAGGTTTGTTAGAAATCCTACTTTATCCACACACACAAAATAACAAGGGTAGACTGAGAGAAGTGAGGAAAGCTCAGAATTACTAGTTTGACAAAAAGTATATGAATGCCAGTAACGAGCAGGAAGTGAACAAAGATACGCTAATTTTCACAGTCAGATACGGCCACAATTAATCTTTATCTGACCATTTGACTTGTCACACTCAAGGCTACCCCAACCTCACACTGGAGCCACTGCATTTCTTACTACATTGTAAGATTCCTTTGTATTCATTTGCCTCCTTTCTACCCTCAGTGACACGCACAGCCACCCCCATTGTCGAAATGTCTTGCACGCTGTCACTTCCCATAACACATCAGAAACAAAGGAACAAACAAAAACAAAACCACAAAAAAACCTGCAAACAAGCAAAAAGATAACTTTAAAAACCCAACAAATCAAACAACCCACCAAAAACAAACCCCAAAAAGCACCAAAAACCAAGCCACACAACAGTCCATACCAAGGATACTGTTTGCTTTCAAAGATCATGGTCAGGAAAAGGACATTCCCCTCTGCCTAGTGATAATAACCATGTACTTCATCTCATTCTTTCTCCCCAAATACCCCAGACTTGTAAGCAAACCCAAGGAACAGAAGAGGGATGAGTATTTCTGTGAACAACAGCTTAAAAACCCCCCCTCCCGCACCAAAACCACAGACATCTCCCGACCCCCCACTGCCGTGCTGTTCTTCTCAATAAAAACACTTTACAGCTATTCCAAGGGCATCAGTGCGTTATTTCTATGGAAAATGAGAGATTGTTTTCATCGTGCATTTGTACTTGCTAACACCTAATGGGAGCTATTATTTACCCAGGCAACTGAGGAAAGTGCTCATTCACACGGAACAAAGTATTTGATGTTAAACATTTGTTGGCTACTTTGGCCCAGTTTTTCAAGTAGTAAAAGGCAATTTCACCTTTTGCCTGGTTTAACTGACACACCGAGGACAGAAAACTCATTGTCATAGGAACAGTAACTAAACCCAAAACTGAAGGGATACGCTCACAAATCTAGAAAAATAAAATGTGTTTGCTATGGTGATCAAGTCCTTCAAAAGATACAAACAGGAGGTATGTATAATCAAAAAGTCACAGACAAGGTCAGTTAAGTAATTTACAAGTTATTTCCATATCTACACAAAAACAAGTTCTGAAGAAATGAGGAGCTGCAAAGTGAAGCTCCATTAAAGCTGGGTTTTGTTGCACACGGTGCACCACAGTCACCAGGGGCAGGGTTATAATAAACCTAGATATATATATATATATGTATATACACACCACCAATGCAGAGATGACAGCCCAAGACTGCAGCTGGGGTGAGACTTCGCTCCAGTAATTTAACAAACAGCAGAGGCTCTGAGGTTCAAACAGCCAGGAAAGTTCCTGAAGCTTGTGACCCCCTTCAGTTGCCCAGGTTGTCAGCAATGTGATCACATCGACAGCATAATCAGGTGTTTATGACTTCCAGGTAGCAATGCTCAATCTCCACTTCAAAAGAGAGATGATACAAAATTCGAGCTATGAAGATTTCTGCTGCACAAAACCACTGAATCGTGCTTTTTAAAATTTAAATTCAAGGTCAGGCGGTTACATTCTGTGTGTGAACATCCCAACTGCAAATTAATGCTTTGTCCATAAGCTCAGCTTTCTTTCTTACTTTTAACAGATGGCAGCAATGTTGATCTACACATTAACAGCAACTGATTTCAAATTCCAAAACAAGAGAAATGATCTTTGTATCATTTCCCACAGAGAGGTAATTAATGGATATTTGCAAGCTGCTTGGAGATCCTCCAGTAAGGAGTTTTTTGTTTGTTTGCTTTGGGATTCTTTTTGTGGTTTTTTTTTCTCCTTCTTCTAACTGCTGTGCAGTATTTACAGCCTATATGTCTCAAAATGTTACACAGTCTACTTTTGTGAGATTCCTCATACCTCATTTCATTCTCTCATGCCTAAAACTAAGCTTCATTAAGATTCTGAAGCATCCTCCCTTCACTTCCTGTCCCAGACCAGAGGTTCCTCCACCCGACCTCAAACCCTTCTAAAAGCCAGAGAATGGAGACTGAAGCTGTGCTGAGAGCCATTCCTTCATCACTTCCCCATCCTCCTCAACTCCAGCCATTTGTCCAGTTTCACAATTGACAAGTTTTATGTTGAGACTATAAAAACTTTAGGAGTAACTTATCAACTTCACGTGGTGTATTAGTACCAAGCACAACAGCCTCCTAACCTAAGGAGCCCCACTACCTGCTAATTTCTATTTATTCTGAGAGCTTTGAAAGGAACAAGGTCACAGGACTGTGTTATCTGTAAAGACACAACTGCCCTGGCTGCTTCTATTTCAGTCACTACAAAAAAAATGAGGGGAGAAAACCAAGTCAAAAAATCCCAGTGTGGGCTGAGGTTAGTACGCAGTGCCTTTATAAACTGTACAAGGAGAGCTGTGCTTCCCTGGAGCAGTGGGAACTCAGTATTTTACAATAGCACTCATCTCCTTGGAGATATGGCCACTGGTAGGGAAGTGTGTGATGATAAAAAATACTACCTACCAATTTATTGTAAATGAGAAGTTGCATGTTGTGCTTTATTTTGAATTCTTTCATGAATGAGTGTTTATCCTGGGATAAGTGGATATGGATGAATAGCTGACTAAAGTACCAACTGCTTTCTTAAAAGAAGAATTATCTGAAATCAAATCTTCTTTGTTGGATGAAACCTAAATTGCAGAGGGAATATTTAACCATGTAAGGAGAAAATCCATAGATAAGGTACCACGGACTACACTTAGCAGAGCTCATTGTCTTTATCACTTGCTCTTTCACACAAGTGTCTAACGGAGTATTTTGTCTAAACAACAAAATACACTGTCATTAGTATCCTCTGAAGCAGATTTCTTGACAATTAGGCTTTAACGATAACCAAGTGCTGGCATTTGGGTTGCTTGGCAGATAAAACTTGTGTTTGCTTAAGAATCCTCGAGCCAAATTCATCCTTTTGCGCTAAGGCAGAAAAACCTACCGTAAATCCGTGGGTTTCGCAGCATTTTTGACTGCAGCTGGTGATATTGAGTCCCCAGTCTCTGACGGTGACTCTTTCAGGTCAGGCATATTTATTTCTCCACAGGTTTTGCCTGCCTTCCTCCATCCCCGTTTCATGGTTCTAGTCCAAGTTTAGAGTACACATTCCGACACCAGCACAGAGGAGCCGAGAACTGCATTCCGAGATATTGTTTACTATGAAAACTACACATCTGCGTTACATGTGCTACACACATCCCCCTTTTCCATCTCCTTTAGCTGATTGCTGGGGAAAAACACCTCGTTTTCGCTAACAACCACTTTGCACAGAGCTACACAATGCAAACACCAAAGGATGGCAGAGCAGAAGCGGCCATTGCAGTTATTGCTGTCACATATGACCATGCTTGGTTTTATTTAATTTGCTTTCAGAGAGCATTACAACTAGCTGAAATATCTAAAAGGCTACTAATTATCCTTCTTGAAAGAAAAGAATTATAACGAGTTTCTCATAAAAGTCCATCTACTTCTCCTAGTTCTGTCTAATCACTTGCTACTTGTCTGCAAATGGATTTGGTCTCATACATAATAATAATAGTGACAGATGTTTTTCTGCCACTCAAACTTAAAATTCAAACTTCAGTTGATTATTATGAGTAATCTACAATTTCCTCCATAATTAAGGCTTCAACTTTGTTCGCATTAACAAGTTCAATTTTGACCTCCCACTCACATCTATTAATGAAGGAGAACTTCAGTGATACGTGAGAATCATGGCGGGAGAAGAATTTTCCTTCCAATTCAGAGTAAAGTGAAGGAGGAAATTCCAATTTATGGCAACGCCCTAAAGATATTGCCACATAGAGTGATCTGTCTCTTTACTGGAGGGACAAGAAGAAAGCAGCAGAACTTCACCGGCCTCCAAGCACGTTCTCATGCCCAGGACTGAAGCTGAGACAACAGAAGTCTGATTTTAAATCTAACTGACAGCTGCTTTACTGAGATCAGGACAGACTCTGGGCTAAGAAACAACAGGCAAAAAGCAAGCACTGGAGTTGTCCTGCCTCTGCTTTTGCCTCATTAAAACAAACTGCCTTCCTCCAGCCACCATCAGGGAGACCCAAGGAAAAGCAGGAAATTTTCATAACGCAGCAGAATTGATTTGGGTGAACTGAAAGCAGTCCAGTGATAACTGATTTATGATGTTCCACTATTAAAGGCACTCGCTGGATTTCTAAAAATTCCTCTCTGGGTAGTCTCTAACAGAGATAGAAGGAAGGTGACATGACGTAGTTTAATAGATTTATCTCCTGAAAATCTAATGCACAGGGACAATGTTTTGTTACCCAGAGTCCAATTTTAAAAGTTATTAAGATTTTAATAGGCTCACTAGATCGCTGTGTTGACTCTGACAACCTAATTTAGGCTTATTGGCAGTTTCAGAGATGCTGCATTAACTGCTGGAGCTGGCCAGTTTAAATAAACTCCTTACTTCAGAACAGCCACAAACCAAAATAAACTCTGCAGAACAGCTCAGGGTAGAGAATTTGAAAACAACTGAGGGACCTGAAGAGGCAATATAGAGCCAGGACCCATAATGAATTTCTAAATAGATCTGGGTTTCCTATGCAGGACAGAAGGCACCAAAAAATAGCCTTTTTGAACCACTTAAGGGGGAAAAAAAATTAAATCTAGTTTTTTCTTTCTGCATGCAGCACACTGAGTAGTAGCACAGGGACTGAAATATAGCTGAGAAAGTAGTAGGTTAACAATTTTTTTTTTTTTAGAAAAACCTCTGTTTTATTCCAGAACCTGTGGTTAACTCAAAACTCACAATCATTTTGCAGACAGAAGACATGAATAAAAGTTTTGGTTGCTGAAACGACTTCCATGCACATCTACTTGTCAATAGTCGGGGGTCGGGGATGGAAAATTACGTCCTGTTTGTGGTCATTGCACAATTACACCCTGTTTGTGGGTTGTCTGGTCTGAATTTTTACTCTGAATCATCTGGTTTTCTCTCACCAGCAACAAAATAAAAAGGAAGAATGTAAAACAAAATCTTGGTATGAATATTGCAATAGCAGTATACTTAATTCCGGTATATTTTTTTAAAATTAGCAATTATATAAGTTTATAACTGGTAACTGATGTTGGTCCTCAGCTGCTTAAAAACAAGCAAGAGTGATATTTATTCCAACAGAACTTAAGACTGTTCATTTATCCTGAGGAGAGTTTATTGCCTCACTAAAGGTCTGTCGGAACACTTGACAACAGCAGGAACATCTCCGGCAGAAGCTTTGGAAAGCAAAAGAAATTGTCAAAGCTCTTGTCCACCACCTCTCTTGCATCAGCAGCTGTGAGGTTTTCCATTGAGAAATCAGTTCTGGAGAGACAGATGATGTGCCAACTCAAAGTTATCATCAGATGTTAGTACTTAGCATTACCTACCTGAATTTGCTCTTTGCACATGACTTTTAATTGCTTTGCATTTCACCCTGACTAGACATCCCAGTTTCCAGCCTGTGAACAAGGCAGAGTAAGATCTTTAGGAAATGCTAACACGACTGTTTCTACCTAAGCAAGATCTAAATACTTACAAAACAAAACAATAGCAACAACAATTAAAAAAAAAAAGCCAAAAATCAAATTCAAAAAAAACCCACAAAAATAAGCAAACAAATAAAAATGAGACCACAACAGGGGAATTCTGGCCCCCAACACCAACGTGCCCTGCCCTCCCACTGTGCAGCAGGTGATTAATAGCTCAGGGGTTTTATTTTCAGCTCTCTGGGACGGGGAACCTGTTCAACCAATAATTCATGTTAAGGACTACCAGGTCATTTGAAATAATTACTCCTCGTTTGAAGAAAAGAAGCATCCACGTACGCGTGACATCTTCAAAACTTCTTTGTATGAATCAGCGAGGAAAGATGGCCATTCGCCCTGTTTCCTCAGCTGTGCAGAGCAGATCTGCCCCCATCGCAGGAATGCGTGCATTAAGTGGCGGGAGGCAAACTCCACTGCAGGGCCTCACAGCATCCCTGCACTGCAACAGCTCCAGCAAGGCAGGAGAGCCCCAGGGCGCTGGCAGGGGGTGCTGCTGACCCATAGCAGCGTGGACATGAGCCTGAGTTAATCCCGATGCTCTCAGATACGCCTTATGGGCAGGCACGTAAAACGTTTCCATCAAAAAAATCAAGTTCAGAACAAAGCACCGCTATGGAAAAGACATTTTAAGGTAGCTACTGACTCTGCCCACATCACAATACATCCCTTGAAACACCTGCTTCATCAGTCTAATTAGTGACCTGTATCATGATGATGATGAGAAGAACGTAAACCATTGTGTTACATGCACAAAATACAGAGATCTCCTTTCAAATCCCACACAAGATTCCTGTCACAATTAAGTCATTCCCTGTGAGAAGCCGATACACCCTCACGCACCTTTTCTCAAAGTGAGATAATGGGCGCACTGCTGCTAGTGGGCAAATCCTGACTGTACATTATATTGCATTTCCCTACAATTTTGATGAAAACTACAGGTGGAGACACATTATAATGGGAACAGCTAATTGAAATTCATCTCCCTTTTGCTTTGGATGGAAGACACGCTGCTTGAGCCCTCAAACATATTCAATTTCATTCAAATTGCATGCAGATTTTCAGGCAAAACTGAACTTATTAAAAAAAGTTTTGGAGACTCCTGAAAGAGTTCAGAGTGGTGCAAATGCTTCGTAACTGTGTTTTTGGCATCTGTGACTCTTCTACCTCCATGAAAGCTCATTGCCAAGGCAAGGAGAAATGTAAATCCCACAGAAGTCTATCCTTTTCCTGGGAGTGACGTCTTGCACTGTCGTGTTCAGTCCCTTCAGGTCCTTGTGGATGCATTGGGGCATTGGCTGTTATTGAGTATAGCTCCTTCCAACAAATTCCCATCAAGACACAGACAATTCATCTGTCTTTCCCCTTTCAAAACCATCGCGTGACTAAAACCTGCAGCTTGTGTGTTTTTTGCGGGGCTTTTTCCTGTTTTGGTGTTTTACAAGCGAGAAGATTCAAAGCTGCCAGTTACACAAAAGATTTGGAGGGAGGAAAAAAACCAAACACCACCAGAGCATTGCCCTCTCCTTCCATTTGGATACAATCCAGAAATCAACTACTTCTTACAATAAAAACTTAGAGCAAACTCGACTTAATTGTGGACAGTAATTGTCTGACCCTCCACAAAGGAAAAAATATTGATCAAGATATTTGAAGCAGTATTTGTAACAAATAGTAGCTAACACGGCCTTTCTCTTCCTGCTATTTATTGATATAATCCCTTTTCAAGTTAATTCAATGAAGAGCCTGCCCTGTCATGTAAACGGATCATTAATCCAATTACATGATGGAAATTGATACTCTCTTGCTTCTGCTATTGTCTCCAAACACCAGGCACAACAGAACACAGAAATCTCCTCTAACCATGACATGCACAGAGAAAAGAGGAGCCCTGAAGACCAGGACCCTGCCTCTCAGTGCCACGATGGCAAAGTCAGAGAGCAGGAATGTGGAAATTAAGGATACAGACAAGCAGCTGACAGTGCGATATCTGCCCTCATTCCTGCCCACTGCTGAAAAAACACCATAGAGAGAGGACTTGGCTTTTGTTTTAACAAAGATTAGGCAGAGAAATCAAGGGTTATGAGGAAAAAAGCAGAAATTTAGAAATCAACCTCATTATACAAATGCGGATCCTGGATTCAGAGTTTGGATATGGCTTACTATTAGGGTTCAAGCATTTATTACTGCATTTTCTTTTCTTGTTTACACACAGGGAGAGAGAAGTACTAAAGGTGCTACTTTCATGAAACTGCAGGTAATAGAGACGTATTTATCTCTGTTTGGGAAGACAGTGACAAACCTGCTTCCTATCAGTGTTTCAGAATGGAGACTTTCCCTTTTGCTGTGTGAGTTCTCTTCATGGATCAAATACAGAAGGGTTTGAGCCTCTTCCCTTCATTTAGGCAACAGTCACTAAAGCAAGCTGAAACACTCCTACACCTGATTTTCACATAGAATTCCTCATGAGAGGAAGGAGGTGGGGTGGCAAGAGCTACAGCAACAGCGGGCCAGGCCAGCCAACACAAGTGCTGCAGGCACTGAACCTGCATCTGAGATAACTTTCAAGGAAAGCATTTCTTTGGAGCTGGCAGATTACAGGACAATTCCAAAGAGGAAACATGAACAGATATAGAAGAATGTTCTACAGTACAATACCCGTGTGAGAGGCCATGTAGTCACCCAGCTCTTCTGGTGTCGTATCCTGAGCCATATCTCACCCTTAGTAATAACTAGCACTATAATAAATACACAATTACCATACAAGGAACAGAAAAACTGATTCAAAATGTTACTTCCTGATGACATTGAGACCCTTTCATTGCCCAAAAGGTATTGGCAAGGCACACCTCAGAGATAAGAGCAAAAAGTTGTTCGATGTACCCACACATGAATTATTGACTCTGGGAAACCTTCTGTACAAGAACCAGTGTGGATCTCCTGAAAGCATAAGCAGTCAGGAAACACACTGAACTGACCATCTGTTCCTCTCTGATAACATGAAATTAAGTAATTTATTTATTCAGCACTTAAACCCTCTCCCTTCTCTCCACATTAGTCAGGGATGATTATGCTGAATCCAGATGTGGTTAACATATTGTGCACTCAAGTGAGCAATGTCCCTTCAGCACAGGACTTGCCTTCTGGCCACCCACCCTCAGAATCTCAGCTGTGCTGCCTTGAAGGCCCCGTTGGCCTGCAGATCCTGTTCTGGGCCTGCAGGCTGGGCAAGCGCAAAGCTTTCTGTGCAGTGATTAACTGAACACAGAATCACACAGTGTCCCCTGGGCCACGGCAACCACACGTCCCCGAGCTGACACATCTGGCTGCAGCTTCTCCCTTTCCACCGAACACAGCTCTGCTCATTCCAAACCTTTGGCTTGGTGCAGTTTGGAAACAAGACATTTACCGTCGTTTTGCAGAATTTTCTGAGGTGGGCTGTTTTGCTTGGCTTGGGGTTGGGGTTTTTGTTTGTTTTAGGAGGAAGACGCTGCCTTGGGAAGAGAATATTAAAGCAGCAGCTCAAGGCACTGCAGGCCTGCATCCCACACCAATGCATTTGGAGTTCCAGCAGCCTCTGACAGAAAAGCTTTGCACATTCTGGTGCTGCACACAGCCAGCCCTTCCCTGGAAGCTTTCAGGATGACACATTCTCATCTGCCCAGGCTTTCAGATTAGCCTCTAGGAACTCATTAGAAAATGAGTCCAGGTTTTCAACGGACTAAAGCTTTTTGCCATAAAGGTAGGTATGATAACAGTTCTTCTTTTAATGGCAGGTTCTCTGTATTTTTCCAGGAAAAGAATGCCAACTTAAGATATCCTGAGCTAAGGTCAGCCTTTGTTTTGTAGGTTTGATTTATGACATTTCTGCAGCCTCTACTGGCATTTCTTTGAGGTGCCAAAAGGCCCTTGATTCTCATATATATTTAGCCTCTTTTCTATTTGCTTTCACTATTAAAGCATAAAGGCTGGATTGAATTGTTCATGCCACTTGTAAACCAACAAGAACAAATTCCCCTAAAGCTCAAACCTTACCTTGACTTGTCTTACAGAACCCCAACATCCTTTCAAATCAAATTACTGCTCTGAAAAGTGAAGGTGTGACTTACACCAGCTCAATAAGGGCATTTTTCACATGATAATTACTTAGTTCCAAAAACTGCCCGTCAAAACCAGTTATTATTTTACCTGAAAGCTAGCAGCAAATATTGTTTCCATATTGCAAACACAAATGTGAGTTTTCACTGCAAATCCATGACTTAGCTCAGATTCACCTAAAACTTAACCGTGATTTGTTACAAAACAGAAAACTGCAGAAAGTTCTACATGCATCCCCACTTCTAGCAGTAGTATTGAATGAACTTGGATAGGATAACAGGAAGTGGAGGAAAAAACAGAACAAAATATTTAACCTCAGTGAAGCTACAAGGCAAGGTTTCACAAAGCTTGAGGTTTTGAAGATTAAGAGTCCCATACCTGGGCCGCCTGTAATAAATCTAAGAAATGTCTGTGTTGACATTAACATTGTAACGTTCACACCTTTTGAGTCCTCTGATATGAAACACTAGCTGAACAGAACAAAATACATACCCCTCAGATTAATTAATAAAAATACCCTCAAAAATACAATACATTTCATTTGTATGCCCTTATGTTGGAGAGGAGTGGTAAAACACCTCTATAAAGATGAATTTCAAAGTGATACACACTACTCCCATAAACAAAGATCCTGCTGTATAGTATCAGGCACCATCAAAATGGTACTTTTTGGGGCCATCTGAAGAGAAATTGATGTAACATTTGAAGCAGCAAGAAAACTCCCAATATAAAAATATGTACTTTCTTTTCCTCTCACTCCATTTTAATGTTCCTCTTTGTTACAGGTTAATAAGGTTTGGAGTTGGACTTCTTTCTGATCAACTAAAATCATTAAAGAACACTGCAGTCAAATAAAAATACTATTAAGCAAGTTAAAGTTCATTTGCAGGTAGAGTCAAAGGCTCTGGGTCTATAATAAATTCTACTTTTCCAAAACTTTGCACTTTCCATTTAATTTTGCTATGATTTATGAGTCAGTCTCCTGGGTGCTAACTGCATATAAAAGAAGCATTAACTCGGTGGAGCCAATGGTTTGTTTTTTAATAATAAAAAATGCATACTGTTTATACCATTATTGCTTAGGAAATTAGATAAGATCCTTTCTAATACCCTGCACACAGGATGCTGTAGCAAACCACTTAACATGCAATAATAGAGTATTGACTGGGCCCAGGGATAATGCAAGACAGAGCTCCCCCAGAGCAGACAGTCCCATGCTGGTGGAGCCTCATTTGTTCCACCTTAAAAAAGAAAATTTGACAAGAGATTACC
Organism: Dasyornis broadbenti; assembly: GCA_013397935.1. Taxonomy (NCBI): domain Eukaryota; kingdom Metazoa; phylum Chordata; class Aves; order Passeriformes; family Dasyornithidae; genus Dasyornis; species Dasyornis broadbenti. The sequence goes on along the minus strand of VZRN01004035.1, from coordinate 1,326,545 downwards.
ACCTCTAAGGCATAAAAAGATCAAATGTAAGTGAAATATTTTGTGCTTACTTCATAATAAACGCTGTTCATGAGAATCGGTGTTTATTGAACAAACTAAACGTAGTATTTCTCTTGTTTTGTCAGGAAGGGCTCTGTGGCTGGGCTTCTCTGGAGCGCTGTACAGGTAACACAAGAAGGCCATACAGCATTTCCCACAAAGCAGCCCCAGAAATGCACGATCATCACAAGGCCTGTGCAAAACTTTCTGCCTGCTTTGAAACCCTTCTTCAGTTATTCCTGCACGGCTGTGACCGGGTGTGCGCCACTCGAGCAGGAGAGCTCTCTTGGGTTTACCTGCTCCTGCAGGCACAAAGCCCTGCCGGCAGAGGAAATCCACAGGAAAACGTACAAACCCACAGGAAAATGTACTCTCAACTTCCTCACACGAGCCTGAGCTGCTTCCCAGCACCCTTGTTCACTGCCAGCTCACACTGGGGCTACACCTGGGTGCTCAAGCAGGCAAAATAAACATCTTCAGGGGCCAAAGACCGTCCGAAATAACACCCCAAGTGCTGCTCCTGAGCCAGCACTCCAGGGATTCTCATCCGTGCTGCCTCGTCAGGGCTCCAGCGGGAAGGACCATTGCGACGCCTCCACTCCTCCCATTGTCCTGCAGCACAGAACAGGCAAGGTCAGCCCTTCAGGCTCCCCTCATCTCCCCAGAACAAACACAACTGGCCCCTCTCTTCTGTGTGGAAGGGCACAGCAGAGTTTCTGAAAAGCTGTGATTCACCTTGGAGCTGGCTCTTTTCTTGGAGAAACAGATCTGGATGCAAATATCCAACAGGCACATAAATCGCAAATAATTAGTTCTGCCAAACTTTCACATGCACTCCATCTTGCTCCAAAGTACTGCTTCATTAAAAGAAACCACATCTTTTTAGAAACAGCTGTCCATACCAGTAAGAAAACAACAATCTCCACACAAAGCAAAGCCATCTGCTCCTTTCAGAGGCAGTTTACATTTGCTTTAAAAGGACAGAGACAATTTGTAATTTTGCTAGAGTTTGGTTAGTTGGACATTTCTTATTTATTCATTTCTCTTTTAAAGTAGAGTTAACGGTACTTTTCTGTACTACATTCACCCTTGAGTCCTCCTGACAGGGGTTCCTCATTTTCAAAACCACTGGGTTTTATTTTTTTCTAAATATTTCTGTCTCCCAAGCCAGTGCATCAAAGATGCATAGAGAAACCCACAGAGGGCTCACTGTCATAAAGGAGAAATAAATGACTGTGCTTCCTTTGCACTGAATGCTGTCAAATGCAAAAAGTGAAAGAAATAAGAAAAATGTTCTCCAGATGCAATGAACTTGAGAAGATTAAGGAAGTGTACTACCCATAAATGTTGAAGTAGAACTGTTTGGAGATCAAAGACAGAAGAGGAAAGACAGCAGTAGACAATGAGAATTAATATTCAGATCATTTTCATCCCTTTTGGAGGTGGATAAGTGGGGAAGAACCAAAATATTTAGCTGAAAAATTAAAACATGCAGACTATTTCTCCCATAATGCACAAGGTGTTTAAATATTTTACAGCATGGGAAAAGCAGTTAGCAGAAGGGAGACATGAATCGACAAAATGTCAGCTCTCACGAGACTTGAAATTTTTTTATTTTCCATAGAAGCATTTGGAGAAAAGGGAGAGAGCTTATTTCTTTCCTTCTGCCTTGTTAGAGAGGAATATGTGTAACAGGTCACTTGACAAATGGTTTTGCTTTTCTGACAAACAGTTTCCACTGAAAGCAATCTTTCGGGTCCAAATTTTAAACTTCAGATCATGGATTTTTAAGCTGAGTTCTAGAATGCTTCCTTAAAAACCTCAGCTTGTACCAAGAAAAGGGGCTGATCTGCATAAAGGCAACATTTACTTCATGTAGGTACAAGTTCAGTTCCCCGAAAAACACCACTAAATGGAAAAAGTACAGATCAAGGCATAGAAGCACTTTCCAGCATGAATACAGATCACAAAATGGAGCCTTGTGCACATTTCCAGAACTCACCAAGTAATTTTACTGAAAATTCTTTAACCTATTTCAATATCTGTTCCATTTATAGCTATAAACTAAAAAAATCTGTTCAGTATTATATAGACCAAACCTCAGGGTATGTGCAACAATGATGACTCGAAACCCTCGCGCTGCAAAAATGTTACGAACCCTCAAGGAAGGGGACTCAAAGGTGCCTTGGGAGAAGAATTCTTGTTCCATTGGTGCTGACTGCAAGACAACCCACAAGTCCCAAACATCGTAATCGAGCTTGTTTTGACATCAACAGCCATAACCCACATGAAAAAGACCCAGACAAAAATAAAACCACTTGAGAGTGTGTGTTTCTGCACACCTGCAGCTGCATCCCAAGCTCTTTTAATATCAAGTTGGCCAAGGGAGAGGAGGATGCAGTGAGCACCTGCTTGCTCCAAGGCAGCCCAAGGCCCTTCTCTTGGGACAGGCAAACGCCCTCACAACATCCCTTTCAGATGAACGCAACACAGCAAACAAGCAGGAGTTTGGAAGAAAATTTCTGAGGTATTTAGAGTAGTTTGTGGGTTTGATCTACTGGCATTTAGAAGACTTCCTTTTCCCCCTTTTTAGTTGTTTGCTAAACAACTAAAAATGTGTTATTAAATTATATTAAATAGCAATTTAAATTCAAAATTAATGTCATTTAACTTTTGGTCAACTAGAACTATGTCAGGAAGATTAACCCTTGTGTGTGTGAAGGCAGACATGGAAACATGGCAGCCTCAGTGAGGAAATAATGGTTGAATGGTTGAAGGCCAGTTCCCCAGGACTCAGTGTATGTAACTTCTTCCTCTTCCCATCTCAAACTTCATTTGCCTGCATACCTTAGAGCAAAACCTTTAACCCTTCTTTGTCTCAGCTCTCCCAACACCTGCACTTTGGGGTGTTGGACAGCTTATAACACCTATGAAGTGCTTTTCACTTCCTTGCTGTGTATCAGCTGAGAAGAGCCAAACTAGCACTGCAAATATGAAGATATTTTTACTGGTTTCTTTAGAGAGTGGCAAGTGGGACATGAATGAAAAAAATGCCTTGATGTAGAATTAACACAGATGAAAATCTAAAATGAACACAGATCGAAACAGAAGCACCTACCAAACAGACAAACATGGTGTACAGTATCGCTATTTAAATTCTACACCTGGGCCAGCAGCAGTGTACAGGAAACTCTCTGCAGTGAGCAAAACACAAATCACCTCTCAGGGTCTGACAAAGTTTGAAAGGAAGCAACATTTTACACAAGCCTGCCAATCAGTCTCAGGGTACAAAAAACGAGTCCCTGCACTGCCTATAGGTGACAGGAGCTCTGCTGAGGGGAATTCATTCGCCAGCACTGCTGCTGCTCCAAGTGAAGACAAGTGGGACTCTGTGCAAATTGAGCTAATCGTCAACACTTGATCAACTCAATTAGCTCAAATCAACCCAAGTGTGTCTCTGTCTGCAGTTACAGCTCAACAGGGCTGCAAGCAGCCTACACTGGCAAATTACACACAAGGAAAAGCAGACTTTGCTCTGCCTGCCCTCCAAGGTGGACAGATGTTAGCTGGTTTGAGAGTTCCTCAACTGTGTTAGCAAAACACCCTGCCCTACATAAATCCTGGTCTCTGCCAACATGAACTGGGAATATTTCAGTGGAAGGTGTTTTGTTCATAATTAAACAAAATAAGGAGGAATAGCACAATCAATGCCAGTATTCTAGGAACAACTTCTGCACAAAGCCAGGTAATATGCCTGCCCTATATAGGTTACAGCTATTTCTATGCAACAAGATAGAACCGCTTTGTAGAACAAGAGAATCCCATCTTGGATGACCTTGGTGAATTAGTCCTGAGATTCCAAGGTGTCTCTACTCAGAGGAAATAAGAGGAAACACAACCAGCTTGTCCATTTGGTTCTCCCTGCTCTCTGCTGCCAAGAAATCACGCTGGCCATCGAGACACGGACAGATTACAGCACTGAAGAGTATTGGTGATTTTATTGACGAGGCTCTCAAATTATCACTAAACCAAAATAAGTTGCTCACCCCTCAGCTAGTCAAATGGACTGATGATTATTATCTCAGCCGTGGCAGATGATAAATGAGGCTTCGTTACCCAGTCAGGTCCTTGACCCAAATTCACAGTCAGTCAGTGACCTAGCCAAAACCTTGGAGAGAGCTGTCTAATGATGCTTGTCGCAACTCAAACTATTCCTTGGCAACTCTGCTTGCAACTCATCTGCCAAAACAGATATTCTTCAATAATCAACACAGCTGCCAGAGCACCCTACTCCTTCTCCTCCCTCTTTGTCCTCTACAGTTAATTTACAAATCTTTATAGCTCCACCAAGAGCCTCAGTTTTCTTCTTGCAGTGACAGGACAAATGGTGCTGCTTCATACAAACTAGAGAAGAAACAAAAAAAAAAAACAAAAAACCAAAACCCACACTGGTTTCAGTCAAGTTCTTGAAATGACAACCCAAATGCTATCTGAAATTACCCTTTTACTGCCCAAGGCACTGCACTAAAGTAGAGATAGCAAAGAACCAGATTTTGAAGACACCCAAACTGAACCAAGCTGGAAAATTACCCTCTGATTTTAGGAGTGAGGTAAGGGAAACATCAGGCTAACATTGCTGCTAAACATACAGAAGAACTTGACACACCCACAAAATAAAGTGTTTCTACATTCCGAGATTGGCTGTGTTGTTGTTTGGGAAGGTGGGGTTGTTGGTTTGGTTTTTTAGGGGTAATTTCTTTTCGTGTTTTAATTGGTCAGGTTTCAGTTAGGTTTGGTTTGGGAGGTTTTTTTTGTTTTCTTCCTTTGAAGAAGAGGTAGATTTTGTAATAGTTCTGTTTTCTTGAAAACATTTCCCTTCCCAGCTGTGGCAATCCTACTCCTGCAGGACTATCCCCAGAACATTTCTGTCCAGCCTTTAGGGACACACAAGTCAATATTCCATATTGGAGGCAAAGATGCTGGGGGGAAGCACAGATGCAGCTGAAGCACAGGTCTGTGCTGGTTTATGGCTGGGCTAGAGTTAACTTTGCTCACAGCAGCTCCTGTGTGCCGTGTTTTGGGTTTGTGCTGAGAACAGAGGGATATTTTAGCTCTTGTGGAACTGGGCTCCTCAGGGCCTCCTCCCTTTCCCACACTGCCCCGGCAGTGAGCAGGCTCAGGGTGCCAAGAGCCTGGGGGGCACAGAGCTGACCCCAAGTGACCACAGGGACATTCCAGACAACACAGCATCACAGCCAGCAATAAAAGCCAGAGCAAAGATGGAGGAAGGGGAATAACATTCAGTTTCGTGGCACTTCTCTTTTCCAAGTCACCTTTACACTTCAGGGAGCTCTGCTCTCCTGGACATGGCTGAAGACCCGTTTTCCCGCAGGAAGCAGAGAATTAATTCCTTATTTTGTTTTGTGGTTTGTTCAGTTTTGCTTTATCTACCAAACTGTCTTTATCTCAACCTGCAAGTTCTCTCACTTTTCCCCTTCTGACTCTCTCCTCCATCCTGCTGAGGGAAAGCGAGTGAGTGGCTGCCAGCCAGGGTTAAACCAAAACAACAGCTCAACAGAAAGCACCAACTACAAATGCAATACACTACTTTATGGCTATTAATATTCAAGCCACATATTATTATCCTCCACACAGTCACCCAAGCAGAAACAAACAGATATACCTTACAGGGGTGTTATGAGATTAATTAGTTAATAACTAGAAAACAATTTGAAGGTGCAATGCCATGTTACAGAAATGCTAAGTACCGTAACATTATATATGTAGGAATGAAGGTGAGCTTGCCAGCAATCCCGAGACTGACTGCATGCAGAGTAATTACAGGAGCAGTTCAAGTTATTTTCTTGCTTAATATAACAATCCATGTCCCAGCCCATCAAACCATTGTTTCCAAGGAGTGAATATTGAGTGGAACTAACAGCTCACAGTAATGGAACTGTTCTCCAGAGAACACAATATGTATCACTACCTCATAGGAGATACAACTGGAACTGAGCAGACTTCAAATGAGCACGGGAACCAGGCTGATGCTATTCTTTTATCCATGCACCAGGACTAGAAAAATTCTAAGAGAATCTTAAGGAAAAGCATCCCAAAAGAAGAGTTTTAATTCTGTCTTTCAAGCCAGTGCAGTGCGTGTTAACCTCACTGCAGTGAGGTAGCTCAGCATTAGCAGCGATGCCCCAGAACCTGCCCACAGCACTTTAGGAAGGTTTCCTTAAACAATATGCACACATAAGAAGTAAGATTAGGCCTCAGATGTAACTCAAGGAACGATGGCAATTCCATAGAACGGACTCTGGAATTGTCAAGAAATGAAGCAGTCTTCAAACCCCAAGGGGTCCAGCTCTGAGCTTGGCAGTGTCCAGAGCAGAGCCCAGCTCCAGTTCAAGCCAGTATTCCTGCCATCATTCCTTGAGCTACATCTGCTGAAGCTCCTGCTGCACTGCAGAGTTTGGGTGCTCTGGATGCAGTGAACAGCACCTGAGCTAAAATGCTGCACCAACTTCAAAACACAAGTTCTGGCTCTCCAGTGCTCGGAGACACACACGGATGTGAGAACGAACGCCTCAGGAAACTCAGTCAGCATCTCCCTCAGCGCTGGGACAGATGGCAACCGAACACTCTGCAGTCCAGGGAGGGATAAAGGTGACGTTACAACGTGGATAACCAGAGGACAGACACAGAGCTCACAGTGCCCGAGATGAGCAGCAGCCTCCTCATCTCCGCTGGCCAAGGGATGGCTGGGGTGCAGAGCTTGCTGGGCATGGGCCCTTGGCTCAGCTGTGCATTCCCATTGCCGTCACAGGCCAACACTGCTGCAGGAGACGAGAACATCTTTGTCAAACCACACTCACTGAGAGCAGCTCTAGCAATGACCAGTCTCCTACTGCAGCCGTGAGCAACTGTTCATACCAACCCTAAATTAAGGGTCCATAGAGATTCCCATAGAACCATTTCTAAAGATTCACCTGAAAACCTAAACTGATCTAAGTGGTAGTGTTTAATATTTAATTTTAGCTTTCCTCAGTGCTTATCTTTTTCTCAGTTCACAATTTAAATTTTGCGCATTCTCGCACAAATTTCCGAAACCTCTCTTGGCAAAGTCTCCCATGCTAACCAGCTTCACCGAGTTCTGCTGCACTCATCTTTTGAGAACTCCATGACCACTGTGGGAAACATTCTCCTGAAGCCGAGGACAGCAGAGATTCAAACCATGAAAAAGCAATGGGCAGAGGACAATCTCTCCGAGATTACCTTCCATAAAATTGAATTGGCAACATCTGCTCAATCTACTGCAGATAAACAGTGAACTATTTTCCAACTCATTAACTCAGAGGATAAGATATTAAATAAACCCAGGGGCCTCATGCTTTGTTATCACATTTGAGGCTTGTCCCAAACTCACCAAATGAGTTCTCCTGTGCAAGAGAGAACCTAAGAATTGATTTGCAGTTGCATAGCAAACACATACCCACCGAAATCCCTGGCTGACAGAAAAAACATCCCTGCTGCTCTAGCTGTGTTTCTAATTACTCGTCACTTAGCCTAAATTATTAACCGTGTCCTCAGCAGTGATGTATGGTACATGTAAATCTCCAAACAGGATTCTAATAGAATTATCTATTAAACCACAAACAACTATCCATTAAATATTTATTAGAAAGCTTGCATTCGCTTAAAATAGATTGGAATGTCAGCAAAACACTTCACTAATCCCTTCTTTGTTTCAGGCTTCCATGCTAAGGGTTCAAAATGAGCCATCAGAATCACACTTATTGATTTAGTACAAATTAGCTGGCTAATCAAAGTCAATAAAAATAAAAAGATCTGAAAAGAATTTACAAAGTAGACTATGGATTTCTCTGAAAAATACACTTGGTTTAAATAAACAAGTTAGTTAAATCCCAAATTACTTGATTATGTAAAGCTTTTTAGCTCATTCTACCATAGGGCAGAGGTGGTAAATTACAACTAATTCAATTTTATTTGTAGCACCAATGAGATGCACTTTAAGAAAAAAAAAAGAACTGTTTAAAGCACTTCAACAATTCAATAGTATTTTAAGTTCTCAGTAGAGTTGTTAGGTTGGATTTTTCTACAGCTTATTCAGTCTAACTTGGCACCAGAGCAAAAGCACTTTTTCAAAAAATCAAAGGGACAAGCAACTCAAAACATTCAAAATCACAAACAACATCACCCATTCACCTTCCAAAAAAAAAGAAAAAAACCAAAACAAGAGAAACAAAAGCCCCACAAAACACAAACCAAATCAAAGAAATTGTCAGGAGAAGTAGAAAGAACAGAGGGGACAAGTAGCCAAATGCCATGTCACCACTCCAGGGGTAGGAGATGAGTTATGCAAAGCCAATCTTTATGTCATTACATTTTGTGGCAGATCCTGCTTTGATCAGCACAGTTTTACATATATTTACACACACATTTGAATCATTCCAACAAAATCCATGCTGCTTACTGCTGAGGTGTAACCAGCCCCTGGTGACACGCATCCTCTAGAGTCATCCCCTCAGAAAAATATCAATCTATATTAGCTGAAACAGTAAAACTAAAAAAATCCTCACGTGAGTACTACAGCGTGCCTGTCCCAAAAGCAGACACAACTTTGTGTTCTTTAGGTTGGGAATCGTGTGAAATGAAGGTGGTCTCTTCCCGCCCTCTTGCTTTCTCCAAGTGATGATCTTTTCCATCCCTCTCGTGACACCTGGAACGTCTCTCTGTACAAATCACCTCCGTGGCAAACGCCTCTTCACACCTGCTACAAGTGAGAAAGCACAGCTGCCACCGCACAGGGGACACTGGGCACTGCTCAGGAGCAGACTGGCTTCAAATGGGGGCCTAACGGTGCAAGGTAGGGGAACGGAGAAATCCTGGAACTTTTCTGTGCTTAGATGAACTGAACACGAGCGCTGAAAAACCTAGAGAGGCGTAAGGCAAACCAGACGGATCACACGTTTCTCCTAATTTCATTAAGGCTCCAAATTATATTTAATTTCTCAAAAAGGTGGCTGTCCACACACAATCAGAACAAAAGTAAGTGCTTTTTGAGTTGTCTTCATTGCTGAATGCTGCCTGAAAAAAACTCCCACTCTTAAACAGTGTAGAACAAAGCTACTGCTGACATTACTCTAGACCAATTAGTGAAAACGCATAAAACAAAAACTAAGATTTCCTATATTTAACGCTCCAGAGACATAGGAAAGGAGCTCAGTTAAGCTCAAGTCCTGTAGGTGAAGGAGTCCAGCTCCCTGCAGAGCCTGACTGACCCAGCAGCTCCCAGCCAGCCTGGCCTGCAGAGCATCCCACCAGTGCCCAGGGCAAGCAAAGCCAGCTGCTGCTGTCCTCACTTCCCTCGGGCGTTTTTGGAGGTTGAGCCTGTCAGACACCGGCCCCAAGTTCCTGCTGTTCTCCTGCATTTTTTGACGGGTCTTTGCTGTCAAGCACCCTCTCTCTGGCTGTCAGGGAGGCAGGCCCAACCCTGCACTGTGTGCCAGGTTTTGTGGTCTTGCAGCACAGCACAAGACAGGGCTCCAGCAGCTCATCAACAGCAGCAATTCAATCACTTGGCACAGGTGTCATGGACTGCAGAGAGCACCAGAGAGGGACACGCAGCCCTGAGGAGATTTTACCAGAGAGCAAGGCAAGCAGAAATTGACCCTAATTTTTGTACAATAGCCAGCACTTCAGCTCTTCACTTGGAAACTTCACAGCTGTGAAACATTTACAGAAAAGGAAAGCAATTCCAGAGCACTACCGCTGGAGGAGCTTAAATAATTTAAGGTTCACCATGTCTCTGCTTCATTTTATTTCGTTTTTTTCCTCAAGACCAGATGCTGCTCATTTTAATGCCCTGCCTTTCCACATATTGAGCTGGGATTATCTATTCATCTAAATGTATATAGACTACATATGGATTTTTGTTCCAAACACCTTTCTCCCCTCAGTTCTGCTCCAAGCCTACTTTCTGATGCAGAATTACGCTATTAATCTACATTTCATCCCATGTAAGGTCAGTGCACACAACACACAAACCTGACAGCTTTAACCACGACTGCTCTGAAAGTCTAAGCTAAAGGAGTGGTTTGGTGGGCTTTGGTTGTTGTGGGGTTTGGTTGCTTTTTCAAATGTTGCTGTAAAATTTAGAACTTGATGTTGGGGCATATAATGCAAAATTCCATAAAACCAATCGTTTCATAAACCAAGTCCTTACAGGGGAAAGGGCTGGTTTGGGCTGGGAGGGAACAGGGTTTAGGAATCCCCTGCAATCATACACAATAAGCACGGGCCATAAAATGGAAACACAGGGGGGAAAAGAAAAACAAAACCACAAATCCATGGAAACAAAACCACACTGACCAAAACAAAGCAGACACATCCAATGGCAAATGTCCTGCAATTCAAACCTCACTACACTTCCTGTCATCTCCATTTGCCAGTTCTGAGTTCTCACCTTTCCACAGCACAGCAAAGGAAGACAGATCATTGAAGCTGGCATTCAGGAAACAATCTATTTGCTCGAGAGCTGTCACCTATCCCCAACAGGTTAGTTTGTGTTCTAGCTCAAAGCTTCACTATATGAGCCAAGGTAGCAAAAAAGCTAGGAGTGTTTTATTTACAATAAAGACAATGGTAAAGACAGATTAAAAACTCCAAAGTGCTCACAGAAATGATTCCTCCACGTGCAGCTGAGTATCAGTAGCCAGATTTCAGACCTGGGACTGCAGCACTAGGAACTCCCACAAAGATCCAGCAGAATGAAGGAACATGGAAGGGCACTGAGTAACTGCTGGTGCAACAGCAGTAAAAGCAAAAAGCATCGGCCAAGGACTGCACAAAACCTGATTCTGAACTATCAAGACAGCCAACGATCTGAGTCTTAGCGAGACAGCAAAAACAATTACTGCCAATTTCAATCACTGCTTATCAATCTAACTCCCCAACTTGTGAACTGTTCCACAAACTTCTGACCCTCAAGAGCAGCCCCACCAGCAGAAGCACCATGTCACAGGGATCTACCCAACTTTCTGCTACAGAAAATGCCATGCAAAGGTCAAAAAACCCGGTCCAAAAAGTCAGCTTGCTCATAAAGTACCATTGACACCCCGGAGCCTCAGTGTCGCAGTGCCATACGTCACACAGTCTTTAAAAGTCTGTATGCAGTCATAACTTACAGAATTTAAAGGATGGATTTAAGCAAGTCTAACCCAAGTAAACCTGGAAGATGACATGTGGTCTAAGCAGAAGCCTTGCTTGCTCAAGCAAAATAGTCAGAGCCATAACCCTCAGAGCCACACATTACCTGACTGCCGTGAGGCACAAAGACTGATACTGCTACAAATCATTTGGAATTATTTGAATAATAAAGGATAGAGCTCCAAAACGTCAAAATCTCAAGTACCTCCTGTTTCTTCTGCAGAAGAAGGTCTGAGAAGGTGTAACGTCTTTTGAATGCACTCTCTTTAAAGGGAGCAAGAAACCCAAGGGGCAGAGGGAGTGATAACAGGTACTGCCCTGCAGAAAGCTCACCAAGATGAGCAAAACAATTCCCAAAGGTCGCTAGTCACTGAATTCTACTTGCGCATTTTTTTACTTCTAGGTTACAGCAAGATTCTTATCGGTGGTTAGCTCTAATCCTATTTGAAACGAGTAACATCAAACACACCCATTTCAGTCTCTTAGGGCATAAAATCACCCAAACACCCTCAATTACCCAGACTGCCCATCCCAGAAACGATTCGGTTAACCCCTGACACATAACAACCATCTCACTATGAGAGTGCTCAGAGGAATTCCAGCCCAGTTTTCTTTTAGAGTTCTGTCTGCTTTCATAAGCATTATTTATAAACACCTTTCACAAAGCACTCTCAGACCTCAGATATTTAGTTACTAAGAAAACTTGCCAATCAATAAAATATTTATATTGCTGTAAATGAACTCTAGCTAATAACTTGTGAATAACTGATAAAGGAAATGTCAGGAGGTTCCAAACTACTAATATTTTAAAAGCCTCATAGAGCAAATGTACACACTTTTATGCAGTGATAAGAAAAAGGGATTAATAATAAAGTATGCATAAAGGTAATTAATTCACATTATTAATGAGTTTTACACCTGTAATTTGCAACAGCCCAAAAAAAAAACTAGCATGGGCCCAGCAAAAGCACTCTTGCTCCAAGCAGAAGTTAGAGTGAACTCATAGGATGAGCTCTGTAAACTGACATGTATTCAAACTGAAATCTGCAGCTGATTTGTCTGAACACACAAAGGGAAAATGTGCAATATCTTTAATATATGGATGGTTGGGTAGACTAAATGACTATCACACAGAAAGCTTATCTGTAAACACTGCAGAAAGCCTGATTTTAGCACAATAAATGACTGGTTTCAAGCGAACTACGAAAGCTAAAGGCTTGGCCCACAGGAGCAATTACAGTCCCTGACTGAAACAAAGGGCAGACACAGCAAGCTCAAGGATGCTCACAGTAGCTGAGCACTTGATTATAGAGCACTGCAGCAATCAGCAGGAAAGGGCTCCTGGAGGGTGGGTGCTTGTGCCTCTGCGGCCCCAGCACTGCCACAGAGCCTAACTTCATGTCATGCTTCAGCTGAGTTTTAAAACACAACGCAAGTCTCCCAACGAGTTTTATGGAATTTTAAATATAAGGCAAAAAAAGAAAAGGAAAAAAAAAAGAAAATCACAAGGCAGAAGATGGGAGGGAACTCAGTGTGGTCTTGTCTACATCCAGTTGTAACCGTGTAAAAAGCTGTGGAATTCCTGCTGCAGACACTGACACCACAGTGCAGAGCTGCAGTATGAGCAGCACTCTGCCTACAGTCATTCTCTTCATTATTTCCAGGTTTGTCTCCATGGCAAGGCTGAAGCAAGGCTAGCAGAGCTGCATTACTGCACTGAGCTACAGAGCACTAAAGGCAGTTTCACACAAAGCAACTCCAACTACTTTTAATGCCAAACGAGATTTGGCATTACTCCTTTCCACATTGAGAATCAGGATTTCAAAAATTTCTGTCACTTCATTAGAGTCTCCACCGTGGCAAAACTAGGGGAGAAAACATAACTAAGCTGACAGAGAAGAGCTCTTTTTCGGTTGGCACTGTACCCAGCACAGGCCTTAGCAGGAGCACCTGTGGCGTCCCAGAGGCTTCAAGAGCACTTCAGGTGCCCACACACAGCACCACAGCTCCTCCAAATTCCAATTCCACGAAGTGGCTTATATTATACAAGTTATCAGCTGCAGAACTCATCTTCAGACTTACCAGCGTGTATTCCAGAGCATCTCTCAAACCTTCACTCACCACGCAGAATAGACCCAGCCTCTGTTTTGGTCTCACCACAGTCACTGCTCCTTCCTGGAAGGCTGGCACAGACGCCTGGCACAGACCATGCGAAGGCATTAGCACACATCTCTCCTATCCGTGGTGGTAGAAATCACCAAATTGCTGTGCTCCATGAGGCAGAAATTCAGCCGATCCAGTGCTTCATCTTTTTGCCAAAGGTCCCCAGGAATCCACACAGAGCATTATAAGAACTCGCTGGTGCACTGTACACAAAATATCAGAGTGCAGAAACACAGCGCTGTCCACTGGCAATTAGAGATGGACCAGGGACTCCAGGCACAGCTCCTCAGGATGCTCAGAAGTTGATGCCAAGCTGAGCAAAGTCAGCTGCAGGGACTGAAAGTCATTTCCCAGACGCATGCACTTGGTCATACCCAGGACTTTCTCCCACAAATGTGGATTCTAAAACTCTTCTGGCAGAGGAAATTATTGTAACCCCCTTTCCACCATACAGGGTATAGCACACAGCACTTAATGTATTCTTCCCCTTGGCTTCCTCCATCTTGTGTTCATTTTTCTTCAATCATTTCTATATAAGCAAGAACTCATTCGTTCTCCACTACAGCCACAAAGACTGAAGTCCCCCATCCCAGAAACCACAGCCTTTAACTGTGAAACTGGGCAAGAAAAAATAATGGTACGGGAAAAACATCTGACTTCTTATTTGTGATCCCTGCCACCAGACGTCAAGCCAGTCCAACAGCAAGGCTAAATGTCCAAATGAGGGTGGAGACTAGCACACTTAACGTTATCACCCTTCACAACCTCTCCAAGGGCATTCCCTGTAAATCCTCTGACAGTCTGAATTATTTCAGTTACTTCATTCATTTTGGAACAATAACAACAAAAAAGTGGGAAGAATAAAAAAATAAACAAGATTTAAAATATAGTACTAAACTAAACAACCTAAAGATAGGCAGCAATCTTCAGTTTGGTGATCATTTTTCCTGAAGTTCACTATGCCCCCGTGAAAAGGCATGTTCTGTCTTTTGCAGATTATCCTATTGACATATTTCAGTGCTGTTCTCCTCCTCATATTCAATTAGATTTTCAGCGACATGAGAAAATGCAGTGAGAAAAAAAAAAAACTATTTTTCCATGAATTATTTATGATTGCATTATATTGCAGTATTAAGTATTCCTGTAATTTCGGTCCTTCACTCCCCCATCTCCAGAACTAAGAGTTTTAAATGATAAATTAAGATTTGGTTAGACTCAAGATTACAACAGAGCAACTCAACGATGAACAGGTAAAGATAGAATATGGGACAAAGCAAGTGGCATCTAAGCTGAAATTAAAAATAGCATTCTTCATCAAACTGGTTTATTCTCGCTGCTCAATCTCTTGGGCTCATCATCTTGAAAATCTACCCATGTGATCAATACATGCCAACACATCACAAAACAAAATGAGCTAAAAACGAAAGAGCAAGTTGCTCACAGGTGGTTCTCAAGCTGTGGCCTGTGTTTTTCTCTTTCTTATGGCAGACATAGAAAACAACACACATCTTCTCAAAAGACATACACGAAGTCGTGCTCATACACACACAAAAACACTCAAATATCAAGTTCTCAGCTCTTAAAAAGCAAACATCTCAGCTTTTCTCTTCACAAATGCATACCTGCATTTTGTTTGCTGTGAACAAACTCTAGATATACTTTCAGACTATTTTCTTGAGCTCAGCCCAAGTACTGACCTTTGAATTGATTGTCATCAATTACCTACCTTTTTTTTTTATTTTTTAATTTCAGTGATGTGCTTGTGAATCGGTATAAAGACATGTAAATTTACATAAACATATCACAAATTGGATGCAGCAGGAATAGATTCCTTCCTATAACTGGGCATAATCTGTGTGGCTTGTTCATTTATCAACCTGATTGATGTCACCTATATCTGATCACATTGACTCTGTGACTTTTGTACACAAATACAGTAGTTTTTCGCCCGAATTAAGAGATCAGAGCAGTTATCCTGGCAGGCAGTAACAGGCTTTTTCAGCAGTCCAGGAACAAGGGGAACCAAGCCCTGCAGCAGGTCAGTATGGGTGGTATTTATGATGTGGGAAGGGCTGACATTTTCCCAGCTCCCTGAGGGATCTGAATGTCCAGCTCACACAGTGCAAACAACAATTTTGATAGTAATGCAACATCTGCAGGCTCAATCCATCTTGCTTATTCAGGCAAAACTCCTCGTGAAAATGAGGAAATATGAAGAAGCTTCCACACAAACCCATTTGCTGAATTAATCTCTGAGTAACTTTCACTGATCCATCTGTTGATTCATTCTGCTTTCAGCTGAGCTTGAATACTCTGCTTTTGCAGTTGAATGTCTGCTGACTAATGCCGAGCCCAGGCTTACCCTTAGCATCCCTCAGTTCTTCTGCAGGTACCACACTTTTTCAAGTTCCCCTTATGTTCACTGACATGAGCTTTTCTTTCGTTTGAACAACGCCGTCCTACAGTGTCATCACGTCTGCACTGAACAGCAGGATTGTACCATGACCAGTCTTGGGAGCTGTGAGATAAGCAGACTCTGAAAGGCTTTTGGTTTTTAAGTGTCCGAAAAAGGCAGAAAGAGAATCCAGAAGTCCTGCAGTAATCCAAAAGAGAGATGCAGCATGGGCAAAGATGGTGCCAGCCTTCAAACACTGCATCATCAGAGTGCCTGGATGGCAAAATGGATGGGCCACTTCCAGAGGGACAGAGGCTACTTGAGCATCTGAACACCAGCAGCTGGAGAGCTCTCTGCTCTCCATTTCCAATCGCCTGCCTCAAGGCTTTTGTGCTTTTCTGAACAAGCAAGGGGGAACGCATGGCCTTCATGCCTTAATCTGAAGGGCCTCCAAGTTTCACCAAGTCCATGAGTGAGAGAACGAGTGACAAAACTTGCAGAGAAGGAAAAGCGATTAGTTGTTATGGCCCATAATTAAATGAAAGGCAGGGGAAGGAGGATATGTTTGTGTTTGTTTGCATCAGACAAGAAAATGTACACAGGAGTCCAACACCACACAAAATTAGCATTGTCACTACAACATCAATTAATAATTTCAGACACCCTATCTGTCTCCCACACCTCCCTGCCTCGGCACTGTCATCATTTACACTGTAAAATGTTAACTAAAACAATCCGGAGGCTTAATGGCCCACAGATCAAGAAGTCTGACACGTTAGTGTTGTTTCCTGCCCACTGCCCCTTTGATACAAGATGTAAATAACGCGGGTTCCTCACCAAACCCTTGGTAAGGATTTGGTTTGTCACTCGAGGACACCAAACACACACGGCCAGTTACAAAAGGGCCCCAGGGAAAAGTGGTTTGAGAGGCTCCAGGACACAGAAAGGGCACTGCAGTAGGAGAGGGACATCCACCTGAGTCACACTGAACTGCGCTCTGCACCTTTTCAACACAAAGGCACCCACGAGGGGAAGTCCAACAGTCACATCTGTAGTTCTGCTGATAGCAAGGGGGTGGAAACAAAGAGGAGAACACTCCTTAGGACATTCAGTTGTCAGCTGAACCTTCAAAATTCTCTGTTGCAAATGGCCGAACAGCCCCAAGGCTGCTGCAAACACCACTCTGAAGGTGATCAGTACGCAGGAGCAGAACGAATTCACACAGGCAAGTTTTGCCATCATCACACCGTTAAGCTTTCACTTTGCATCCACAGTCTGGCGCCAACTCTTCAACAGCCACAGAGATGCTTCTTCAACAGTAACAGGACGGCATAAGAGGTTTATTCTTTTTCCCAAGCGATACACATACTTCAGATAATAAAGTGCCCACCTGGAAGGACAGATAAGTGATCTGGAAATCTTTGAAAGGTCAAATATTTTTTAACACTAGTAGGAATTTTATAAAACTTAACAGATAATATAAGTATTTTTCTTACTATCCAAAAGAGACTCAATGTATAAATACCTCTAAAAGTAACGAGAACAAGTCCCTCAGCAGATGGCAGCCATTCATGTGAAAATCCTTAGGTCCCAATATCATTCGGAAGGAAAATGGAGAAAACAACAACAAAAAAAAAACCCTACAAGCCCCTCTACTGTGTCACTCATATGAGCTGCTAAAAATAATAATCCAGTCTCATATTTTTATGAAAACTCCATCCAGCTGAGTCACCTTAATTATGCCTTGGATTTGTCTGTTTCTTTTTTCAGACTGACTAAAATACTTTGAGTTGGCAAAGCCCAGCCCTGACAAGAACAGAAAACATGCACATGGAATTGTAATTTATTCACTGACAATTCATATGCTACCTCTTCAAATCAAAATCAAGAATATGAAAAAAGTAAGCCCAGATGTTTGTTTTATTGCCACATGCCACAGACCAGGAGCTCCATTTTACATCGTTTGGACTACATAACTCTGGAGCGAATCTGCAGAAGCTGCAATCTCTGATGCAGTGCACAGCTAAGGGATGTTTGGATTCAGTTTCTCTTGGACATGGGTTTAACCATTTACTTAATTGTTTAGTTATAAACCCAATTAAGAGCCTCTAGGTCAGCAAGCAGCTGTAGGGGTGGGACCTGAGGTTGCAGGATCCTTTATGTGGGACCACCTTTCCCTGCTCATCATGGTCAGCCTCAAACATGGAAATCTTCATTCCACATATGAGGATATTTGACTTGCCACTGCTTGAAATAATTTCTACTGTAACACCATGGAGCACAATGGGTTAATTCTGTTTGGTCTAGTACCTAGAATATTACAGGTCTGAGAGAATAAAGAAGAGAGAAAGACTTTGATGTGTTGTTCCCATGATCCTCATCTCAAAAGTACTCCTATGGGTGAAATTGCCTAAGGTTTTCTTGAGCAGAACTGTCTTAGATTAAATCTTTTCTCTGCTCACTCTGTTCCAGCAGTGGCATCATTATGGTTCTGATAAGCTCACGTGTTGTGGTTTAACCCCAGCTGGAAACTCAGCCCCAGCAGTCACTCCCGGCCTCTCCTCACTGGTGGGATGAGGGAGAGAATTGGAACTGGGAGAAAACTTGGGGATTGCAATAAAGAAAGTTTGCCAGGCAAAGCAAAAGCAGTGCACACAAGCAAAGCAAGGAATTTATTCACTGCTTTCTGTGGTCAGGCAGGAATTCAGCCTTCTCTGGGAAATCAGGGCTCCTACCTGTGTAACAGCGATTTGTGAAAACAAAGTCACCATCCCAAACACCTCCCCTTTCCGTCCTCTCTTTCCCCCAGCTCTGTAGGCTGAACATGACCCCATATGAGCTGGGACATCCCTTTGGTCATGTGGGGTCAGCTGTCCTGGCTGTGTCCCCTCCCAGCTCCTCGTGCATCCCCAACAAATCTCAGAGGAAAGGAATGAATTCATTTAATCAGACCACATTCCAAAGCACTACTTTTCCTTTGATACGCTCAGTCAAGCGTTTGGAAAGAGGCAGGACTTGCACAGGGGGCAGTTGTGCCACAAGGCCCATTCTCTTCCCAGCCACCACTTGTTCTGCGTGCTCTCCCTCAAATCACTTCCTGAGTTTCTGCAGCACTGCACACGGAACCTCTTGAGTCACGGAATAATGAACAGCCTTGATATTAGTACCCTACAAGATGGAAGAGCACAAAGCCATCAGGTTTTCCTCCCAACTTCCCTCTGCCTCTTAGAACACCAGCTGCTGATCAGCTTTGCTGCTCTACACATCCCCAGTCAAACTCAACTTGCCCAGCCTTAACAGAAATGCCGATGAGCAAGTGAAAAGGAAGTTCCAGCTGTCCCTGTATTGCTGGAGCAGCTTCCCACTCCTAACAAAGCGTGTTCTAAGCATGTTGGCAGAACAGCACAGTAAAAACCCTGGAACATCACTGCTTGCCCCATGGCTAATTAAGCCATCCACTCGTATCGCTGTCACTCTAGAAACCTCCCACCAGAATCAGAAGGGGAAGAGTAAGAGATTACCCATGGTTTAAAGGCATTTCATTAATGCACATCTTTGGTCATAAATTACTGTTTACCTGTCAACTGGGTTCAGAACACCCACAAGGTGTTCTTTGAAGTTAGCCTCTTGGATTTAAAGGCTTTTATACAGCTGTTGAAAAACTGTTTGATCTGAAAAGCTGAGTCTTTTGAAGTTGAGAGCTAATGAAAGATTATTCTTTTTTCGACAGTGATCAAGCAGTTAATGAGATAAAGTGATGGGAAGACGGGCTTAATAGAATATGCGGATGCATCAGTGTTACTTTTATTTTGGTAAGGATTAACATGAAACCCAGATGTACTCAGGGCCACACGAGTCAAAATCATAACGAAGAAGAAAATTAACTTGAGTCAGACACAGCTCTTAACCAGAATTAAAGCTATTTTGGGACTGTACTCTAAACTCCCTCGCCAACGCATACGGAATAGAAAAAGGAGCTATCAGGGATTTGGGCTGTGCTCTTTGTGCCTGCCAGGAGAGCTGGGCCCTGACACGGGGCTCATACACCAAGGAAAGGGCACGGCTGAACAAAATTGAAGATCTAATCTAAATGAGCTACACGCATGCTCATAATGTTTCTAAAGTCTATCAGGGACAGAGTGCCACAAACACTCCAAGCAGTGACTTTTGAACCCAAGGAGTGAACCTTTTGAACTTTATTATTAAAATACAGTGCTTCCCAACAGTAAAGCTAATGTTAAGGCATTAAGGGTTTGAGATACAGAAACATCCTGCTCTTTTCAAACCAAATCCTGACAATGGAGTGCCCTAGTTCCATGTTCCACTGACAGAACTTAGCAACTTAGTTCTAAAACTCACGTGGGATAAAGCACCAGCAATATCAACACACAGCAAGAAAAGTCATGCACTTCCAGGACAAATTTTCAGCTATAGACAATATGCCTAAGAAGTAAAAAATTAGGCAGTGGATTCATTTCCTTTGATTAAAATATAAATAGTCAAAAATCATAGCTTAATGTACTATGAAATGGAATAAATTCACTTGCCAGCTATGTCTACTTTGGTCTTCATTAGGTTTTGTACAAGTCGTTTGTTTAAGTCAGAAAAAGAACTCTAAAAATACAGAAAAGTATTTTTAATGGACCTTTCTAAATAGAGTCATATTCTACAAAGGATGGATAACAATATCATACTTTCGTAGAAAAAAAAAAAAACCCAACTTGTTTTCCTCTAAATTCTTGCAGAGTAGTAAGACTTCTTTGAGCCTTAAAAAAATATGCCACTGATATAACTCACATTTTTTGTGTCTTTCTTTAGACCAAGCCCAGTGTTTCCCTCGAAATCAACACCTGAAGATGAAGAATCAGTCAAAACACTTGGTGAGCAAATAAATGCTGAAATGTAAGGAAAGCAGCCCTAGAAAAGAACCTGCAATCCAGCTTGATAGCTTTGTGCACTCTACTTGAGCCTTCATAAGTCACAATAAAATGGCAGAGGATTTCAGTTCTGCATCCTCTAAATCTGCAATAAAAGCGAGAGAAATGGCAAACAAAAGCCATGAGGAAAAAAAAAAAAGGGGGGGGGATACTTCTATTTCTTGTTTATAGTACGTTCTGTTCTGGGGTAGCAGTGCCAAGGACATTCAAACAGAGCTGTTACATGACCTGAGCAAACTAGATAAAATGTAAACACACACCAAAAATAATGATAATAATAATAAAATAAAGTAGGGAAACAAAAGCATATCTAACATAATTTAGAAATCACATTACAAACTGTAAATACAATCACTGCTAAAGAAAAGAAATTAGTCTTTAGTGGTCTTCCATTATTTCCCAGAAATAACCTAATAATTGCTAACTAGATTTGTATTGTTCTTACAAACCTTCCCTGATGGCATAGTTAATAATGTGAAACCTCAGCCCAAGACACATTTCTACCCTTTGATAGACTTGCACGGACTCTGTGGTATATTTATGGCCAGTATTTCCAGAAAGGGAAAAAACCCAAAACCTACAAACCCCACAACTCTCCAATGCTCATCTAATCCAGCACCTCATCTCTGATTGGAAACACCACCAGATGTTTCTGGAATAGAGAGAATCACGGGATATTCTGGGTTGGAAGGGACCCACGGGCACCATCGAGTCCAACTCTGAAGTGAGCAGCCCATGCAGGATCCAACCCAGACCTTGCTCCAACCAGCTGAGCTCATCTCAGCAAATCCCCAGGGGAACCCATCCTAACACAGCTGGAGGAACGGCCCCTTCTGCCCCTGAGGTAAATACCACTTTATGCTCAGTTCCCTCCAGCAACCACTGTTAGCTTGGGTTGAAGAACCGAGGATGGAGTAGCTGGATTACCAAACATCACCTTCATTCCAGTTTATTTCAGGGCCGCAGTCTCCAACACCTCGACCACAAAGCAGCCAGTTCAGTGTTCCCTACACAAAGGAAACGTAAGACTGTTTGAGGGGAGATGGAGAAGCAGGAATGGAGTTCAAAGTGCAGACTGGTCCAAGTTGATTGCACTGATCTGCTTTGAGTGCTGGTGAGATTTGCTGCTGCACTGAACTTTGGCAACTCAGTTTCACTGGTGCCTGTTGTCAGTGAGAACGGAGGTGGCGAGAAGAAACATTCATGAATATGCATGCAAACTAAAGCTGAATTCTGATTTGGCTGCATTCATAACCCATTTATATTCATTTCTGGGGATGATCAGATGCTAGAGATTTATTCATGAAAATGAACTGAGCACTCAGTCACCAAAAGGGAATTCTGAGCAGTATCTTCACTGGCAAAGCCTACCAATGACTGGTGAACTATCCAAGTCACCTAATCAGGCAAGGAAACAAGCAAAAGGAAAAAAAAGTGATTACCAATATTCACAGTGAGGTGTTCACTGCTAATCAGCACCAATTCACTGAGCAGCGAAGGTTCAGTGGCCTGAGCTCTGTCCTGGATCTATCCTCAGGCAATGTAAAGCACTAATAACCATTTATGTGACAAAGCATTTGGAAAGCTGAAAGAGGCATGAGAGAGGAGATGTGGCTATCAGAAATAAAGCAGGGAACTGTACAACTGTGTGCTGTCCTTCCACAAATGAAACAAAACAAGAAGGGAAAAAACAGCCGTTTATTTGTTATAATGGGCTGCACAACCCCAAATGACAACCTAGACAAGGACTCAGGTTCAACCCACTGTGATTTCAGGTTAACTGGAGATCTGCACAGTGCTCAGACACAGCCTGACTGTCCTCAGCCACGGGATTATCTCATCTGTTCTCTCAAATAAACACCCTCTTTGCACACGGGATGCTCTCTAAGCAACGCAGAGGATCAGCTTTCAGCAGGGCAAATGGCACCTTGGCTTAGCCAGAAGCCATCAGCAGAGTTACATCACACCACTTGCTTCTCCAGATTATATGAAAATCCAAGGACCGTGTTACAGGAGATTTAAGTTAGAGCAGCACAGAGCCTCAACTGTAAGACTCTTACATTTCGGACTTTCGAATTCTTAAATTTGCCCTTTACTTTAAAAAGTCAATGATTTCACCAAGAAAGTTTGATTAGTTTCTTTTACTTTCTGTAATGAAGTGCCATCCTTTTTACACTTGAAAGGATCTTTGTAATAATGCAACATTGATCTTTTGAATACAGATGAGCTAACCTAGATAATAGGATTTGGTACCCAAAGAAAGGGCTCTGAGTGTGGATATCCAAGGCTTCAGTGCCATCAAGAGGATTCTGAAGATAAGGCACCTGTTCTTGAGCACACGTTTACATGAGGCACCGTGACAATACTCTTGCATTTCCGTTGTATTTGCAGGTGATCTCTCATTGCAAAGAAAAAGATCTGTGTCGTAACTGAGACTGTAATAAACACACCCACACAAGGCAGTGATGATGCAGAAGCAGCCAGCAAGAGGCAATGCAAAGCAAGAAGCAGCCATCGGCGACTTCCACGGATGAGAATCTGGAGCTTCGCTTTGGTATCCTGACTACACCATGCTGCTTTTGCTTCACTGACTGTGAAAACATCATCTGGAAAGAAGAAACTGTTTGAAAAAAGTGTTAACAGCATGTTCCTGGACAGAAAGGAAGAAGAGGAATTTTTATTTCTTTTTAATATATCTGCTTCTACGTTTAAAATGGGGTTTCACACCAGGAACTGTACAACAACAGTGCCCAGTGGAAACCTGACAATTTATCAGCAATCCTAACGAGTCACCTCCATGTACCACTTCCTGAGAGTGCCAAAACACAAACCAGTCATTGCCAGCAAACAGAGCACAGGACTGGGCACCAAAATACTTGTTTTTCCTTCCAGCTGTACTACAAACTTACTGCATTCACTTTCTAGCCAGCATAGCAAACCTACACCTTTACTCCGTCATCACTTTCTTCCTTCTGTGCATTAACTTCTCCACCCGTCATGAGACAGGAGCAATTTCTTGTCATGTGCTCATAACACACTGTTATTGCTAGGTCTATTTCATAGTCTGTAATGATTTTATTTAATTCTGTCCTTTCCAAACAGAGATTGAGTCTATTCTGAGAAGGAAAGTAATGCTAACAACAGTCTTAAAAGCAATCCAAGATGAATTTTATGTCATCCTGACCTGTAACACAGCAATGTTTAGCACAAACCCAGCCATATTACAGGAAAGGAAATTTTAAAAAAAGCTACGTGTGCCTCACAGCAACCTTGTTTAAATCTAACAAAATTCAAAACCTTCCCCTCCTCCTCCAAGAAGGAAAGAGCTTCTAATATCTCATCCAAGCTCTTGCCAGGCTGCCAAGGGAACAGCAAGGGCTGAAGTCAAACTGTGCCTCAACACCATTTTCAAACACAACTCTGTTCCAAGTGTGGGCAGAGCCTTTGGGGAAGATAACACCAAGAGGCATTTCGACTGACCTTTCTGGAATCTTTTGAAGATACAGCCCATTAATAGGCTTATCGGGAGTGCACTTTGCACCAGAAAGATTTGTATTGGTCTGGGTAACTTCAATTGGAGCTTTCCTAGCAGAGCAATCGCTTTGCTGGTGACAGCACACCCGTGCCACCATTCCAGCTTCAGCTCTCCAGGCTCTCAGACTACTGAAGCACAGCCATCCCGGATTCAGAGCATCAAGTGCTTCTGTTAGAGCACGATAGCAGCAGGATATCTCCTGATCTCCTCCTTCGCAAGTGCCTGCAGGCAGCACCTGCAGATCGGGAGTTTAAGAAGAAAGACATTCTGAGCCGTGGCTTTAACTTGTAAACAGGATCTTTGAAAGAGCAAAGGTATGAGTTTGTTTCCAGCAAAGCAAACTTGCTTTGTTGTTTGCTTTCAGCATTTTTGTGATAAATCTGCAGAGTAGGAATGGATTTCCTGTCTGTCTCTGCAAACTTGCCTTTACTGAACCAAGCAAAACTGCCAGAATTTTATTTCCAATGCCAACGTGTGTGTCAGGGTCAAAGACAAGGGGTCAAAAGTGCATTTTGGGATTAGGTGCATTTCTTTTCAATACTTATGCAATCTGCTCTAGTAAGTGAAAACTAAACACTAGGATTTCCAGGGTGTCAAGAGACAGAACGAGAAGGGCCCTGGCATTTTGTTCCTGACTGCTTTATTAATGCACTTCTGTCATCGTGTATGGGTAACTGACACTTCCAAACGAAGCAGATGAACGCTCCATTTAAAACAGAGAAATTTCACACATCATGAAAATGAGATTGTTTATATTTAAGCTAGATAAACAAAACTAAAACCCTGTAGGGTTTTTCCCACAGTATATTCTACAAGAAAACTCCCAAACCAGTTGTGTTCAGGATTTTGTGACCAGTTGAGAAAGCTACAGTGCAACATCATGCTTGACGACACCCAAACTTTCAGACTTTGGGCACTGTTATTGCTTCTCAGCCATCCAGCACAAAAGGAACAAGTAAACTCATTATCACACACCCTCCCCAAAAATGATCCTATTGCCTCCATCCATTTTACTCTGCCTGTAGAAAAACACACCTGAAATCTTCATGACAGGTTTGGCAGGTAGCATCCAGCAAGCGACGCGCGCTACCAGCTAAAAATCACCTCTCGTACAGGGCGTGCATCAGCAGGGAAACGAGCACCCTACGCACGCAATTAGCACGTGTCCATCAAACTGACAAATGAAGATAAATCAGCTGCTTGGCCGCTTGCATCAGTGGAAACGCACGGAGAGATAATAAACATTATAAATATTTAATTGCTCCTCCCGTTCCGCCGGCAAAGGCGAAATTCCCGCGAATAACCGGGAAGGGGCGCGGGCAGCAGCGCCCTCGGGCGGCCGCGAACGGGAACCTCACCCGGGATCCACCCGGCACCGAGCACAGCGGGGTTTGGAAAACTGTGCCAAATTGGGAATTCACCCCCGATATCCCACCCGTCACTGACCACAGCGGGTTTGGCTAACTGGGAGTTCCCGGATCTCCCATCCTGGTCACTGACGCGTGCTGTGTTTGGTTATCGCCGCACCCACGGGAATTTGCCGCTATCCCACCCCCATCGCTGAGCGCTGCTGACCGTGGCCGATGGCCACAGGCACGGCCCCTCACATCTGCTCCTTACTGAGCACTGGTTTTGCAGCAGCACGAGCAAACTCTGGTCACACGAGGCACTCTCGGCCTCACACAGATTCTAAAGTCAAAGCAAACACCACAGCTCCCAAACGCAGATTCTTGAGCACGTTGGCAACTCGACGAGGAAAGGTTGTCGCAAACCATCTTTGCTGCCTTGCTTCAGTTTCAGTCCAATCCATCTCTTTCACAGTGCACAGAAAGCTTTAATTAAACAAGATTGCAAGCCAAACAAACAAACAAAAAACCCACAAACAGAAAAACAAACAAAGTAGCAGAATCAGGGACGCCCCCAAAACTAACAAACAACACCCCAAAAAAACCCCACCACAACACAACACACATTAAAAACACATCTTTTTCATAACAGAAGTGTTACAAGTATTCATGGAGATAGTAAACTTTCCAGCATGGGCTGGTCTCAAGAACAGGCTTGGGGTATTCCTCCAGGAATTCCTCTGTGCCTGTTCTTGCACTGGGGACAGGCACTAGAGGAAGTTTCTCCCCCAGCCAGCACCTGGGGCTCACTTGTCCTGACAGACACTCGGGGCTTACACAGATTCCAGCCCAGTGCAGTGCACAGGCTGCTCACATCATTATCACGTGCTAAGCTGCACGACTTAACGCTTCCCTAAAAGACTTCAGCATGTGTCCTGGATCCGTCCTTCCTTTCGTAGGGAAAAAGGCCAGGCTCAACGAACAGCTACTCCTTTTGTAGGCGCTGAGCCGACTGCACTTACCTGAGAGAACAAGGACTAGAAAAAAAGATGAGGTTTTTCCCCAGGAGAAGGAAGAGATTAGGATGCTCTTAACTCTCCATTCCATAAGCTCTTCCCAGCACAAAACAAAAATGAAGATAGCTGCTGGATCTGCGGCCTTCAACTATTAAAGGGGTGTAACCACCACCTGAAAGCTTCATCCATATTACCTGAAGCACTGAGGACGCTCAGAGCTGTGGCTGAGTAATGACGTCATAATGACCCCGAACCTCACCTGAAGTCCTGAGGATGTTTTGGGTTTTACTCACCTGATCTAAATCAGGGTAAATGCAGAGTAATGATCCCTTAACGCAAAACACCTGTGAGAAGGAGTTATGGAACCCCCACTGCCCACAAAACCAGATGGTTCGATTGGAAACCACATAAAACTCATGGACTCGGACCAGCACATGCCTTACCTGGAACACCTGCTGGAACTACAGTGTTCTAGCAGAGAAAGCAGTAAAGCAGGAGGCAGAGCTGTTCCCTCTGCCCAGGGCACACCTGCTCCACACGGAGCTTCACCCCTCCCTCTGCTCACCTCACAGTTTGGGGAACTCTGAAATGCTTAAAGATCGGGAAAAAACCCCAAACAACTCCTCAAGACCACCTTGAAGGGATCAGCTTAAACCATTTCACTTCTAAAACCTCAAAACAGACCACAGCATTTATTTTAACAAACAGCAATTCCTCCCTTGGGCAGACGGTGTCATTTTGGGCTGCTCAACAGCACCTTGTGAGGGGATCTGAGCCTCTCACCCTCAGCTCTCCCAGCTCTCCTGTGCTGGTGGTTGTGGTGCACATCCTGGGGGTTCATTTCCAGAAGAGTAAAGCGGGCAAAACAGTCTTGCAGAGTCGTTCTATTTTAACTCATCACTGAAGTATGGTTTGAGGGCAAAAAATATCTCTGGCCTCAGACCTGAGGGTTGGTTTGTACAAAAAATGTGGTTTTGTGTAGGGAAATGATTGTAAAGCACAACTGGAATACATGTGCTCACCATGTTACAGTCTGGCAACACGAAGCAGGTAGTGAGTGTATTGAAATATTTTATCCCAGTGCCAGAAGCACTCCTGAAACAGCTCCCTTAGTGCTTGAGAACTAGAAAATGAGGCTGTCACCTGTGAAAGGTACTCTGACCAATTTAATTCCCCTGTGTAAACTGGGTGAAGCCTTCAAGTGCAGGATGAAAATGAGCTTCTGAAGTGACTTGAGTTTGAAAGCCCAAGCTGGCTTTGATCCCTGAGGAGGGCTGGATACCTGCTCTGAAGTGGTGGCACTGCAGCAGTAAGGCCAGAAATGTGCCTTGGATGGGCAGCTATGACAACTCTGACTGGAGATACAAAAACCACGCTGGAGTCCAATCTGTGAAGAGTTTTCTAGCCCAGCCATACATTCTAAAGTGAAAGTGTCCTTGCTCTGCTTTGAGCTAAGTTCTAAAATGTTTCCTGTAGAATAAAAGTGAAATCATAAGAATGGCTGCTGGAGATGGAAATGAAAATTAAGATGGGGCCCCTGGGAGGTGTCCTAAAACCCCTGCTTTCCATCTCTGAGTTAATGCAACACATGGTCTTAAAACAGATCCACCACATCCTAAAATGGGTGACTTAATTGCTGCAGGGTCCTCGATGGCAGGCTGGGCTCTTTCCTGTGTCCCTGTGGCAGGGGATATTCCCAGGTGCATACAGACCCAGGCCTCTGCCACAAGAACTGCTGCCGTGACTCCGGTTACGTTAGGACAGTCCTAAAGCCACTCGGGGTTACATGCGATTGAGAGAAACACAGAGCCTCAGGGGATCACTAAGCAGCCTCTGAAAATCAGATGGGGAGCTTTGTAATAAAAGTGTTACATGGTATTTACACCTGTTGTCTCTACCTGCCATAATCCAGTCCACCAGCTTTCCTTTCTCAAGCTATGTTTATGGACTTTGAAAATGAGTCATCTTTCAGTTTATGTAGGATTAAGAATTTTTCCCCTCCCTCCCCATAATCCAGATAAATGATACCCACTCTAGCTGTCCTGCCTTCCCAGAGCTGCCAGGCACATTTATCTTGCCTAATCTTCTTTTCCAGGATCCATGCTGACTCCCCTTAAGCAATTACATATATCTAAATGTTCTGTGTGCATAATTGCTCTCCATGCATTTTCTGCCGCTGAGATCAGATTTACAAGCCTGCAGAGTTCTCAATCTTCTCCCAGTCCTTCTGCTTCTATTAGATGCTCACTGGTGCCTAATGCTGTGCTTGTCCTTTAGTAAATTATCAGTAAAATACATACACTTCAGAAAGAAAAAGTCAAAATAGCCACCATTAAGATTCAAGAAGGGAAACTTTTTAAGTTGTTTCTCTGATCCCACCCAGCCTAGAGGCTTTCTTTTTTCCCTGGTCCGGGAGAAATCAGAGGGGCTGCCCATGGGGCAGGCTGAGCTCCTCATCCGCTGGGCACAGCCTATCCCAGCTGCAGGGAGAGGGGCCTGGCAGTGCTCACGGTCACACCTGGGGACAAAGGCCCAGGGATTCTGCCCACAGCTCTTCCCTGAGCCTCTCCCGGCAGCCCCATCCTAGAGCTGACCCCACACTGCAGCCAAGCCCAGCCCCAGGGCCAGGGACAAGGGGCTGCAGGGCTGTGGCCCCCTCAGGGCCCTGACATCTCTCTGCAGTGTACCCTGGGGTCTAAATCATGCCTCTGAGCCTTTCACTCCACTGTTAAAAACATGGCCTTGCATTTTTCATATCTGTTCAGTTTTCGTTCTGTTTCCTGTATTGCGCCTTGCAGTCACTGCCATACTCTCAGCTTTCTGTGTTGTATCTCTTCTTTTCCCACTAAAGTCCTCTTCAAAAATCAAACATGAGCGAGACCAATCAGAACATGAGATCTGTAACTAAAATATGAACAAAAGAAAGCCTGAATAGAAAGGCTAAATGATATTTTGCTGAACTTCCATCCAATTCCTTCCGTATTGCCCCAAAGAGAGGAGGAAATGAGACTCCTCCGCTCTGTCCCGGGAGAGGCCCAGACCCAGGATTTTTATAGTTCCCCTGCTTTTGTCTGGAC
This sequence comes from Dasyornis broadbenti, assembly GCA_013397935.1. Lineage (NCBI taxonomy): Eukaryota > Metazoa > Chordata > Aves > Passeriformes > Dasyornithidae > Dasyornis > Dasyornis broadbenti. The sequence goes on along the minus strand of VZRN01004035.1, from coordinate 1,296,805 downwards.
TTCTTGTTTCTAAACTGCTCTTTTCCTTTCCTCTGCCTGAGTTTAACATTAACTGCAGAAGCGAATCCTCTAGATCTGTGGGCTCTGCAGGCTCCTACAGGAATGCCTGCATGGCACAGTGGGGTGACTCAGGTTTCTGGAAGCTGAAGAAGCTGTGCTTTCCTCCTGATAAACAAATGAGACCAGCTCTCAGCAGGAGGGAGGAGGACACTGTGCAAAGCTCCCGGGTTAATTGCACAGGAGATAATGAGGAGAGGGGATATCAAAAGCGCAAGGAAAGGTTCAAGCTGGCATTGTGTATCCAGTTCCCATGGACTGGATATGTTGTGTTTCTTTGTGCTTTTACAAGTCAGGTTGAAGTGAAAGTACTCTTAGGGAGGGCACAGGCCTTGTGTAGGCTGAGACAAGCACTGCTGCTGCAGAGCGGTGTGTGATGGAGGTTTGCTCTTGCGGTATTTACATCTTGTTTGCATGAAAAGACAAGATTAATATCACACACTTGAATGTTTTAGTTACTGAGTTATCATATCTTCGTTTACAGTGATGCATTTGTTTTCAGAGGGAGAGCTTCTGTTCATGGCTTCTGGTTATCTTGTACTTTCACTGTGTCGCTATGCTTTTCTTTTTTCTTCCAGTATTTGTTACCTTTGTGTATCACTGTCATCAGTGTACACTGTTGCATTTTTGTTGGCGCTAACTATTCACTAAAGACTTGGAACAGTCATGCACAGACTTGGTCCCTGTTTCTTTTTCCTTTAGCTTTGAGAAAAATATGCAGAATATCACCCAGAGGAATATGTTTTACTTTCATTTGGACCCTTCTCCTATTCACAAACTCTTTCCTGCCTGCTGTCTTCATTCGCAAACTGAATTTGGGCAAAATGAAGCCTTTTTATACACAAGGGCATATTGGTTAATTTTCAGTTCTTCAGACCTACACTCATCTTTTGAACCTCCACTGTTGCAAAGCATCTGCTGCTCAAAATATTTCTCCTGCAAGAATATTGAAATATATAATTCATCTTGACCTTGTGCCTTGTCAGCTTTTATTACTTCTAATTGCCCGTCTGCTCCAGCATAATCATAAAACCTTTTAACATCTCACTTACTCCAGTTCCCAAAATTTGACCTTCTCCAGCCTTTCTCATGAATAATGGGCCAAATAAATTCACTTAGATGACTGCCAGTGTCTGTTCCCCTGTTAAGGGCCGTCTGAATGGCAGCCTTGCCCTCGAGCATAACAACCGCTCCTCATGATCTGGGGCCATCTGCAGACTTGCTGAGCGAGCATTCCATCTCCTCTCCCAGGTCGTGGATTCATCCCATTTGTTTCTTCCAGCTGTTAAAGAGAAGGACACAATTTTCTTCACAGTAGAAATGTGAAGTTGGCATGGTCCTAATATCTGTCTCAAGTGTTTGTCCTAAAGATGAGTTCTTCAGCGTTGTTGAGCTAATTGAACTTCTATAGGCTATTTGAACTACCTCTTTATATTTCCCAGGCCAACAGAACTAAATGCCTAGGACTGGTATACACATCCAAGCTTCTTTTTTTGTTTATGAATTCCTTAACCTTGACTCTTTTTAAGCCTTTTTCCCCATACTTTATTTGCCCATCCATCATTCAGGCCTTTCAAAACTACTGTCTGATTTTCCAATATTCTAATGACTCAGAATCTGCGAGACACTCAGTTAGATGACGATCAGTAATTCTGAAAATTAGACCATTTGCTTGTTGAGTTACAAATAATAAAAACACACTAGTTGAATCAACTGGCAAGACAGGCAAGAGCAGAACCTGGTATTTGAAATTGTGAAGGACTGGGTTGTTTTGGACACCCCACAGACAGTGGCAACGAGCACAACCAGCTGTGTATCAAACGTATCGGGCAAATATAGTATATGTGTATAAAAGGAAGATCAGAAATTCCAAGCGATTAAAATTCCTTCTGATGACTAAAAACGATTTGTGTGCTGGAGTGCTGGTGAAGGGAGGAAGGGCATAGCAGGAGGTGAGAAAATGTTTTTAAGTAAAACCAGGGGTTAGAAGTACATCAGCCACAAAAGTTTCAAAGAAGCTTCTCCTGGACATATCTGCCAAATGTGTCTTTTCTGTTTTCTGGAATTTGGCCATCCTGGAGGACTCAGAGACTGTTCCCACAGCTGCTGACCCTGCAGGCTGTCCCTTTGCTCAAACACCACAGCCGTGGGTGTTGGTCCAAGAGGACTTTTCCCCATACAGTGTTTCTTTAACGTCTCTGCTTGATTGCTAGTCACCGTGAGCAATTAGAGATTGCTCTTTCGCAGATTTCCTTACAGTAAAACCTACGAACTGTTTTAACCCCTCCTTTGCCTTCTGCCAACACAGCAGCCCCGTACAATGCAGTGCAAGCCCTATTTGCACACATTCTTACTCGTACAGCGTTGTCACTGCAGTGGGAGCAGTGGCTTTGGGCATCTCATCAGGTCCGTCCCCCACGATTGCACTCACTGCCATCACCAGCTGGTCGACTGCACTGAAAAGAGTTGGAACTTAACTGCTGCACTCTTTGATACTGACGTGAATTACAGTATCCCCAGCTGAGTACTATCAAAACTTAAAAATCCAGGGAAGCCCATAATCTGTATCCTTATTCACCCCTCATCAAGGTACTCCCAAGCACTGATGCTTCGAAGTTTTATCCTGTACTTAAATGTAAGCATGGTAAGGAACCCTACTGAAATCAGTGGAACATTAAGCACAGAGAGAAATCTTTTCTGTAATAGTTTTCTTAGTGTAATTCCTAATCCCTGCTGTCTACGCACTTGCTCTTTCCATACCTATTAATGACATTTTTCATGCTGGCAAATGCCCTATGACACTACACAGCAGTCATTATTTTGGAAGCCAGTGTCACTAAACAGCCAATCCTCCTCAAGAGCCCTTTTTCAAGTTATAAAGAAACCATTTCAGACAGAAGCCTCACTTCTCCAAGGTTTTAATTATTCAGGCAAGTAACTGTTATAAAGTAAACAAGCAACACTGCAAAGCCACCAGTTCCCTGAGCTCAAAGCTGCAACTCAGGGACCCTCAAGACAGTGCTAAGCTTACCGTTCAATTTATCCCTGAAGGCCAAAATCTCATCAAAAGCAGTGGATATTGTAGGAGGCTATACATTTCTGTCTTGTTAGACAGTTTATTTAAGTTCCTGTTACACTGTAATCCCTAGATGCACAAGCAGTTTCATATGTGAGTGACTGGTTGTAAAGTTAACACATGAAGCAAATAACTTACATAAAGATGTGCCTCAACATCCAGTTTTGATTTAATTACAAAAGTATGTGGGAAGAGAATGGTTAAAAACTTGAATAATTTATGTCATTAGTGGGTTAATGTAAAAGAGCCTGATGTAGACTAGGGCAGAAATGACTGATATCATTTGAGATTCAGTTATCTGCTGTGCCAGCTGCCCCACAGGCACAGGTCAGAGCCCTGCAGGCACCTCCTGCAGGTACATGCAGGTGCTTTGGAGCTGGAGATGTTCCCCTGCTGCCGTCACGCTCTCCACAAGCAGGTGCTTCCTGAGTCTCCTGGAGAGATGTGCAATCCCTTGGGACACCTTGGGAAGAGGGGGTGAAGGGTGCCAGCAGGGAATCCTCTTAACAGACTTATTTCTCATTATATTAATCTCTGCAAAATTGTTTTCAGCCTACTGTCCCAATTCCCATACCCACATTGGCCTCTGTGGCACAACAGACTGGAATTCCATGAGCTGAGATAAAGGCGCGTGCGTGTGTGTGATTATGGGGTGATGTGAGGCAAGGCTGACTGAATTATTTCAGCTGTTTCTTGAAAACTTCAGCATACAGAAGAACTTCATCCACAGGAATTATTTTTTAATGAAGTTTTTCTTCACAATTTCACTTGAAGGCCCTGCCATTCGCAACCACCTTTGAAACACATCTTTCTCAAAGGCCCATGGTGGGTATGGGAGGGACAAGCTCCTGGTCCAGCTGTCTCCTAAGGCAGCTGGAACTGGAACACTTGAGGGTTTTACTTTTGAGTGGCCTGCAGCCCGACTGCAGCCCAGGGATGTGGAGATCAGAATGTCCTCTCTTTTTGACCAGGGATGCAGCATTTGGTGCACTTTGCTTCTGCCTCCCTTCAGCTGCAGTAATTTAGTGTGCACCTGACAGGTGCATCGATCACTTCCAGACAGCAGATGGAAAAAATGCCAAAATGCCAGTTGGGGACTTAGAATTCTCTTTGTGTGATGAGAACTGTCACCAACTTTTGTCAACCTGCTTGTATTTGAAATCCGCTATCTAACACAGAGTAGGAAGTGAGAGACACCAAAAGGTGGGTTTGAGCTGAAATTAGGTTTTCCTAGAGATTTTAGCGTAGATTTCCAAAAATGTGGCTCTTAATAACCAAAAGGATTTTGATCATGTGAATTTCCTGTTACACTTTCACCCCATAAACCATGAACCCCAGAGTACTAAAGTAAAGTGGACATGTAGAGCTATGACAGTTTTCCTTCAGTTTTTACAGAGCAAATATTAAATTTTGGAACTCGAGAATCTAGCACTCCAGAATCCAGAAGTATCAGTTAACACATTTACTTTTTTTTCCTTTTTAATTTGTTTGAAAAATCCTTAGCAAATTGGCAATTTGCCTATTAGCAAATTTGAAATTTAGAATGCAAGGAGGCAGTTTAAACCTTAAAAGCAAAAACAAACAAAAAAACTGCAAAACAACCAAAAGTGGCAACAATTTGTTTTGTAAACCTAATGGGCTTCAAAGTCCAGCTCTGCACACAAGTCCTTGGAGGTTTCATCACTGGCACTTCCAGAGTTTCTACTGAAAAGCAAACACTTTTTACACTTCACAAAACAGGCAAGAAATTTCCTCAGTCCACTCAGTCATGGTTGCAAAAGATGACAAAAGTCAGAGGGTCTGCAAAAGCTTACAAAGTTTTATTAGTGAATTAGACACTTGGCAAGGAAATTGATACCAGTGAGTCCCTGACCTCCTACATAAGGCTGGCAGCGGGGTTTATATGGCGTTGGGTGAAAGGGAGGAGAGAGGGACGAAGAGATGAATTAAAGAGGGGGAGAGAGGAGGAAAGGGAGCAAGAGATCACCAGCCTGGCTCCAGCGCTGATGCAGCTGTTGGGGTGTCCAGGGTCCTGGGGCACACGTGCCTGGGCTTGGTAGGGGGTACCTTTCTCTAGGTAAGTTTTCCCTGACCTGGAGATGAGTTTATCATTTTCTATGCAAATTAGTTATCATGATGTCCCTGCTTCTAGACCTTTCTGGAAACAGGTCAGACAGCTTTGGGGGTCTTTTTAACAAAATGTATGCCCACTTCTGGACTACATTCCTCTGCTTGTTCTGCACCGGGTTGTGCTTGTGTCCAGCAGCCAGAACCAGGGTATTTGTCCCAGGAAAGTGCTGCCCAACCCCTGCAGGGCCCCTTCTCCAGACACCAAGAGTCCTTGGCTGGCTCTGCAGCCATCCAGCTATCAGAGCTTGGGACACACACCAGCCCCTTCTCTTCTGGCCTTCTACAGCATCACTGCAGTCTGAACACAAAATGAGACTTGGAAACCAGGGACTTTTCCTCCTTTATGCCCTTGGCTGACAGCAGTGACCAAATAAATATAAATCCCCAGTAACCCCTGAACGAGGACGCAAGCAGGACTGACTGTATGTTGCCATATCTCCACAATCACTAACCTGGCAGAAACTGGCACCGCTTCTGTAAACAGAGGCCACTCTCTCCTCCCAATACCAAGACTGTGTCTCATGCAATCACAATAGTTTTGACCCTGAAAGGTTCCTGGGCCCTTGTTGATGAACAAACGCCTCCAGTGTCACGGAGCCAGAAACAAAGCCAGAGACAAAAAGGGCAGAGTATGACAGGTTCTTTCAACAGCAATACATCTTTAAAGTGACTGGAAAACAAGGGTTAGTTCCACTGCCTCTTGCAGTATTTATGGTGCTGTCTTAGATTTCTATAACCAAGGGAGGGAAATGTTATCCAAGGTGTCTGTCCAGTAGCAAAGACCTTGAGACTGCAAAGTGCCTTGAGACTGCAGTCTCCAAGGAGGATGTGGAGGACATGGATCCCCTCTGACAGGCTAGAACTGGACAGTGGGACTTACTTGCTCAGTGTGGAAAAGAAGTTCAAATATTTCAATTTCATTCTTCCAGTAAAATGCCTAACTCATCTCACTTGGGTCCTTTACCTTCGGGAGAGAAGTCATCCTCTTTTCCTTCCTGGTCAAACTGCTCCCTGCAAGGGGAAGGGATATGAAATCTTCCTGACCCAGCCCTGAGGCTCAGGATGTTTCAGGCTCATATCTTCAACACCTTCTGTATCTTTTGTGTATATTTACCACATCCCCAAGGCAGTGACACTGACAGAGAAACTGATCTAACCTAATCTAACGCTGGAAATAATTACAGAATTAAAGACGGGAAAAATCCCAGCACTGAAAGGGCACACAGATTTCAAGATGAATTGCAAACATTTATGATTCAGATAAACAAATCCTGATGGTAAAGAAAGAATCAACCACCGTTTCTCATGCTGGCAATATATATTTATTGTCATTTTGGAGATAGGTTACCATGTGTGTATCAGGACTTCAGACTAAAAACAAAATGGGATTATGAATGCTTAGCATATGCCAGTTGAAATGAAATGACTGAATGTAAAGCTGACCCTTACAAGACCTTCAATTGGTCTATTTTTGTGTGTGTCTCCCCCACACACTTTAAAAAAAAAACCACATCTGAACATCTTTCCCTTCCCCTTCATTTCAGCCTCAGAAAAATAAATGACCAACCAACTGCACCTTGTACTAATAATCTGCTGGCGATATCAGAACATTTATATTGTTGATTCTACAACTTCAAAAGGAAGCAAAGCTTTACAAACAATATGCTTCCTCCACGTTATCTGGCTGTTGAGTCCAGCTTTGAAGACCAGACTTAAGCAGACTACAGACCGTCTGATATTAGACTATTGTGGTTACATTATCACGCTGCAAACCTTCACCACACACACTCTGCTGTTCCAGAACGAGCGGCAGCAGTGCCAGGTCTCACAGTCTGCACAAAAGCCGCTGCAGTGCCACAAATTCTTAAACACTTTTACTCTCCATCTCCCATGTATTGACTGACAAACATCTTCCAATTATTTAACCAGTCCCAAATGCTGTCCCCAAAAAGGGAAAGATGAAGATATTTTGTGCTTTCACACAAAAAACAAACAACCACCCAGTCAAAAAAAAAAAAAAATCCTTCAACTCCAATTCCCCACCCAAAAAACCCCAGGTCAAAACTATTGGTTCCCCACCCTCCCCTAGCTTTTATAAGTCACCATGAAAACAAATGCATACAACTTACTGTACAAATACAAAGCTGCAGGCATTCAAGTTACAGAACATTCTGAAAATATTTCAAGCATAAAAAGTACACTTGATAATTGCAAAAATAAAGTTTCACTTTTTTAAAAAACATTTTGATCAGAGCTCAAGCAAAACAAACATTTAAGGATTCCTAGTTCAGCTTAACTCCCTAAGAACACCACCTTAAGAAGTTAAAAACAAAAAAAATCAGATTTTTGGTGATAAAGTAACCGATCATGTCTTTTAATGAAGAGAAATGGTATATACAACAATGGCACAGACCTTAAGCATCAACAACATATTTCAGCCAAAAGTAAGTCAGCAAGTGACCTGAGTCATTCTTAGCATCACACAGTACTGATTACTAAGAACCTCAATCCACCAAGAACAGATATTAAGTTAGACTGGAACAAATGGAAGGAAAAATCCATGACATCAAATAGGCTCAGTTTTTGTTACTGAACTTTTTTTAGGCTAAGTTTCACTAGTGCAAGACCATTTGTTTACCCAATTAAATGAAAGCTCATAAATGTCACAATTTAAGAACACTCATACAAAACTATTTTTTTCTTTTAAAAAAGTGCCACATACCATACTTTTACTAAAAAAGTTACAAACTAATGGAAGACTGTCTGCCTCCATCTCTTGTCAACAAGGAAAGGCCAAAGTGATTCTCTGATCCCAGCTCGAAATGGCGTTCTCTGACCTATCCCCAGCATCTCCAACTTGGAGCAGTCCAGCTGAGCATTCTTTGGACGAAGAGCACCCACAACTGGACTATCAGTGATCTAAAAACAGAAACAGAAAAAAAAACCCCACACCAGTAAGTAATAAAAAATGACAGAAAAATACTTGTTTATGTACATCAGAACTTTTTTTTCACAGCTTTCTGTATAAGTATGTTCCCCTCCTCCCTTCCAACTTTTTTGTGGGGTTTTTTTTTGGTTGGGATTTGTTACTTCCTTGTTTTATGGTTAACTTTATTTCAACATGTCAGGCCATGTGAAGTATCTTAAGGTAATTTTTTCTCACTCAATTACTGCTACTATTTGTGCTTTTCTACATTTTATTCATATTTTCATAAAATCTTATTGATGCGTTATATTTCCACAACATTATCAGTATGTCTTAAAGAGTAATTTCAAGTGTCAATAAAACTGCAGGTCAGGTTTTTTAACCAATGCAAAAATATTTTGTACTTCTCAAGTGCATGTATTCAGAAATAAATCTGGACACTGCATAGCTTTTACAGAGCCCTGCCTTCCAGGTCACGTTCTATCAACCTGTAGCAAAAATATGGATTTACTCATGACTAAGGGGAGCTGTTCTGCAGAAATACCATTACACTACAGACTGGGAAGCTGGTGACTGAGTAGTTTTCCAAATTCAGCAGGTCCAAGCAGCTGTTGTTTTCCTGAGCTTGACACCAGGCAGTCCCCTCAGCAACAGAGCTGCTGTGCTGGACATGCACAGCCTGTCCTGAAGGGGAAGCTCACTTGTACAGCCAGTGTGGGACCTGCTACTTGCAATGGTCAGGCACATCTGCCTGCCCTCAGATCCCACACCTCATCACTTACTGGTCTCAAGTGGCTGCTGGGAAGGTTGAAAGCATCTGCAATTGCACACGCCATCTCATACTTAGTCATCTGTTCATTGCCAGACCAGTGAAATGTTCCTTTTATTGATGGGTCCTAGGGAACAAAGAGGAACACTCATGAAAGGAAGCAGCCAGCTGGCCCTCAGACTAATTCCTGTGCAAGAACTGTGCAGAATCATCATCCAGCAAGACCCTATCCCTGAATGGCGACTTCCAGCACCTCAGTGGTGTTCTAGAAACATCTGTACTTTTTCAGAGAACACCCGACGAGAGACTGACACTGGGAATTGGTGTTACTTCTATCTGACCTGGCTTTTCACAAACAGCTTGTGTTCTGTAGAGTGAACAGGAGCGAAAGGAGCTGCCCACCAGCCAAGCAAGGTCAAAGAGCTGGGGAGGAGGAACTCAGCGGTTCTGTGCTGCTCACTTACTCAAAAACAGAGGCAGAAGGCACCACACACATTCTGAATGTTAAACTGCAAACCCTGTACAGGTGCAATCACACTGAGTGCACCATGTCCACCACATGTGCGTGGCCCACGTTTTCAAAGTTACTGTGTGAAAAACTAAAGGTGGCTCCTTGCTGCTTGGGTCTGTTACCTTGCAAAGATGGTAATCTGAAGGTGCTGTGGTGAACAAACACAGCCAAGTAATTCAGTCCAGTGGCTTTGTTTTACCACTTCAGTGTTCTTAATACAATAAACAAGGGCATCTTTGAGAATTACATGCAACCACCAGGTTTTTTTTAGTTCAAGCTAGCAATTTCTCAAAGGCGTATCAGAATAAGTTACGCATTTCTAATTCTCTCCTCTATACAAGACACAAGACAATTTTCAAAAGGTTCTGTCCCATCCTTTCAATCATTTTTGTTTCAAAGACCACAGTACCCCCAGTCATGTAAAGATTCTGTAGTATTACCGGCAGTTCTTTCCTCCCTCCCAGCATTCCAGAAATGCAAAGAATAATTCAGGTTGTTCAGAAGCAGAGCTGAGGACTCAAACTGTTTTCACCTTGCAGTGACTCATTTCTTGCCATTCTTACCAGCATTCTCTTCTCTGCTAGCTGTCTGCAAACAGCTGCTACATCCTTGACATTGGTAGGAAATCTCTGTTGCCAGTGGTCCATGTTGGCAGATTTATTACTGAACTGCACTTTATCAAACATAACCGTCACAGCGCTTTCCTCCAGTCTTTCCACCTCTCCATATAAGACAGGAATCCTAAGTACTGCAGTTTCTAAAAGAAAGAATATTTTACATCACCGATGGGTACAAATGCTGCAGGATAATCTGAAAAGTGGTTTGGAAGTGTTAAGAAATATGTCAATCATATTAAGAACCTACAAATCACAAATAAAATGCAAGTAGTATGCTGGCTTTCAGAATATAATTTTAATTTATACAAAAACCAGTTTATACACATTCAAATTATAATTTTATTTTCATTAATGCCATTGATTTCCAGGAAGCTAACAAGCTTTCATTAACAGTGTTAAAATGCCTGTTTAGGTTAGAATAAAAATTTAAAAAATTAAAAAACCCAACTGCTCTGTGCAGTTTGTCCAGCACTCCCCATCCTCACTGGGTAGGAACAAGGAGAAAAATTCCCACCAATCTCAAGTTATCATCTTCACGCATCAATTACAAAGATTTTTCACCCATCATGCAGAAGCCTCCCGAATAAAGGAGGATATTATTTACCAGAAAAAAAGACAAGAAGCTTGACAAGTAAGGAACAGGTTCACAGAACACAGCAGTACACAATGCTAGATTCCAGGACAGTGATTTGAGAAATTAAATGAACAAAGAGCAAAGAGAAGAACATTTCATGATGGAATACATCATACTAATCTATCTCTGTCATGAAGACTCAAAAAGCCTCTGATGAGAAATCCAAGAAGGCTATGACAAATTGATTAGAAGTAATAGATAATTTTGCTGAAAGAGAAAACAAAAACATCAGACCTGAAATTAGAAGCTGAAGTCATCAAAACTCTGCAGTTCTTAAGAGATTTGGAGAAAAATGCTATAGCTATTGGAGAGACAAACAGAAAAAGCTAACACAGAAATTAATTCTCACAGAAAAGTAAACCAGAATAAGTACTTAGACAAGAAAAACAAATAGAAAACTCAACATGACACTGATTTCCTGCTGCTCTAGGAGCAGTTATTATTTGGTCATTCAGCAGGTATGTTCTTCCTCTCTTTAAATACTGGTTGAAACCTCTCTTTTTCAATTGCTTTAGAAGTATTCGTTCTTTGAGAAGACAACTGCCTTCCTTTTGTTCTCAGCTCTCTGGGATGTGGACAGGATCAGCCTCATGACCACCAGCTCTGAGGACCTCCCGACACTTTTTAGTTTCATGACTATATACATATATATTTATAAGTAATATATAAAGTATATATATATAAGTATAACCAAAGTAAAGCATCTTTTAAATAAATGTTAAACCCACCAAATTATTACTGGAGCTTTTTGCAATGTACAACAGAAACGGACAGGGCAGTTCTTCACACAACTACACATTTAACCAGCTGAATTCTACCTACACTGTATCAGCAAATTAGTGGTTGGAACACCAGGACATGGAAAACACTTATACTTGTATGAATCAAGAGAATTCATGTTTTCAAGCACTTTACTCTGCACCACCTCGAAACTCTTCCTGCTAATAATACCACTGCTGCAACCCACGGCTGCCTGGCAGATCCTGCTCCAAAAGGTTACGAAACCAAACTGCAGTGTTGAGTGGGGGAAGGGTCTCACAAGATACCCACACGTACTTGGATTTGGTAAAGTCTTATCTTCATTACCAATCTAGAAGAGGGAGCAAACAGCATGACAGCCAAATTCGGAGATGGTATTTAATCTAGAGGTGGAGTGAATAACGTGTCATTTAAATTTGTTTTTACTTAAGTAAGACTTTTCCTATCAAAGTTTACAAAGTTTCTTTCTTACTAGTAAGGCCAAATCCATCATACATAGCATGTATTTACTTACTGGAAGACCATCACACCTATTTATCAATGGCACAGTTCTCTGGCTGGGCAGCACAAAACCACAGTGTGAATCTCATACTGACATATCAGAAGCCTCTTCTCCATGCGTACTGAGATTATTTTCTTTGGATCTTTTGATAAAATACAAGTGCTTCTTTCCTTATAACCTGTGACTGGACACTGACAGCACACTAACTAAAACAGCCAAATGTCTATTTTACACAAGAAGTGTCTTACATGAAAGAGAACATGCTCTTTTCCCTTAAGCAGAATTTTTTAAATTATGTTTGTATACTTTGAATGCCAAATTTTCATTAAGACTTAAACAATAAGTTTTAAAAATCCTGTTGTTCAAAAAAAAAAAAAGGTGTTATTAACCCTTTAGAAAGTGTTACAAGCAGGAATCTGATGAGTGTAGGTGACTATAACCAAAGTAGGTGGCCTGCTGGCACATGCAATAGAGCAAAACCCAAAGAGCAACAAAACCCTCTGTTGATTCGATCTGTATGATTACTGAATCACAAGTCTGGGTTTCCCTTTAAGTAAACATACACTGAGAACATTTGCAATGCATCCCCTAAATACCTGCAGTTCTATATTGAATGAAGTGTTTCATCTTTCCTTAGGAACAGCAGATTCACAATAGATAAAGGTTTACAAATGTCCATCAGGAGAGACAAGTAACACAAATGAAGATTGGAACACGTAAGAAATAAAAGCTTTCCTCAAGCTATAAGCAAGAGGAATTGCTCATGAGCAAGGAGACCAACTCCTAATCACATTCTTCTCTGAAACTCGTTTCTATGGTTTTGCAACTTCACCATTGACTTGAGAGTCTACTAAGCTAATATATAACTGAATAAAAATAGAAAGCCTGTATTAAAAATGGTTGAGTGTCTTCTTACCTTCGTTGTTTTCCAGAACTGCCTTTTCACCCTCCAGTTTGGTTTTACCATATAAATTCAGGGGATTTGGTACATCAGTCTCTTTATATGGAGGGCTTGTTCCATCAAACACGTAGTCTGTACTAATGTAGATCAGAAATGCTCCAACTCCAGCTAGGAAGAAAAGGTTTATACACAGTTTATATTACATCATGGCCTCTTTGAAATGCCAATAGACCCTTCAACCAATCTCCCAAGGATCTCATCTTCCATCCACATTAATTCCTGGTGCTTTGTCTGTTCCCTGATCCTTCACAGAGCTGTGCACGCTACTCTCATGGAAACGGATCGAGAGCACACTGCTGGCAGAACTGGCATTCACACCTGTACTATTTGTATCGATGTCCCTCTATAAATGAATGCAGGATTTTAACAAGACACCAAGTTCTCCTTACCTGCCTCTTTTGCTAAGTTCGCTGAAGCAGCCACATTGAGCTGAGAAGCAGCATCTGGTTGGCTTTCTACAACATCTGGCCTTCTCTCAGCTGCACAGTGCACTATAACATGAGGCTGGAAATTAAAGACTAATTTTAAACAACCAACATGTCAAGAGATGGCAATTGCACCCAAACGCTAGCGATGACACCCCTCAGGCAAAACTAAATAATAAAAAAAGCAGGGTTATTTTTAGTTACGGCATTCTGAGGAACACCTTTGCCTTAGTATTTCTTTACAATACAACCATGCTGTTTCAAGATACCAAAAACATTTATCATTAATTTTGCAATTGTGGTCTTCAGTAGCTTCAATTTTACAGCAAGTTTGAAATTGTGGGGATTTTTTCTTTTTACCTCTGTATAGTAAAATATATTAATATATAAGATACATCCCTCACACACACAAGGGTACTAAAAGTTTTCCGGTAAGCTATTTACACGTGGCTTATTTGACATACGCAGATTATTAAGATGGTATTTAAGACTATTTTATAGAATAGTACTCTGTACAACGTGTTACAGATCTTATATATTCCTCTTGGCACTTAGACTGAAAAAAGTGAACACTGCACACTACACAGAGTTACTGCTGTTGTATTCAAGTATTCCTCCACTTCCCCAGAACTGTGTATCAACACATCACCGTGTCAATAACTCACCTGGATATTTTCTTTTCCTTTCCAGTGTGCTGGCACGCACAGCTGTGCCTGCAGCCTGCCTGTGGTGAGCACAGCAAAGGCCAGAGCTGTCTGTACCTACAGAGCAAAGCTCTGCTCTGGGTGGGGCAGAACACACAGCCACACCTTTGTCAAACAGCTCTGCCAGAGCACCAGCCCCACTCGCGCCCCAGAACTCAGCAGCACTATCAGACATATAAAGTACCCCTCCCATCCACTTCATACTCCCAAAACTTACCTGAAAGTCATGGATAATGTCATGAACTGCAATAGAGTCCAGAAGATTAATCTGTTCAAATCTGGGCTGAGCTCTCCTGTATCCACAGCCAACTGCATTCCAATTATTTTCATTGAATTCTTTAAACACAGCTCTGCCAAGAAGTCCCGTAGCACCAGTGATCAAAACTCGCCTACTGGGAATGTCAACATCTTCCTAGGGAAATGACAACAGGAAGAGTTTTGTTTCTACTGTAATGTGTTACTGGTTTTTCTTTGAAAGTATGCAATGCTACATAGTCAAGAGGCTACTGTATTAAATAAGCTTTTCCTGAGTCTTTGGAGTGCCCCAGGGAACACCAACACCTGGAAGCACCAACTGCAGCCAGTAACTATTCAAACATATATTCAAACATAATGAAAACAAAACTTGAGTGAGAAACTCATTTACTTCTACAACAATCCAAACCACTAGTGAAGACAGTTTTAAGTTCATTCAAAACCTGACAGCTTTGTGCAATCTGAAAGGAGGGAAATAACTTCTTTAGAAAATGGACCCACAAGGAGTAATATTTACGGTCCAAATCATACAACAGATAATTCTGGATAGACTGTGCCTGTTCAAAGCTGCAGCAATACAACATAACTCACTGCAGTAATTAAAGACTTGAATTTTACTACTAAATAGAAGAGTAACTCATTGTTATTCAATACAATAGTCCAGTAGTAAGTAAAACCAAAATACAGATCTCTTGTCAGTTTTACCAAATGCATCTGGAGGTGATTTGACAATTTCAGCTCTCAATCTCTACAAGTGACTAAAGCTCTGCTTAAGCTCCTGCACATTTTGATGCTTGGGACAGCTGTGAACATCAGCACACACAAACTTCATCCCACCACTCCCTAGAACATCAACTTTTCAAGACAGCAAACACAAGAACCACGTCTGTCTGTGCAATCTTTATTTTCCATTAATGCTTTCCTTTTGTATCTACCACAAACAAAACCAAAAACTGCCAGCTAAAAACAAGAAATGAAAGCATATCCTTAGCATGCCTGTGCAGAAAAAACTTTAGGTGTGCAGAACCCACAAATCTTGGATTTCCTGACCGCTTTACCCACAAGGACAATTTGTGACAAATTACTATAATTCTGTACATCACAGAATGCTTTCTGCTATGCAATCTCAATAGCCCAGTAATTTCGAAGCCTTGTACCAGACTGCTAGTTGTTGATTGCAGCACAGGAAGCCACAGCAATCCCTTCTAAATTACTGTCTTGCATGGTTGAAGTTGCAAAGCGTTTGTTCCATGAGGGTATATGCAGAGGGGCACAATGGAAACAGCCTGTCCCAACACACTTGTTTCAAGTTCCTAGCACAGTGCATGCATTTTTCTCAACTCTTAATCCCCAGACGGAGGCTGATGTATTCCCATTATTACTGGATGAAAATTAATAATTTACATCTGGAAAGTTGCCTGAAAATGACAGACTGCAGCAAGTGATGTTTCAAAAAGTTACTTCTATCCTTAAATTTTACCTCAGAACAAGCTGATCTACAGTTTTTAAGGTTACCCAGACCTCTCTGTACAGCACGAGCAAGAACATGCAATTGCTATTTTCTTCTGTACTTCTTCTCTTAGCAAAGTCTGCACAGTGTCACAGGACAGGGCTTCCACAGCAGAGATGCCCACTAATAAATATCCAACACTTGCTGCAGAACAGAGCCAAAAGGTTCTCTAAAAATGTCACTAAGTATTTTCGAAAGTAGAAAGTGACAGACACAAAACCAAGTGTCATTTACAAAATCTGACACTTTTAAGCATCATTCATTTAAGTTTGTTTATTCTACATATCATAAAGAGAATGTTACATCAGCAGCACAGCTTGAAATGGACACAAGCACAGCTTTCAAGAAGCACAGTTTCCATCCTATTGCTGTTGTCTGCAAGACTAATTGAATGCACTTATTTCTGAAAGAGCAAGACAAATGATCAACGTTTCCTGTAAATCCAATGCCAACCAACTACCAGCCTGAACCTCTTCTTGCCAGAAGTTTTAATATTCTGGTGATACAAAACCTGCACAGATGAACTCTTTCCCTGTATGCTGCCTTGCTACTTCACAGGACATCACCCAGCTGCAGCAGCGTTTCTAAGATCTACTAAAATTACTGAAACGTGCAATTCTGAGCTTTATCATCAACCATCCAATTTAATGTTATCTGATGTCCATATTAACTAAGAAAAACAAAAAAGTGTTTAGAAGTCTCATTCATATAAAAATAAACAAGTCACAGCGTTATCAGATCAAAAAACAGCATTTATGAGACACCAGATCACTTTGTAGACGCGACCAAAATATAAAATAAGAGCATAATTTATAAAAAGAGCAAAACATGATGCATTTCAAGTTGGAAACCAGAAACAAGTACTTTTCAGCTTTTTAGAAAGCTTTTCAAGCTTTATACTTTTATTTAGAAAATCATGATGAACTCAACCCACCAATTTTAAGGAATGGCAACTAAAACCCGGAAGCTACTGGTCTAACAGATTTGCAACTTAATACGATGAGATCCAAGTCACTACAGGGAAGGAAAGGTGAGACTGAGCTCTCTCCGCTCTGACATCCCCCGCAGCCCCAGAAAGCAAAAGGCAAAGCCTGGGGCTTTCCAAAGGCTCGGAATGACAAGTGAACCCACATTCGCGTTGCCAGAAGTTGTTCTGCCTTTCCCTACAAGCCCAACCCTCATTGCTGCGGCAGCTCACGTACACCTATGGGGCACCACCACCACCGCCCGGGACAGCAGGCAGGGACAAGCCTCCTGACGAATCCTCTGTGGAACCACTGCACGGTTCTCTTCCGCAGAGCCCTTCCCTGTGCCCCGGGCCCGCCCACATCAGAGCCGCGACCCCCCGAGCGCTGAGCGCAGCGTCCCCGTGGCCATTCCGGCGAGACCGTGCAGATACAAAATGGCCCGCGGATACAAAAACTCCCGCAGCCCGCGGGCGCTCCCAGCTGC
>VZRN01004035.1:1263341-1279377 GCA_013397935.1 Dasyornis broadbenti | reverse complement strand
CCAGCGCGGGGTTTTAAAGGGGCGGGCGCGGCCCGGGGACAGCGCGGGGCGGCACGTGCGGGCAGCGGACACCGCACACTGTGCTGGGGACAGCAGAGAGCCAATAGCAGGGAGCTGGGAGAAAATGACTAACCTTTACATGGTCAGGTTAGGGTGATGCAGCACACCCAGTGGGGCTGCCGTACCTGCAGGGCTGGGTCATGTGTTTCTGTTTACGAGTTATCGCAGTAATTACAGGTGTTGCTGTGTTTTAACACTTGACCAAAGTTCATCTATGCAAACTCATCTTTCTGTTGTGATCTGTGTTTTGTACAAAGGAAAGTGGAACTTTGTAATTAGGCCAAAATATCTTACTACCCTGCCTGTAGCTTTGTCACCTATGCACAAGAAATGACTCTGTTTATGCTTTTGGAATGGTGGAAAATAATGAGCATTTTCAATTTGCCTTTATCGAGAGTTGGAGCTAAACGCAACTGGTAAATTCCACAAAGAAGAAGGGGTTTGTTTTTGAGAAGGCAACCACTGATTACAGTTATCTTCCTGTATGTATCATTACATGCTTACAAGCTGACACGTTTGGTTTCTTTTTTAATAGAAGTTTTCAAGGTAATAGGATACTGTATACAGAGTGTTTGTACCATTTCAGACCCACAAAGGCATAGACCATGCCTAGCATTTTTTTAGCAGGAAGACTAAAGTGAAAGACATGCATAGGAACTATTAGCCAAAACTCACTTTAGCTATGTTCACATTTGTATCTGCCTGATGAATTTATTGCAACTTGAGTTGATCAAAACAGTATTTAATTGGCAGTGCTCAAGGAAGAAAACCAGAAAAGTCTACAAAAAATTAATAGAATATTGTAAATAACCTTTACTTATGACAAACTAACATTTAAACAAGAAAAAAGTGTATATACGTATAAAAAAAATTAAACCACTTAAGTTTCTGCCTTCATGGAATGCAGATGCCCTTTTTCACCCCCATAACAAGCTATTCACATTGAATTCCCTTCTATTAACCTTAGAATTCTATTTCAAAACATCAGTAATTTATAACTGGAAGTCAAGAAGAAAAATCTACAAAGAAATACCAAACTGTTCAGCATCATGGAGCTAAGAACTCCCAGCACCTCTGATGTCACTCCACCACCTCCCAACACAGACTGGAAGAGCTCCCTGTGCATCTTAACTAAAGCCATGATGGGGAAATAAAAATTTTGTCTTTCAGGCTCAGAGTAAGAGGAAATAGCAAAAGCACGAACACTAAAGTTTCAAGCTACAGTCATCAATCAGCCTGTAAAATATCATACCATCTTTGTCACCAGAGTAAGTTAAATTATAGTAGTTTTTGTATCTTCATTATATAATATAATCTAATTTTTTCTCAAATACTTACCTTGAGTTCCACAGTGTTGTTCTACCTATTCTTTCAGTTTCTTTATTATTGTTACATTCACTTTGTGAAACACTATGATTTCATGGAACAGCTAAGCAAATTATATTGTTGTCCATATCACAGTCACTTAAGCATAATGCATCCCTGGCTGACTAAATAGAACACTCATTAAATTAACATTTCAGACTGTAATTCACAGAGACTAAAGCATAATTAAGTCTCTCCCTCTCTCCTCCTCCCATTTTCTTTTCCCTAGATTTTGTAATCAAAGTGTGGCAGCAACCTATCAATGCAAATATCCACAGCCTTACCTGCTCCATTTCCAGCAGCATTTGAGGCATTGCCAAACTACAGAAGGAATTAGCAGCCTAGGGAATCATTGCAGTTCAGCTGAGCACTTGTCCGTTTGTCTGCTGTGCCTGCAGAGAGCACATGGACTGAGAGCAGCACCGGCTCTGCTGACCTTTGAAACCAAAGCACAAATCCAAGCCCTACACCACGTGTGGCTCTGAATCCTGTTAAGCTTTCGGTCTGGTCCCAGTGGTACCGTTTAAGCAGCTCAGTATGAACTCAGATTTTTACTTCATAACAGCCAGCATGAGCAAGCACAGCCATTGTGTGCAGAAAATTCGTTCAAAGCACTGGCACTGAGCCTTATACAGTCTGTCTTTTATAGCAAACAGGAGGAGGGCTCTAATTAGGTCAAGCAGGTTGAGAATTCCAAGAGCTCTTCATTTTACATTTCACCTCAGCACAGCCCAGCTCTTGTTACAATACAGCAAGTTGAATGATCAGAGACCTTGTGTTAAACCATGGATTTTTCAATTAAAAAAATCTTCCACCACATGAAAGTAATGGATTCCTGCAGTGAATGCTTAAGTCAGTTGAGCTAAAAATGTCAAGGTTTCAGTTCTTAATACTTCATTTCATATGGGCATGAAAGTGGCAAAGCCTCCTGGACTGAAGTTGACACAAAGCACTCAATTTCCCCTTGAATTCCACCCTTTGCTTCTCTCCCCAGTCTGTTCTATATGATTTAGCAATATCTTAAAGCTCAAGGATCACCCTTGCAATAAGGCTAGCAGAATTATTTGCTGGAGTTCCCCTTTCCTTCTGTCGATACAAGCATGCTCATGGCAGCTATATCAAACAAGGATGGAGCAACGCTAGAAGCCCAGTCCTCTGACACCTGCCAGTTTTAGCATCTTTTGGCATGTTTGTTCCCTCCATCAAACTCTCACTAATTTGACACAGGACATGTTAAACACCAAAAATGAGGTTGTCCAAAAAAAAGTTCCTTAACTCAGTGTCTTTATTTTTATGTTTTGAGTTTGAGTTTGGTGGAACCTTCCATTAACACTCAGATAAATGCACGTTTCCTCTACAACTTCTCCATTTTCCCTTTTCAGACAACAAAACTTTTGGCTTTTTCTCCACAAGGAGAGAACTCCAGTATCAGACAGTTCCAGCAGCTTCCTCATTACAATGTCTCTCAACACTTCAAGCTACTAAATTGAATACCAAGTACTCTCTTAATTAAAACACCTGAAGCTAATACTCATCCTCAATCTTCAGAGGATCGAGTAATCCAGCAAATACACGAAGATGACATTAACAGACAATATCTAGCAACTTCTTTCCTTGGATTTCATGCATGTATCATTTCCTAGGAATTATTTCCTAGGAATTACCAAGTGTCTGCAAGCTCACAATGTCAGCATAAATGACATACAATTACAAGAACATACAGTTCCACCTTTGACTTATATTCAGTGTTTACTTCTGTATTAAGAGAATTGCAGGTTGTATGATTGTACATAAAATAACATAATGGTACATAAAATAATTTCCTTAAGACTGTAGAGAATATGTAGTTTTTGAGGCAAGACTGACATTGGGCTTTGTTCTACTCTTGTCTTCATAACAAAGAACATTAGATGAATCACACTAATATAATTTTGGGTTTTATCCCTGGATTGCAAAGGAAATGGACAAATTCTTTAATTTAAAATTTTTATTGTGATAAAATAATTTTAAATGCAGTTAAACAGATTCTTTGCCCCTTGCTGAAGTTCCAGTCTGTACAATGCATGTGAGTACAGTGGGTGTCCTCTCACCCAAGTGGGACAAGCTCTGCTGTTATTCCTTGGCACTGCAGCACTGAACACTTACAACAGCTGGCTACAGAGATTTTTATGGCAGTTTAAGACTCCAGAGAGCACAGCATTGCTTAAGGACTTAATCTTAGCCACAGTACACAAACATTTAGATAACTGCAGTCAATTTGACTTCGACCTGAAAATGCGCTTCTGAAGACCAACAGCTGCAATACCTAGCCCCAGGATTTAAATTAGCATATACTGAATATAGATCCCATAGAATATCAAAATCAAGTGTACAGTCCCATTTTCTACACTGATTCTGTATTATGTAGGCCACAGAAGTAAAAGGGTATCTTGTCAGTGCCGCTGACACCAAAGCAGCTATAAACAGCAAAGTAAGTTTTACATAGAATTGTATACATGAGAGACACAAAAATTTAAAAATATATATTTAAAAAATGTGCATGAAACTGATTTAATTTGTAAACTTGTTATCCAGTGCTTATTCACCTTTTCCAAACTGAAAATGCGCTGTTCAAAACCAAACTAAGCAGCTTCAGCATACCCAAAAAGTGCATCAGTGAGCACTTTTCAGAGTTCATGCTCGTAATTACATTACCAGGAGTCAGGAACATGCAGTCACCTGTTGATTCTCTGTAAGACACAGTTTTTCTAAAAATATATAATTTTAGATCATTTCTCTAGGGCTCCTACTGATTTGCATTATACACAGCATCCAAGTACACCTTGAAGAAGCAGTCTGCTGACATCTCCTGAAGCACACGAATTTATGGGTGCTTTATTTTCTTAACACCAAGAAGACATCAAATTTTGTTTTTATTACCTGCAACAGAAAAATGGTACTAAGTGTACATTTTCCACTATTGCTCCCACCACATGAAGTAATTTCTTGTCTCCTGGGGGGAAGAAGGCCCTAACACTGAATCTGACAGGCAAGCCAGGATTTCAGACCCTTGAAGAAACTCTCTAATGAAGATCTGTTTCACACACTCTCCCCTATCCTGCCTCCCTTGGTGTGCCCCATGCTGTCTCCATCTTTCCCTCCACTCCACATTTATCTGCAGGCCTTTTGCATCTTACCTTGACACCTCAGTGCTGTAAGGTCCTACCAGGTGGCAGCTAAAAAAATCAGGGCACAGAGCTCTGGCTGAGCCACTTGTACCCCACAACCCATACAGGAGACACTTCCTGTCACCTCTTCAGCTGTAATGTGTGAGCTGGGTGTCAGAAGGAGTGTGGCTGTGCTGTCTGACCTGGCCCAGCACCTGCTCCTGCCAGGTTCTCAGGATCTGGGCTGGAAAGCACAGTAGCAAACTGTCCTCTGAGAGTGCCCCACAGATGCAGCCTCACACATCTGCTGTGAAACAAGAGATGCCATTCTCCTTCCCCAGATGCAGCAGAGTGTGCAAGACTCTCATACCTGCTTTGGTTTAGCTGAAGAAGTACAAAGGCTCCATCAATATCTAAACTTACCTTCTTTCAGAGGTGTTTTTGGAGGAATATTTTCCTTGCTGACATGCTGGAAAGCTTTGGAAGGATCAAAACGCTTAATGCCCTGTACTGCACACAGCTGCTCCTGAAGGTGTCTGCTGGTTTGCTTTTCCTTGGCTAGCAATGCACGCAGTTTTGAGACTTCCTAGAGAAAACAATACTTGGAAGTTAGGTGAAGAACAGAAGAGCCTGCTTCATCTGTTACTGAGGGAGCCATTGTGCCTAATGCTAAACATACAATTATTAGTGGCATTGAAACCCAACCCAAACATGCAGGTGTAGAGAAACCAGCAGCACAGTACGGTGCTGTGTAACACTACTAAGCAGTACGGCAGTCTGAAACTTTCAGCAGATAGTTTGTTCAGTCTAGGACCCCTAAAAGACCAAAGAAAAGCCTAGAGTCAAGTAGCTAAGAGTAGAAGCAGCTATTTGTACAGCTGATCCCTCTCTACGTTGTAAATTCAGTCAAAAGGAAAAGATTCTCTTGGCATTTCTGGAGGCTGGTGGTTTATTGTAATCTGCTTCATGCAGGGAATTTAAGAACCACAGAAATAAGTAGCTTGCAGGATTAGTCTATAAATATTTAGAGCAACAAACAAAGGCATCAAGCACATTAGTAACTTGCAGATTTCTAATTTTTCATTTCACAAACCTGCTTCAGGTGGGTGTTGTCTTCCTTCAACTTCATAACATGCTTGATTTTTTGCTTCATGTTCTGGTGGCCAAGTAGTTTAGCATATGCATCACTCAGTTTATTCAGTTCTTCTTGGGCTGCCCCGTGCTCCTCCAGGAGCGCATTCTTCTCTGCTTCAAAACCATCTAGTTGTTGCTGAAATACATTTGAATCTCTTAGAAATCTTTCAACTAAGCACAGCTTTTTACTGAACTGAAATCTGTCAGGGAAGATTAGTTTGGGAAGGGGAATAGCTGGTTCAGTGGATAGCAATTTAGGAAACCACTGCAGAATAAATGCCTTAGAATGGGAAGTAGCATATTTACTTCCCAAGAGTAGACCTGGAGCCAACTGCAAAAGTCTCATGTCAACAGATACAAACAAACACCTACTTCACAACACACCTGAAAAGGCTTAACTTTGTTATGAAGATCTTCATACAGTTTACGCCATGTCTTCATCTCTGTCTTTAAGCTAGAGGTCACATCTTCACTTACAGTTTTCCTAAAAAGCAAGAAATGGAGTTTGATAATGTTACTTGTTAGCTCTCAGCACTTCTTCCCAATAGAACTTGGACATGCGTAATATGCACTTTTAGTTTGAGAAAATCACCTTGATCTTTCTGCCTCGAGTTCTCTTTTCAGATCTTCAGTTTGCTCTTCAAATTTTTCCTGAAGTTTAGTCATCTGTGCAAGCAAGGACTCTTTTGTTCTCTCTGCTTCTTCTTCTTTTAGTGCAAGCTTGGTCTGGACTTCTAAAAGCATCCTGAGGAAAATACCGTAATTCTTAATGAGCCTTTGATTTCTATTTTTTTCCCCTTCTCTAAATCTAAAACCCACAAATAACTATGGCTGAAAAGCTGTTTGTAGAACTGAAATAAAAGTTTGCACAAACAGTGCCACAAAGAACAACAGCAGAGAAGGCAATGAAGTTTAGGATGAACAACATTTTTATCTTTTCCTATAAGGATGCAAGGAAAGAATGATCATGTTCCTAATTTATGGCTGTTCAATGCCAGCAGCTTTCAGCAGGGGTAGTTTAGTAGTTTAGTTAGGCTTTACATGCAGAGATTTGCTCGAGCAGGAACTAATCAAGACTGTTCAGTGTGGATGTATGCCAGATTTCAAAAAACTCAAACCTAAAAGCATTGACCCCTCTTCAGCCCCAGCAGTTTTTTCCATCCCTACCCTGCCACCTCAACCAGGAAATTAATCAGGAAATAACTCTTCAGTTTTCCTTCTATCAACTCTAATGGAAACTGGAGACAATAATAAGCAGGTGGGGAGGAAAGAAAGGGAACATCTTAACCAGCACAGAACCACAGAGAACACAGATGACCGAACTGCTGTTAGACACCCAGAGAAGCACGTCCTCAGCTACTGAGCTAACACAACCTCTTGGGTGTTATTTCTCATCAGCTGCACTGTGGTGCCTCATATTAGGCAGAGAGAGCACCTCAGCTCCCATCACCACAGTGTGGCAATTCATGGATGGTTAACTGGCATCTACTTGTGATCACAATTTGAGGTGACATCATTCAGAGCACAACGGCAAAGAGTGAGCTCTGCATTAAGTATTGTTTTCTTCCCCTGGGGATCTTATTTGCAGAGCAGTCACTGTAACTGGAATTTCTGAAACAGACAATATTTCAACATATTTGATTCAAGTATTTTCCTTTTCATCTATGTTCCACATATAGGTAAAGGTCAAAACAACTGATAGAACAGACCAGTTTCCTAATGCACATAAACTAATTAAATTTTGTCTGTCAGTATTTTCAACCTTCTGCACTGGGAAAAGCAAGAAACTTCAGCTTACACCAAATACTGATCTTACCCTGTAGAGCATCACATGAAGTTCTAGTTAGAAAGGCAAGCCTAGTTTGCATTCCTTAGCTTAAGGAAGAGTTTGTGTAGTACCTTGCACATTCTTCATTTGCTTTATTTTTAGTGGATTCTGCTTCTTCAAGCAACTGCAGATTCTCTTGGCCTACTTTTTTTAGGCTGGCAACTTGTTCTTGCAGAGAGGTATTCTCCAGTTTAAGACTACAAATTTCTTGAGCTGATGTTTTCTTGTAGCTGGTATTACAGTACAAATAATAAAAAAAACTTGTTACTTCAGGCAAAATAGAGATTGACATGTTCACACCTTACAAGAGCAATACAAACTCATGCTAGCAAGTATCAAAGATTTTATAATCTCAAAATACGGCAGTGTACTGGCACTGATGAACCCAAATGTCAAAAAATCCCCACAACACAGTTCCATATAGCCATAAGCAATAAGACTGTGATGAATTCCCCGGCACAGATACTTCCATATTTGTGTACGTATTTTAAAACACAAAGACCTACTGTACTGAAGCTTATTTTAAACAGCAAAGCACCAGCTGTCTGTAGTTGGCATTAGTAAATATCCCACTGGAGCCTTCCTGGTGCCATGCACACCGAGCAATAACATTATCACTTTTTACTTACTTGCCCAACCTGAATATTTTGAGGTAAAAGACTTGCAATAACTGCAGGAAACTAATCCCAAGTCAGTGCAAATTTTGAGCCTAAACAAGTCTTTTTGCAAGACATTTCAGTGCAAAGAACACCATCACCAGTTACAAATCTCACTGTGATTCAAGAGCACATAACTCCTCCAACTGGTTACATTTTGGAAGAAAAAACATCCAGTTTTCTGAACTAGATACTGATACTGTGTCATTATAACTTGCCTAGTACTCAATAAATAAATTCTAAATGCCACCAAATACCATCACAAAATCCTCTGCTCTAATGCCATGCCAACACTCACAGTGTAGAGTACAAAGGCACATAAATGAACAGTACATTTTATTGTCATCTTGGAGATAATCCCTCTCCCATACATTAATGAAACTTAAATACCTTTCAAAGTCAGCAACAGTCTTTCCAAGTTTCTGCAGTGCATTGCTGTGCTCTTCTTGGATTTGCAGTACAGCACTGCTGTGCATTTCCTTGATTTGCTCCAGCTCTGCATTCTTCCTGAAACAAAAATTCAGCATTGAGCACTGGAGAGAGTATGTCTGAACACATCAGCAAATGCTGCTATCAGTCACAGAAGCAGCAGCAATAAATTAATTGTGACAAACCAGTAACTTCTCACAGAGTCAAGCACAATCTTCCCTATAGGTATTACTAAGGATTTCAACCTCCTCTTGTTTTTCAAGGGAGCTATAGAATAGACTGCAGACCTAATAGTAAACTTCTAATACAACCAACACCTGGTTTGAAAATCTTTTCCAGCCACTGCCCTCTCCAGGACAGAAATAGCCAGTACAACATGCACATAGCTTACCCAGCGCAGCAAGGTCAGAGCATTACAGTACCAGCCTTCAAAGCTAATCCCAACTGGCTTTTATTTTAAATTGCAACAAAATAAAACTGACCCAAGTTGCTATTGATACTGACTCAAATTACTGTTGATAAGGATTAGAATCTCAGCACTATCAGTAATCAACAATCAACAAGAAATAACTTCAGATCTGCTCAGGTCTCTAAAACCTGAATTGGGCTCAGCTCTGTTTACACTACTGATTTAACATTTTTCCTTTCAAAGCGTTAGAATCAGAAAGTTGATTTCACAAACCCTTTTAACTTTTCTTCCATCTCTGCGAGTTCAAGACCTTGAGATTTGATTTCCTGTTCCAATCGCTTCACCAACTTTTCAGCTTTCTTCTCCTTTGCATGCAATTTATTCAGCTCCTTCATGGTACCATTCAGCTCCTCTTCCAGAAGATGTCTCTCACTTGTTACTTCATCTTCAAACTCTAGTAACTTCTGCTGCATTGATGCAGATGACTCCTGCATGCCAGAGTACCACCGATTTTAAAACTACCAGTACTTTCTGAGTAGTAAAAGGCTAACTTGTAGTGTTTGAACTTTAAATCTACAGGCAGAACCAAAACCCCCTCACACCAGCGATGATGCTTTGATCTATTAGACTACACAGGTTTCTGCAGGCCAGCACCCACTTGGCCACATTAATGATGACCTAATCTGTGGAATGCACATCTCATGCATAACCAAAATCAGAACCTTTAGTGCCAGTCTTGGGATTACAATGTATTTTTAGACTAATTTACCATCTGTATTTACCTTCTCTTTCTGCAGCTGAGAGACAACCTCCTCATGTTTCTGAAGCAGTTTTTTGTGTTCCTGTTCCACCAAATCAACTTTTTTTTTCAGGTCTTCTATTTCAGCATTCATACTTAGGAACTGTCCTTTGGTCTCAGACAATTCTTTCTCTGCATAGAGAAATTGTCAGTGTAACACAAATTCCCTTCTCCATCTTCAAGTAACTACGATATCTGTTCTTCATAATACTTCCATTCCACCTTCTGTTTGTTTGTTTTTCCCTTGCCTAACTAACACAGAAAGAGAACCCCACACAAAAAAAACCCCACAAACCCCACACCTTAAAACCATCTGGAAACTCCTCAAATTTGACTCGAGGTAGACCACTCCAAAATAATTTTAACAGCAGGAGTGTTTGGACCAGGCAATTAGCCTTCACCAGAAGAGCAGTAAGGCTGGGGAAAATAACTGCATGAGTTCCCCAAAGCTTCTTTCACAAACTAGCACAAGAAGGCAGCTGGTACAGAAAACTGAGTACACATCTCAGATGGCAGCACTGCTGGTGTTGGGAGGAGTAAGGAAGTGAAGAAGGATCCTTGCCACATTCCCAGCACCTCAATGAACCTGTGAACAAGCTGCTCACAGTGAACTCAGACATTACACTGCTTCTCAATGAAGAATAAGGAACAAGAACTTCTTGTGTTCACCTTCCAGATTAAAGCCACTCCTACCATTTTCACTGAGTACTATCTACCCAAGTTACTCTCCATGGAAACACCAAGTCAGACTTAACAAATGTCAGATATGAGGTGATTTCTCTGTTGTTAAAAACATGCCTTGGTGTCTCCAGCAGGAGCTCAGAATCTTGGCTTGTGATTTGGAACAAACCAGTCTAAATTGACATTTTAGAACAAACCTGTTTGAGATGCTTTAAGACATGTCAGTGATCCCACATATGGATCATAGTATACAAGAACTAACAATTACCTTTTTCTTGTTGAAGCAATTGACACCTCTCATTAAGTTCTTTCATCAGTTTACAAGATTCGTCCTCTTTTGTTTTGAGGGTGTTCCTCAGGACCTCAATATCTTCGTCTTTCTTACTCAAAGTCTCCTCCATCTGGGCAACTTCTAGTTTGTATTTCTCAGCTGTTTCTGCAACACTACTGCAGAAGTAAATTCAGGCACTAGTTAGCACTAAATTGTGTTTGTAAGCTTACACTTCAACACAAAGGAAAAATGCTTAGGGCTGTTGGTTTCCACAAGAAAAACTACCTTCTCGAAAACCATTTGTTGTTACCTGAGCTCTGTGATGTATTCCAGGAGTTTTTCCATGTCAGACTTTTCTTCAACTTTCTCTCTCTCAGTAGCAGACCTAAAACCAGGCAGTTTTTATGATAGATATATTTAAACAAATTCAGAGTATCATCTCCCAGTTTGTGGGCCATAGGAAGGGATTACACCCTCTTTCCCACTTGTTCCAGGGTCGTTTTATTTGTAGTAAAGACGCTGAGCCATATTCTGGCACAAGCAATATGCCAGACACATAACAATGCATTAACATCAGGCAGCTGCTGCAGCAAGTTAGCATCTCCTCCCTTTGTGACCTGCCCTACCTGCATTATTACCTTGGTGTATTTTAACAGCCAAGTCAATGCCACAGCGCCAATTGTGCCAGCCTGACATAAAACATAGCTTGGAAGCTCATCCTTCCTAGGTCACTGTCCTCAGCAATAGGCTGATGTTAGTTCTCTAGTTCTGTGCAGCAAATGACGTTATTTGGGCAGAAGAGCAAGTGCTGAGTTAGAACTCCCTCTCTATCTACACAGAGCTGCTGAAGCCAAGACGCTGCAGCTGCCTTTCTTCAGAGCATGTGTCTACATCAACGCAGCTCTGAAAGCACCACAGTGGCTCTTCAATGCAATTCTCGGGAGAACGTGAAGGTGTTCATCAGACCCACGTCAAAAGCCTGGCTGCTCAATCAGCATTTCAGCTCCTGCTCTAATGCTTTTCTATTCTTGCTTATTAACGACTTAGCAGCCTAAAGGGCCAGAAATAGCCCACCCATATGAATGTCCTCCTCCAACCAGAACAACAATTTTCTCACAACATCTGTCTTCCCTCCCCACCCCATAGCCAAGAAAACCCCACCCATACCACACTGGAAGACAAAGGGTTGATATGATACTGTTTGTCTTTTGGAAAAATATTAGATACACTAAAGAAACAAAGTTACTAATGGTTGTTTTATAAAACTACAGCAGTTGTCAGAACTTCGTTCCATCACATTTATTCCAGATTACAAACACTGATAATGTCGGTTCCTTCTCAGCAGGGAGACAGCCTCTATTTTGGTTGCCATAAAGGACAAGCATGGGAACACAGCTAGGTCATATCATCTCATCTAATTCCCTTCCCAGCACTTACAGTTTTTCTTGTAACTGTGCTACTTTTCCTTTTGAATGCTCTAGATTCCTTTGCACTTCCTGCAGCTTCATTTCCATGTCTTCCTGCTTTGCCAGTGCAGTCTTAAAAAACAAACAAAACCCACATATTAACATTAAAGTGAAATTTAGTAAAAAAAAAAGCATTGTGTAAGATACAGTAGTAAACTGAAATTTAATTCATCACTGTGGTTTAATGATAGCACCAGCTACTATGCTAAATGTGATGGCAAGTATCCCTCTGTCACGATATCAGCCACGTGTTACAACAACCACCACCAAGAGCTTCAAACTATCCTGAGGATCACTGCTTTTATTCCTGAGCAGCTCAGAATTACTGTCCTGTGCAAATGGTCCTACCTTTTCCTTAGCATCCCTCATGTTTCTGAGCTTCATCAACTCCATGCACAGGCTGCTCATTTTCTTCTGCACACCATCCTCAGACAGCTTGGTAGAGAAGAAAATAAAGCCACTAAGCATAACTCCTTTGTATGAACTGCTCTTCACACAGCCCTTTCCAAGCGTTCCCCTCCCGCTGTGTTTAGACAGAAGGGCACAAGATCCCACTCCAGACACGCTCTACGTCCAAACAGATGCTGAGCAGCAACTAAAGCTTCCTCTTGCACAGGAAGCTCAATAACAGCAGAGGCAAATCAAAGAGACAGTTATTTGTCTGAATACCTTTGACTTGAGTAGTTCATTGCTTCTTGTTAGCTCCAGAAGCTGTTTTTTCAGGCATGCAACATTTGCCGAAAGAGAGGTTTTCTCCTGAACTGCAGCACTCAGCTTTGCTTCAATCTTAACAAAATCTTCATCCAGAGCCTGAAGTTTTTTATCCTGCTCTCCACGTTCTCTCACTAATGCACGAATCTAAAACATGAGATATTTTCTTTATTTCCTACTATCATTAATTTAGACTCTCCAAGTAAACCATAGGCATAAGAATCCAAACTGTATTAACTTTGATTTAGAATATGTATTTTCAACTCTCATTGATGGGAAGGAGATAACAGAAAGACCACAATTCTCTGTTATTACACACCATACAACAGCAGCATTTCATCTGACTTCTTTTATGCTACTGAGTCAGTACATGTTAAAATTAAAAATGTCTTCGCTTTAATATGCAACAGAAGCCAACTCCCCTTTTTGGCTGTGACATTTGAGACACAAGGTATCAATTAGTACACAGAGGTACTGATGAAGTTTAGGGTGCCTCTTAAGCGTTAAAAGTATGACAATTAGCAAAAAAGCTTAGCTAACAATGGTTAAATAAAACAGGACCTTTTTGGGGTAGCAAACATAGGACTTGGTTCTATTTCTGAAAAGACTAACAGGATACCTATTCAGAATCAGCAGGGATTAATGCAATTCCATTAACCTGGTACATCTCGTAATGTCTAATAACCTTTCTTTTGCACTGAGCTGTTTGTACGCTACTTGTATGATGTGTGAGGCAAAAGAGACACATTTTACCAGCTTGTATTTTTAATTTTGCTAAGTGGAAAATAGGACAGGACTTCACTCCCATAATGTATTCATACCTCCTTCTCCAGCGCCTTCTGCTTCTTTTTCTCTTTCATAAGCATAAGATCTTTTTTAGTCTTCACAATTCCATTAGCCGGCTTTGGAAAAGAGATGTGTTAGAAATCTCTAGGTGCATACTAGCTGAACATAGCTAAATATAAGAGTGGGTGCTTCATATAAACCATCCTACAAAGATACACACAAAATAAAGATTCTTCTCTCCCAGACAGGCCAGAAAAGTATCAGGTTAGAATGGGACAATAATGCTGTCTCATCAGTATTGCTCTGAAGGGACAGCTCATAACCAAAGGACAGAAAGGAGATTAACAAAGTTGGAGAGTTTAGCAGCCCCTAAGTTTCATAAAAATACTTTTATATTTTAACCACAGGGCTGTTTGCAGAGTTTCATCCTACATCATCAATACTTGCAAACTAAATTAGTAAGTCAGGGTTATCATTTTTCAACTTGTTAAGATCTGTATTTTCAAATCCTGTCCTTGCATAGGGCATTAAGAACCTGTACATGCAATACCCACCCCTCCTTGCTGCTTTCACCACCATGTTTCCACTCTGCCTTGCCCACCCCATGAAGGCAGGAACAGAAACACCATCTCTTTAAAAAGGAGCCACACCATAATTATACGGTGAGCAAGAGAAAAAAAAAAAACCCAAAAATGTAATACCAAACATAACAAGCTGCTCTGTAGTCCCAAGTAATCATCACTATTCCTAAGGATGCAGCAATTTCTTTTTTCCTAGTTAATTACTAAGGAATACAGGCACAACAGTGTATTCCATAGTTCAGTTAGGTAGGCTAATGGCAATTATATGAAAAGGCTTTATTGTTTAAGCAGTCAGAGAGGTTTAACTGGGATTTAACAGCGCTACAGACACCACAGCAGTCTTACTGTTGAGCCGAGATAGGTGAGTCGCCTTGCAGCTACCGGGGTGGGTGCACTCTTCTCACTGCTCACATTTGTCTCACCTGCAAAAGGATGCAGAAGAAAATGCTGAAGGAAGAAAGTGTGCATGCACACAGGGAGGGAAATGTAACCAAACTAGACAAGGTTAATTGACTCTGTATACAAAAGACAACATTGCATGTGTTTATTGAATTATCAGCTTCACAACCCAATACCAGCTGCTTTTTTACTGCTATCAGCCAGCTCAATATTAGTCATCTGGGCACTTGACAAAGTTTAGGCAGAGACTACCAGGTGACAGTCAGTTTTGATATTTCAGCTTCTGCCAAGTTTGCCCTCCGCAATCCAGACACATAACGTCAGTTTTGAACTGAGGGATGTTTTAAATATTAAACATGCATGAAAATATCTCTAAACCCAAGGTTAATGAAGTAGTTTATTTGACTTCCAGAGGTCACCCTAATTAGCAGAAGTTACATATGAAGCTGGTTTTGGAAGATTCCAATAGACACGTTTTTACAGCTGCTCCTTTGAGCCAGGAGATAGGCAGTGAGTCTTTGCAACAGACACCAATTTCTGAACAGCAGAGCAGTAACAGCACATAAGCACTAACAATTGTAGCATGTCATTGTGTTCCGTGCAGTTTTAACTTACTCTTCTGTTTCTTGATCCCTTGGCCTCCTTCAGAGGACAGCAAACTTCTCGCTCCATCTGATGGCTTAGCGTTACGGGATACTTGCAGGGGGGTACGTGCTGGAAATGAGATTTTCAGAACAGCAAAGAACTATGAAGTTAAATGACAGGGTTTTCAGCTTCGATGAGTTAAGGCTGATAACATATTCAGGGTAAATCTACAGCCAAAACCTCACTGTGAAAGACTCGTACATCAGAAAACGCTCTCGGTAGCAGCGCCCCAGCCGTGACAAGCCCTGCACATTCCTTTTACAGCGCTGTATTACGGAACCAGAGGCCAGCAAGGCTTGGCTCCGCTTAAGTTACTACGTACACTGTACGCGTTCACCGCTATATTTGGCATGCCAAGGCTGGACGTGAAATCGGGACCTTTTCCCTTAGAAAGGCACCCCCGTGAGAGCTCAGAGGGCTCTCAGGCATGGCGCTACGGGCTGCTCCTCACAGGCAGGGGCACACCGCAGGCAGGCCCGCTCGCTCGGGCACTGCAGAAAGGCTCGGATCCCGCTCCCACTGTCCCCTTTCCCCTCTCCTCACGTACCAGCGCTGCCATCGCGGTGGAGGTGGCGGCGGAGCGGAGCGCGCGCGGAGGCCATGACAGCGCAGGGGCGCCGCGACCCCGCCGTTCAAAGGGGCCAACGGCCGCAGCGCGCGCCGCCCAGCC
>VZRN01004035.1:1252897-1263233 GCA_013397935.1 Dasyornis broadbenti | reverse complement strand
GGGGCGCGGAGGGCCGCGGAGCGCTGTGGAGCGCTGTACAGAGCAGGACGCGGAGCGCTGCTTTGCCGCCCTGTCCCATGTCGGCTCCGTTCGAGGAGCGCAGCGGCGTGGTGCCCTGCGGGACGCCCTGGGGCCGCTGGTACCAGACGCTGGAGGAGGTGTTCATCGAGGTGCGCGTCCCGCCGGGCACCCGCGCCAAGGACGTTTGCTGCAGCCTGCGGAGCCGGCACATCGCGCTGGCCGTGCGCGGCCAGGAGCTGCTGCAGGTACCGCGGGCAGCCCGGGGGGGATGGGCCGGCGCGGAGGCCGCGGGGCCCCGGGGACTCCATTCGGTTATAAAACACCCCTGAGATCATCGCGCCCAGCCTTGACCGAGCGCTGTGTCAGCCACTCTGGGCTTTCCTTAAACACCGCTAGGGCCTGTGACTCTGCCATCTCCGTGGGCAGCCCGTCCCAATGGCTGATCAGCCTTGCTGGGAAATTTTTTCCTGATGTCCTGCCCAAACCGCTCCTGGCACAGCTTGGACCGTGTCCTCGTGTGCTGCCGTGAGTCGCCTGGGAGGAGGTTTGCACACCTGTGCCCCACGGTGCCTCCCTGTTCTTTATCCCAGGTTTGATACATTAAAAATGACATTCATTGACAACAGCTTTGTTCACCGGCACGAGGTTTTACAGATGGTGCCTGTACTCCAGTACATGACGAGAGTGCTGGAGAGGAGCTTCTCACAAGGCCGTGTAGTGATGGGACAAAGGGGAAGCGCTTTAAACTGTCAGAAGACAGTGTTATATTGGATATTAGGAAGAAATTGTTCCCTGTGAGAGGGGTGAGGCCCTGGCACAGGTTGTCCAGAGAAGCTGTGGCTGCCCCATCCCTGGGAGTGTTCAAGGCCAGGTTGGATGGGGTTTGGAGCAACCTGGGATACTGGAAGTGTCCCTGCCCATGGCAGGGAGTTGGAATGAGATGAACTTAATGTCCTTTCTAATCCAAATCATTTGTGATTGTGTGGGGAAAAAAAAGCTACAAGTCTGCATGGATTTGCATGTGAATGTGGACAGCATTTCACTGCACAGCTTCAATTGCTCCCGAAAGCCAAAACAACTCAGACTAAAGGCAGATTTACTTTCACATTTATAATGAGCAGCTCATACTGTCTGTACCCTGCACCAGAGCTAGGTGTTACTCCTGGCAAAAACACTTGCATTTTTATGGCAAGATTATTAAAAATGGCATTACCTGCTGAGAAACATAAGCTTTTTCAGTGAATCCAGATACTGAAACAATGACAGGTATTAAATGCTTAGTTTTTTTTAAAAATTGCATTACAAGCAATAATTCTTTGACAGTCTACATGTACGTCTATACTTGCAGGGCCAGATCACCCTGTTCATTTTCAGCAAAATACAGGGTGGTTAAGTTGAGAGTAAAACTTCACGACTCAATGTGAACTGGATGCTGAAGAGATTGTCCTGATTGTAATATTGTACCTGTCTTTTGCAGGGTAAACTTTTTGACTCTACAGTAACTGATGAAGGAACGTGGACTTTAGGTAATACCTATGTCTGAAATGACGTTATAAAGGGAGTAAAACTTTCCAATAGACACTGCAGAATAGTTTACCCTGACTTTATTAAGGGGAAAGATTATTTTTTCCCTGTACATATCTTTGTAAAAAAG
This sequence comes from Dasyornis broadbenti, assembly GCA_013397935.1. NCBI lineage: Eukaryota > Metazoa > Chordata > Aves > Passeriformes > Dasyornithidae > Dasyornis > Dasyornis broadbenti. Next base: position 1,261,558 of record VZRN01004035.1, on the reverse strand, counting down.
GCAATCGTTATTGTTGGATTAAGGAACTGAGGTACTACAAAAGCCCTTGAGACTAAGGTTCATGAGAAAATGCCACATCATGCAAGGTCATAATCCATGGGTTACAAACATTTCCATATAGTGAGAAGTTTTTTGCAAACCTTTCTTTTAAAGGTAAACAGTTGTGGTACAGTTGTGTCATCTGTGACTCTCCATAATTATTACTTTTTATGCATTACATTTTTTGAATGAGTGGCAAAATCTACAGTCCAAGAGAATCAGAAAGAAATTTATAAATCACACTAAGGTACGTAAGGAAAAAAAGCCTATCTGGCCATTGTATATAAATACTGTAAAGTATTCAGAATATTTTGGGGTTTGACAATCATATTTATGGACTGTGTCTCTCATTGTTTTCCTATGAGGGATTTTCTTTTCCATCAATACTTATTTTAAATATTGATCGATAATTCAGTAATTTAAGCATGAAGACTAAAAGTGTTAACACACATTGTGAAGCCCAGTCTTTTTCAATATGTGAATAATCTTCAAAATACACTTCTCATGCTTTATTTATTCACTTCAGTAGAACTAAACAGCCTGCATGTTTACTTTGAAATGTGCATCCAATATATTCTCTGTGGCCAAACACACTGTGTTTAAATAAATTCCCTTCCTATGTTGCTAAAACTGAATTTTGTTTTTTGTTGGTAATAACTCTCTGTAAAGCCTGACCTCAAAATTTTCATTATTGCCTTTGGAGAGATGCCTGTATTAATAGATTAAATCTTATCTCTGTTGTGAACCTCTCCAAGAGGTGAATGTTTGCAACAGAAGTACTTGTGGACTGTGTTTTAATGCCTTAAAACAGCTTCAGCATTTCACAGGCCAGAAGGGGAGAGGTGACAGTACAGGCTATCTTTGCTTCAGCTGTTTTTTTCTTATTAATGTTTATTTATCAAGAACCAGGTTGGCATTGGCACCAAGAATTTAAGTTAAATTAATGCCCTGTGCTTGTTAATGGTGAAGTCACCAAACCAAGAAAAGAACCAGCACACAGGACTGAGTTTAAAGGTTGTTCTGTGTTTTCATTCAACAGAAGACAGGCAGCTGATACGAATTGTTCTAATGAAGACAAATAGAGATGCTGGCAATTGCTGGACATCTCTGTTAGAAAATGAATATGCTGCTGATCCTTGGGTACAGGACCAGATGCAAAGGAAACTTACGCTGGAGCGATTCCAAAGAGAGGTAAGTTCAGGGACCACAATTACTCCTTATATTTTGTCTTTGCACACAGAGGTTATGGCCAGCAAAGCTGAGCAAAGGCCATGGAAATAAATGCTTTAGTTCAGTATCTATCAAATGCTTACAAGGTGTTATCACTGTGCTTTGGAGAGGTTATTCTGTCTGCACTCTGAAGGGTTTGTGAAGAGTTTGGTGGTGCTATTGCTGTTTTACTAATTGCATTATCCTAACAACTTTGCACTTGTTAGGCTACACACAATTTCTGTTATTATCTACAATTATGACAGAGCCGTATTTACAATAAAGTTCTAACATCAAACTGTACTGGATATGCTTGCTTATAACGTAAGGTGGCATAGAATAGTTGGCTGGAAAAGATGTTCTTTGCACTTTTACTAAAATTGCTTAAATCGTTCTGCTATACCTTTAGCACACAACTCTTCCTGTACATGTCTGCAGAGTGGTAGAATTACAACTTTTTACTTAGCAGCTGAGTCAGCAGCCTATGTACTGCAGCAGAAAACAGCATTTTCATGATATTTTAATAATTTTTTATACTTTGTGATCTAGCATGGCAGGTACTTAAGATTTTCAGAAGGCAATTTCAAAGGACACCAAAAAGCCAGATCTCGTAAACTTTCCTTAATATTTCTTTTCTGGGAGATCTGACTGCTTGCCAGTCAAGAACAGCATTACAAAGTCACTTCAGCAGCAGGCAACCAAGCTATGACAATTCAAAATTTGTTGGTGCATGGTGCATTTTCCAAGAATTTCAGTGCTGTGACAAGTGTGTGACAAGTTGAATGTTAAATGTTCATGTTACAATGGCAGAATATTGACAAAAAGCATTTTAGGGTTTTTGTTTGTGGGTTGTCTGGGATTTTTTAAAATATTGTTATTCTAAATAATTTATTTATCAAACAATTTTTAATTTTACCTCCATCAGAACCCTGGATTTGACTTCAGTGGGGCAGAAATTTCTGGAAACTACAGCAAAGGAGGACCAGACTTTTCTAGTCTTGAAAAGTAAACTTTTTATATGTGATCCTTTAGAGGAATTCCATGTTACAGTTAAGGACTGGAATCATGTAACTGTTGAAGACTTCAGTGATCTCTTCAATGGATTGCTGTCAAAAGTAATTACTTCAGTGAAGAGAAAGATCTTTTCCAGCAGAATGAAGACAAAACGTTACCAGCTGATTTATAAGCTGTGATAACTTTAAAATACTAAGGGACAAACTATAGAGAAAGGTGTACATAAAAAAAGTAATGTCTTTAAGCAGAATGTTTGGTTTGGGTGTTTTTTTTCTTTTTAGAAACACCACAGTAAACGAGTTAGTCATAAATCTACCACTTGTCTTTATGCAAGGATATTTTATTCTTGCTTATCTACACCTGGGAAGGAATCTCCCCATGCAGCAGCCCAGGCTGAGGCTGATCTGCTGGAGAAGGACCTGGGGGTCCTGAGCTGTCCCTGAGCCAGCAGTGCCCTGGGGGATGAGAAGGCCAGTGGTACCCTGGGGTGAATCAGGGAGAAGATTGCCAGGAGCTCAGGGGGTGATCCTGCCCCTCTGCTCAGCCCTGCTGAGGCCACATCTGGAGGGCTGTGTCCAGCTGGGCTCCTCAGGACAAGGGAGACATGGAGCTCCTGGAGCAAGTCCAGCAGAGGCTGTGGAAGGGACTGGAGGATCCCTCTGCAAGGAAAGGCTTTGGGAGCTGGAGCTGTTCAGCCTTGAGAGGAAACACAGCTGAGAAGGGACCTCAGGAAGTTCCACCTGGACACAAGGAAGAACTCCTTCCCTGTGCAGTGACTGCACGGGAACAGGCTGCCCAGAGATGGTTTGGAGTCTGCCTTACTGGGGTTAATCAAGAAGTGTCTGGACAAAATCCTGTGCCATGTGCTTTGGGATGACCCTGCTTGAGCAGAAAGTGGGACCAGCTGATCCCACCATGGGTCCAGCCTGACCCATTGTATGATTGACTGTGGAAGAACAGATAAGATACTGAACATTTTCTCCTGTGGCTGTCTAGCTGCTCCCATGCAGCTGTAACCTCTTAAAAAAAGAAATCGGGGGGAAAAAAAAAATCTTCATGTCTTGCCTCCTGCCTGGAAATTGTCCTCCAGGTACTGTTCAGGTGTAAGTCACGTTTATAGGCTTCCTACTGAGATGTTTTATAATAAACAAGAAAAAAGCTACTTAGTTAAGCACATTTCAACGTTTAATTGAAAGGTACGTGTCTTAGTACTGAGACAGGACAACTAGAATTACACATTGCATCTTCTCCCAGTAGGCTGAGCACACCTTTGGCTCACTTTGCACAGGCCAGCAGTGCCCAGGCAGCGCTGGCAGGTGCAGTACCCAGTTACACGTTTTGCAGTGCAATCACTCCCATGAGCTCATGAGAAGATTTGATTTGTCCAGTACAGAGCTTTGGTTTGGAGTCTTCTGTGAAAGCTTTAACTACTTTGAGATATGCAAACAATGGTTTCCACCTCCACTGGCACCGTAACAGGGAAGGGCTGGCTGGCTGACACCTCATCCCACACTCTGATCCCTCCTTCTCCAACCCATCAGTCTGTATCACAATCAGGTTTAACAGCCTGCTGCCAACAGCCTCTGTCCCACAGTGATGCAGAATTTAAGAGGACATCAGCAACCCTCTCCCACGACCTCTTTTCATCTAACACACAGTAATACATTCTTATTACTCACTTCCTTGTTAGCACTAGAAGCCTGATATGCCTCAAATACTGACCTGGTCTCCAGAACAAGCAGCTGTATTTTGCAAAGCTTACCATTGAAGGGAACAGAGTTGAAGCAATCTTCAGCGTTTCTCAACTGGCTTGTTCCTACACAGGCCAAGATGGGGAACTAGCCCTGCTCCTACTGTACCTGTAACCATGGGCCTGTTCAGCATCAGCATTTACCTCTAGGACAGCAAAAGGGTGGAAAACTAATGTCAGATTTAGGGCGTGTGCCCCAGTTCTTTCCCCTTAATCTTCATTAGGTATCACCAAGTTTTTACCCCCTATGAGATAACTCGTGGCATCAGTAAACTACAGCTCTGACAAAATACCACAGTTCCTGATGCTGTGTTAGTGACTGCCTTTTCTCAAGGAACACAGTCAAGCCTCTCTTTCCTCCTGCTCTGCCTCCTCAACACGTTCAAGGGGTATCACGTGGGCTAATGTTGAATGTGTCTCTGGTAGGAGGCCAGTGCCCATCCTGGCAGGAACACCTGGACACAACACACCGCCCAAACCACTCCAGGTGAGCTGGCAGGCATTTACTGGTGTCATCAATATTGAGTGGGATTAGTGTTCCATTTCTTAACACACCGCAGCACTGCATTACTGCACCGCAGATTTTCCTAGTATGGCATAATCCTCAGAAAGTGAACCAGGTTTTAGAAATTGTTATCTAACTCAGCACCTGCAGTTACTGTAAACCAAGGTTAGGTTACACAAGCTGTTCTACAAACTATAAGGTGTTAAAATACCTTGTACTGGGATTGTGGTAGTTCACTGGCTAGTAAACAGTCTACCAAGTCAGACTGAAAACTGACACCACAAGCTGCTGTAATCATCATGAAAAGAACATTTGCTGGAAGGATCTTTAGTCTGAAATGTTCGATATTCTTTCCATGAGTTGAGTTCTTCATTGGTAAGATCACGCTTCAGACTGTCTCTCAAATACTCGCGTGCTTGTTGTCAAGGTCACAGGATGGTTTTCTCCTCATTTCATTGTTCTCCTGTAAGAAAACCCAAACAAACCAGCCAAATGAAGGGCTTTCTACAAGAGGCAAACAAAGCATGAGATCGTAATACAGCAAGATAACAGCAAAACAGCAGTTATGTGAAAATGTGTAGCCTCTGGAATTCAAGTCTAGATAAGGAAGTAGTTCACAGTTTTTACAGAGTAAAACAAGAGTAACAAGAATAAGTGAATTTTAGACTTCACTAAACAGTTATACAAGAAAAACTGTATAAAACTGTGTTATCTATAAGTGGCTTAAGTGAACAGTTACAAGAAACTCATTCTAACAGGCTGGTTTTCTTTTTGGTATAGGAGCAAGGCAAATTTTTTTCCCCTTTCTCCCATCTTTACCCCACATATTAGTGTGAATGAGGTCGCAGTGTCTGTATATTTCTGCTACCACAACACCCAGAGGATCAGTTCTTTCTCCAGCATTCATACATGAATTAGGTTGTCACTTCTTGAGGTACAGCACTGGCTTAGGCATGAACCCGAGAACAGACCTGCCCCTCAGACAGCCTACTACACTTACATTACGTGATTCCAGGAGGTAACCTATACGGAACCTGGAGGTAGCTAACAGCTAATTACTTCTACATGATCAGGAGTTGATTTTACAAGGTCGGAAGTTGATTTTACAAGGAGCTACCTGTTATGAGCTGGTCTCTGGAATGGTAGGAAGGTGTGTTATTCTGTAGTAGCTGTGTTTAAGCTGCCGTGCTGTACGTCCAGACACAATCCACTTTAATTTCTGCACATTTGGTTTGGAACACTTGCTTGAGGAATATTCTGTAAGGCACTTTAACACCAGCTCTTTCCAGAAGGTCAATTCTCTGTTGTTTATCTACACAAGAAGACAGAATGTCGTATGTTAATAACTAGTTAAATCTTTACTTCGCACATGTACTTTCAGCTTCTTCAACAAGATAGGCAGCCAAAAATCCCAGGCCAAATGAAAAAAACCCAACAAAACACCACAGCAAAGCCACAAAAGAAGCCATTACGCCAATGCACCTGCCCCTTCCCCACTGTGTAGAGCTTTGCATGCATTTTTCTTCCATCCTCCCCTGACATTTTATGTACACACACCTTGGAATGTAACTGCAGGAATTCCAATGCCTCTGTCAACTCCAGCAGTTTTTGTTCTTCTATCTCTAGTGCCATAATAGACAGTGCCAAGACAGAGGGCTGGAGAGAGAGACAGAGAATGTTTTAAAATGTTTTGTTACGTTTCAGTAGTTTAATTGTCTCTGAACTTTCAAGATGTTTACCTTGGCTTTAGAAAATATGATTCTGCAGTGACAGGCCTTGAGCTGGGTCTCAAGTCTCTCAAAATTAAGGTATTTTCTCCTGTAATAAAAACAGATGAGTGAATCTAGAGGAATGCAAGCTCGATCAAGGCAGCGTCACCCTGGGAACTCATAGAAGCAGCAAGAATGTTCATTCTCGAAACAAAAGCCTCATTTGTCCCACAAGTTCTAGGGTTACAGTCAAACAGGTGTTCAATTTTGGCCGCCCCAATGCCAAAAATAAATCTTGTGTTACACTGGGGAGAGTTGCATTATCAAAGCAGGCTTAACAACAAGGAATTTCAGTGCTTCCTAACAAAGCCAATCTTTTTTAAGCCAGATTTTGCAATCTTTACAATGAGGCAATACTTTACTGCAGCATAAGCAGAGATTTATTGTATCATCATTACTGAGCAAGTTTGGTTTTTCAGCTCAGACAGCAATACTCAGTTTATGCAAACAATTGTTAAAATTAAAATAATATTAAACCACAGATGCTCACATTTATGATATTTACCAGTAAGGAGGAAAGTTTGTGGGATTTTTAAACTATAGAAAGGCCAATTACTCAAGCAATTTCCCTGCTTATTTTTCTACATTCTGATCATAGAGAGTTATAGCAAAATCAAGATCAGTTATTGTACCTTTCACAGCTTAAATTCTCCTGAATGAATGAATGATAGAGCTGTAGAAATTGGAAGGCTGTTGTAGCTTTGACTTTCCAGCCCAGTTTCTCCAATATTATTTTCTCCATTCTCATCATATCAGAAACAGTGAACCTATACTGGCTTATTCGAATTAAGTCAGTGGCTAAGGGCACATTTCTCTCTTCTTCTGATGCTTTCACAGCCAAGTAGAAGCAGCTGAGTCCAACACAGCCCAAGTGTTTAGACTGTACCTAAAGAAAAGTGAATTGTTGTTATTTTCAAAGAAGAAAGCCTTGGACCAGCAATTACAACTTGTAAGTACCAAACTGCAGGCACCAATCTTTTTTCACGACAAAATTATGGGGGACAGGGGGTTGTTCTGGTTTTTGGAGATTGAAAACTAAGTCTTTTATCATACAGTCTCATCTTTATTTAACCAAACAAGAAGATAGTTACACACTGTCTCATGCATTTAAAAAGCAAGATTGCAGTGCAATTTTGATTGAGGTAGAACTGGTTTCTTAATAAGGTTCTAAAATAACCTAATAGGAAGCTTTTGGGATTTAAAGTGTTGTACATACTGGGTGATAGTAAAAATCTGGGGTTTTCTAACCCTTTTAAAAATATATATACACACATATCTATGTACACATGAATATATAACTTGTCTTATTTTATTCCATAGACAATAAAGTCCTCATTTTTACTGCTTATTCTGGATTCAGAAGTCTTTCAAATCATCATTTTCCCATCCATTCCATCTAGCGTTCTCATTTTTGTTTTAACACACAAGGAAAACAAGCTTTTGTTCTTGTCCACATTGTACAGTGGTAATCCTGTCTTGTTAGACAATTAAAAACAACCCAGGTCAGCATGTCACATCTGCATGGGAGAATGGAGTGCTTGCTAGCTAATGTTTCACCAGATTTTAAGTGTTCAACAGCATCTTGATATGCACGAGGCTTACTGGTAGGTTGGAAAGGCAGTTAAATAAGTAATTTCAGATGTTCTTGTAGCCGTGCAACAGGCCAGGCAGCCTCTCTTGGTCTGACCCATTAACACGTCCCGTGTTTCCCAGCCTATGGGCATCCTTTAGTTCTTCCTTCTCCAGAGGTAACAACTTTCTGAACAATACTCAGATCGGAACGGGGAACATTGTATTTTAGCTCTGTGCAATCAGAATCTCTGAAAGGAGCTTAACCTTTATCTTAACCCAAGACGTTCTAGCTTCGAATAGGAACTAAGCTGAGAGCTTATCCTTTAAAAAGCCTTACCTTCATTTTTGACAAGAACCTATCTAAGAAATTCACAGCTAGCGAGAACGTCTCAGTGTGGAAGCCGAAGAACTGAGTCAAGCTGAGCAGATCCTTCACTTGGAAGTCCCGCAGCCGTGCGGTCATTCGCAGGCCATTGTCGTGGGCAGCCTCGAGCAGCCGGAGGCCGGCGGCGCGGGGCTGAGCCCGCAGCTCCTGCTCCAGCATCGCGGGCAGCTGCAGCAGCACGTCCCGAGCCTCGCCGCTCGCCAGGGTATCGATCATCTGCCCCGAGAAACAACGGCAGCCAATCAATCAGCTAAACCGGGAAAAACTCCCCAAAAACCCCGCGAACTCTAAGGCCAAGGCGCAGCAGCCCGGGCACACGCACGGAGCCGCCGGGACAGGCCCGGCCCGAGCCCGGCATGTGCGGGGCACGGCGGGGCCGCGCCTCCGGGACATGCCCGGGCCTGCCCCTCGCGGCCGC
>VZRN01004035.1:1208603-1252584 GCA_013397935.1 Dasyornis broadbenti | reverse complement strand
GAGCCCGCGCAGTGGCGCCCCCCGGCGGCTCCGCGGCGCCAGGCCCCGCCCGGCCGAGCCGCACCGCCCCTGTCCCTGCCCCTGCCTCTGCCTCTGTGCCTGCCCCTGTGCCTGTGCCTGTCCCTGTGCCTATCACTGTCCTTGTGTCTGTGCCTGTCACTGTCCCCGCCTCATCCCGGGGCGGGCACACGTCTCTGCTGCATGGTCCCGCGCCCGGGATGGGCGGCACGTGTGGCACGGAGCGTGCGGCACCGTGCGCCTGGCCCCGGCCGCCTTCTGCCCCGAGTGCGGGGCTCGCACTCCCCGGTAAGGCCCGGCCCCGCCGCTCCGGCCCCGGGCCGCTGTGGCAGGCTCGCTGCAGCCGCTCGTTGGGGCTCGGTGCCGTGCTGCTCCCACCTCCAGCGCGGCTGAACCCTCTCAGGTGCAAGGCACTAAAAGGGTTCATGTCTTTAACGCTTTTCAGTCCCTCCCAATATTTTGGTATATTCATGGAAGGTGAGACGAACAGAGGGACCCATTCGACCTCTTTCCTAGCACAGCCCGAGTTGCCCAGCTGTGCTTGGGTTCAAGTGGCTGTTTACAAACACACCCCTGCCATCTCCCTCCTGCTCTGGCAGGGTTTGGTTCGGTGAAATGACATAATCCTTCTGCACTGAAACTGACGTGGGTTACTCAGGGTTACGCTAAGGCGAATGTGTTGCCAGTGAAAGTTAATTCTAGTTTGTTACCGGTGTTGGGTCAGGTTATGCGTCAATTTTTCTTTTGAGACAAGTAGCTATGTTAAAAGCTCTGGTAGTGTTGAAGAACACTCAAACCAGCATTGAAAACTATTGCAGGAGCTGAAAATATTCCACTTCTTTTTTTAACAGACAGACTTCAGGCAAATAAAGGGAATTGCTTACTGTAAACACCTTCTGTTTTGGGCATGCTTGAGGCCCAAGGCATTAAATGTTCTATTGCCTGCTACTTTATCCAAAGTGATGACCAGTTCCTTAAAAAGGCTGAGCAATGGCTGAAGAAGCCATTTTGCAGACCAATATGATGGTATTTTAAATGGGTTCAAGGTACTTAAGTTTTTGATCTCTTAAAACTCTTGGGGTGTTCTACTTCGGCTACTTCAACTTCAGCCTAAAACTTTGAAGATATTTTGTGAGGGTTACTGTGAATTGCTTGAAAGGCTCATAATTCTCTTGAAGCGTGGACTGACATTTTCTGAAATGCAAGGTGTTTAGGAAGGCAAACCTCCTAGCTTTATTTGATCTTTTCCCTCCTCAAAGAAAATACCTGTTAGTGTGTCACAAATATATGAAGTGATACACAGCCCTAAACTGGTTTTATCAGTGCTAATATAGATACTGAACATATACATGCCTTGCTGATGGGAATAAGTACTCTGAATCTCAGAAGGGCTTGAAAGAGTTCAAATCCAAGTGGATTTTATGATTTTTAGGAATTCTGTTAGGAAGACTAAGATTGTAGTAAAGGCTAGGTGATAATTATCCTGAGAATAATGTCTTTTTTTTTTTTTTAGTGGAGTCTATCAGCTTATTTGATGTTCTGAAATCTGCCTGAAAGGAAGGTTGAGTGATTTATTTAGCTTTTAGGCAGCAGTTTTGGTACTACGTTCTGCTGCTTTACTGATAGGCTACACCTGAACGCACAAGCCAAGTCATCCCGGGTAGTCGGAGAGTGGGATTTTTGTCTCCACATTTTCTGCTTTTGAGACTGTTTATTTTGCACGTGCTTTAAGTTTTATTTCTTAAGTGCTTTATGCCTCTCTTTGAACCAGAGGGAGGTTGTGTTGCACTTTAAGTGGTGGCAAATTGCAAACAGCCAACACCTGTTGCGGGCAGTACTTCCCTCTAGTACAGAGTTTCCTTTATAGCGCTCAGAACGTTAGGGCTTGTTCCGTGAGCTGGGAGTAGAGGACAGGATGAGTTAAAGCCTTTTGGGCTTTACAAGAGGCACATATCCTCAAATGGGGATAATTCAGCAGCTGGATGTGGTAGCTGTTCCTGCAGTTGTTCTGAACGCGGTACTTCTGTTCGCCAGGAGTATTTCTAATATAGAAGTACCCGGCAACAAAGTCTGAGTGGTGTGAGTAAATTCTGGTCTCCTCTGTCTGTCATGAGCAGCGTGCTGGCTTTGCTCCCAGAAGTAGGTCTTTGTTTTATAACTATGGGAAAGTGGATCTGTTTTCATGATTTTGTATGTCCTGGAGTAACGTTGTTAATGAAAATCAGTTATATGGTATTTTTGTTCAGAAAAAAATGCTCATAGGTGTGGGGTTTTAGCTGTTTAGAGACACTGGCTCAATAGTGGCGAGAGCATTGCTTGTGTTTTCACAAGAGCGAGAACTCACCGGGAGCGACAGCCTGAGTTGCTGCAAACGCGGTGCTCCCAATTCGCTGCTAAAAGCACTTGGCACGTCCTCCCTGTGTTAATGGCTGTACCAATGGTCATTGCTCTGCTGTCACCCGAGGAGGAGGAGGTGATGAGGGAGCAGCTCTCTGGGAAGCCTCTGCAGCTCTGCTCCTTCCTTTGAGGGACCGAAAAGAGGGACTGTCTCACCAGCCATGAGCTTTATCACCTCATTTACTCAGCAGATGCATCAAAAGCGACATTCAGACTACTTTCTCCTATTGTACGTGTGGCGGATTAATTGTGGGTTTGTTTAATTCTTCCTGTCACTTACTTGTGGAAATTAATTAAAGTGTGTTTTAATAGAAGAACCTTAGTACTTCAGAAGGCTGGAAGAAAACCTTCCAGCAGGCAAGACTAGAAGGAAGTGTAGTTAGAGACGCAGAGGTGTTTAAGAAAAACGTGTTTTGCATAGCTAGTGCTTGGATTTCTGGAAGGTTCAGTGGAAGTCAGCCTGAGGGGGCCCTTGGCTGTGAGGGTGAAATCACCAAATATTGTGCCAGCGCCTCTATCCCCTCTAAAACACCATGCACTTGCTTGGAATCTAACTGCTGAGTTTCTGCTTGCAGTCCATTTCACTTCCTTGCTCAGACCTTTGCAGACTGTTGGTAGAGAGAATGTATCTAAAAGTCACTGGTTTGACCCTCATTATACTGTCCTTGATTTGAGTGTCTATCAGACAAGAAAAAGTAATTTGTTAAAGAAAATTAGTGGAAGCATCAATCCCAGGTCTTATGCCACAGCCCATCTGAGAGAAAATGAATTGTCTTTTGGTGCTACGAACTCTAAACTGTAAATCAATCTGTTGCTACTGGATGACATTCCCATGTAATTGCCCCTGAATGCAAACTCAAGTACTTCAAGTATTCACAGATGCAGAACATCAGAAATAAAGATTGTAGTAAATCAGATGTCATGAATATGGATATTTATGTTGCCAGTAAATAGTCTGAGTTATCTAAATTAAAATTCAAAATTATATATTGCAAAGGAAGTGTTCTTCTTTTTTTTTAAGAGTTGGAAAACATTTGCAGTATTCTTCCTGTCATTACTATGCACATAATAATCATGTGAAGCAAATGATACTTCTTTTCATGCTGCTTGTTTTAAATAGCTTTTATTTCTCAAATTGCTCTTAAAAATAGACTAAGGGAGTACTGTGAAAAGCAGTGGGCCAGGGATCTGGTTTGAAGTCACTGACAGCAGACAAAATCACTGGCCTGTTTTCTGTTCTCGGCAGTAAGGATTCCGGACTGAGGTGACAGCATGGAAAAGCAGTTCATGTGTAGTAAATATAACAAGTTTTGATACAAATACAAGTTTTGATTTAAAAATGTTCCTCGGGCGCAGGCACTTGGCAACCAGAAGCCCGAAACACCTTCATGGGGCTGCTGTAGCCCCTTGGGCAGCAGCTTGAGAAGTGCCTTGCTCTGAGTTGCCAGACTTTGTGCTGGAGTGGCTGAAGCGAGTGCACACATTCCATCTGCCGTGTGTGGGTAGAGGAGAGCTGCAAACAGTGAGAGCACCAGGAACTCCTGAAATGCATGGCAGCTGTTCCCCTGTGGCTCTGGCAGAGCTGAGGCAGAGGATTAAGACTGGAGAGCGAAGATGCTACATGTCCTGTGCTAGATGTCTGTTCTGCTGTGTCATTGCAAAGGAAGTGTGAGGCAAGGGCACAGTTTTCCTGTGGCTTGTTCTGGTAGCTCTGGCACACGTTGCTCCCGGTGTCTGCGGCTGTGCCAAGCTGGGAGCGCTGCAGGGGCAGGTGCTGAGCCTGCCGTAGAAGCTGAGTGAGTGGACACTTGCAGGAGCGATATCTTCACCTTTCTACTTCACCTGTGTCAGGATGTCTTTAAGAAATCTGTTTAAGGGTCTGTTTAATCCTCACTGCCTCAGCCAGCACCCGCAGGCCTTAACTGTGTGGTCAGTCTCACCTGAGACTTCACCCAGGCTCCCTGCGGGAGGATCCAGGAGCCTCCCTGAAGCTTTCACTCGGGGCTGTGGTGCAGGAGGGACTGTGGGCAGCCACCCCGGTGCTTGCCAGGCTTGTTTATTGGATTTCCCGGCTGGCCCTGACTTGCTGTGCCCCCCGGTTTGTCTGGTGATGACAGGGCAGCCCACGCCCGTCACCAGGGTGCCTCTGCTCCTGCTCTGGGGTGGTGGCTTTGTTGGTGAGGTTCTGCCCTGCCTTTGCCAGGCCCGTCCTCAGCTGTTTTGTTACCTTCTGTGGGGAAAGAGCTATGTATCTACTGACAGCTAACGAAATTAATGCTGGCTTTTCACCCTTCACTGTGTGTTTTGTGACTGTAGCATCAGAGTTAACGTAAAGATTCTTAAATTTTTTTTTTCTGGGATTTCAGTTCAATAAATTACTCTAACAGCTGGAAAGGTTTCTCCCTGCCCCTTCTCTTGTTGTTCTCTTATTGTAATAATTGTCTTGAGCTAGTTCATTAACATAATTGTACAGAAGTGCACATGAGGAGGAAAGGCAAACAAAAGAAAAGAGGTGAAGCATCTCAAGTAAATTTAAGATCCTGTAGGAGATTTGCTTTCTCTGCTGTTACTACTTTACTGATTCTCATTGTATCAAATATGTCAGAGGAGAGAGTAAAGATCTCTGAGATGGGTTTAAGTACAAGAGCTTGGGAATGCGGGTGGGAGGAGAAGGAGACGAGTGTATAAGTCATTTGGATCTGCCTTAGGGAATGTCTGCTCATAATATTGAGTTCAGTTTAGGTTCAGGAGAACGGTGGGATTCTGATTTCAAAGGCCCCATTTCGAAGCTTGCAGAAATCCAGGTTCTTGAATGTGGTTATGCATTTAACTCCCACTCTCCTTCATGTGGAGGATTTAATGCCTAAACTTCACTAAAGAAGAAAGGTCATGGAGACCAGTGGGGGCATCGGATAGCCCTGACAGTGAGTGATTTGTTTGAAACTTGGATTAAATGAATTCAAAAGTTTCCTGTGACTTTGACTTACATTGCATTGTTCAGCTTTTAACCACGAAGAACTCCACAGGCCAAAAGAAAGGCAATGAGCTCTGCACTTCCTTGCTATAAATTAGTTGAGAGAAGGACATGGAGATTGTAAAACCTTTCATAATTATCAAAACCTGGAAAGGATTTGGATGTTGTAATTACCTATTGATAGTCTTACACTGATCTTAGTCAAACATCTGCTCCATGCTTTCTTCTCTCTTTATTTTCCATGGTAATAACAGGATATTTGCTTTTTCAAACTAGTAACTTACTACTGTGTACTGTGTGAAATTGCAAGGTTGAGGAGGCTGTCAGGGGTTTCCTCTACCTTGACTGCAAAGATAATGCCCAAAGCCCTGTTTTGGATTGGGATAGTGGCAGTCCCTTAGCTCTTTTTCTTTATTACTGCAGTGGAATAATGTGTAATCTCTATGCTAGTCTCCTGTCTGTATCTGATAGCTGATTTATGTGTTCGCTTATGTCATCTCTTTGAGCTAATTTTGTGATGCATTGATTTAAAAAACAATCTCCTGTTACCCCAAAAATAATTATATTGAAATGATTCAGGAAAAGCCTTTGCTGTTTCACACTCCTTCCCCCCAGCCTTTGTTAAGAGCATTAACAACCTTTATAAACAGGACTGGTGTGTAGTTTGCTGCCCTAGAAGAAGAGCGTGTGGACAGGGTAGGAAATCTGGGATCTGTAGTGGAAACTTAAAAACTAGCAGCAGCTCTGAACTCTTCATGGTTAGATCTTCTCAGCCGGTATTTTTCAGCCAGGTATGTTCTCCCACTTTGAGAAGATTCAGGGCTGCTTTTTCCAGGAAGAATCACATCAGCTGGATTTGGGACACAGGGTCATTTGTTGAACAGACAGGGAAAGCTGAGAGCAGGCACTTGTGAAGATTAATAAGCCTGCAAAAGTGTGTGTGTTTTTGTTAATCACCCTGAGAGGAGCCGCCTGGGGACAGTGTCAGTTCCCTTCAGAGGGAGCTGTTAGAAATCCTTGAGTCGTTACAACAGAGCACAAAGTCATGCTTCGTGTTGCAATATTTTAATTTTTTTTTGCTTATGGACTGAATGTTTCCAATGGTTGTGTGGGCACTGCACAGTTGCTTCAGGCTTGCTGATAATGAGCTCGTTGTTCTGACTACTCTGGAATAACAGCTGGTGAGCCCTCTGAGCTCAGTCTTGACATGATGGAAATACATGGTTTGTCATTTTTTTTTTGTGAAGAAAAAAACATTAGGAAGTCACTCACTTGCACTTAGGAGCTTTTTTTTCTTTAAAAAAATCAGCTTTGAGGTAAATCCCAAATGAATGCGACTTGAAACATTAATTGAGAGCTCAGGAGCTTAAAGTTGGTTGAAACCAGTTTGCTAAAAGCAGAACCTGAGTGTCTTTGGCACTGTGCTTGGTTGAGCCCAAAGAGATGGTGTGAGCCAGTAGTTTTTGTTTGATGGATCATGTCGGAGTTGGAGTTAAATTCAGAGGAAAGACTGTTGGGGGGGAAAAAAAGTTACTTGAAGAAATTATTCCTGCCACACCCTCCAGAAGCAAGGTGGCACCTGGTCGTGGGAATTCACCTTGGCTAGGTTGGTGGCTTTGTAAAGAAGAAATACTTTATATCCTGTTATCTGTGTGGTTTTTTCAAGAAAAGAGAATCTGTTGATTCCTACTGTGGTTTACCAAATGAATGAGTTAGGTAGTTCAGGTAGCATTTTAACCCATCAAGAGTTAATAGCTTTTTCTAAACCACAGGTTCACAGTACAGCAGTTTGCCAGTCAGTGGCCATGTCGTTCTGCCAACTCCGTGGTTAGAACTCATCTCAGAATATGAAGTATCAGGATATTTCAGTTCATGTGCAGAAGTACATCTTCTTTTCAAAAGCTGTTTTAGAAGAAAAATGGACTGGTATTCACAAAGGCAGAGCTGTGATTAAAGGACAGGCTGCTTCCCTGACGTCCCCTTTTGGTTTTAGTGGAGCTCTTCAGATAACCTAATGAAGTGAATTTTGTTCTTGCAGTGGGAAACCATAGCAACCTGCCACTTTAGCATGCACGGTATATAATCTGTCTGTCCTTCAGATAATATTTTGCAGTCCAGAAATAGTCGTGGTTTCCTAATGTGTGAATGTAAAATGTCAGACAAATGTAGCTGGAGTGACAGTGCTGTCTCTGAGGTAAACGTGAGCCCTGTGGTGCTGCCTGTCTGGTCGTGCTCATTTGGAAAGCCGGTCCCAGAGGAAGGCAAAGGAAGTCTATTTTTTACATTTGAATATGTAGGTTAGAGTGGTGCTGTGAAATTTGGTCATTAAGAGAAGCTGCAGTGCCCCAGTGCCACTCTTACCTTGCCCTCCGATCTGTACATGCCCCTACTTATTTCTGTCACCGTTTCCTTAAATTATGGTGTATGGAGTTCCAAGTTTTGTGGTCGGTGGTCTCTGCTGTCACTTGGCTGAGGCTCAAACAGCCCTAGAAGTACCCAGTAATCGTGCAGTGATAGGGGCAAGTGCCCTGCAGGCTGCTCACAGCTGGCCAAAGCTGCCAGCTGTTGGCTGAAAACATGGAAAACATTCTTCCCTGGTTAAATAAATAAATGTACGTGAGCAGCCTCACTGACTGCCTGTGCCACCTCCCACTACAAGTTCTGAAACAGCTGAGACAAGTAATTTCTGCAGAAAACAGCACTGATTGCTGAACAGTTAAAATTGAGCTTGTGAGCCTCAGAATCTGCTGCTGCTTTTAAGGCCTGGACTACCAGTCTGAGAAGGCATGACTTAGCTTTTTATTTTTTTGTGAAAAGGGCCAAATGAGGAGTGCATTGAAGGAATGAATAGGCAAATATTTAATGATACTGCTAGGGATTGATTTAGACTGAACAGCTAACTAAATATTTTCCTTAAAAATATTACCATGACTCCAGCTTCTGTAGGGAGTGTTTAGAAATCAACTTAAATGGCACAGAATGCTCTTTATGAATGTGTGTTTTGTGGAATAGAGGCGTTTCAAATAGCTTTTTTTGCTTTAAATCAAATGTTAACAGCCAAAAGGTATCAATTAAAATGCTAAATATTTTGATAAGGCTCTGATTCATTTAATAGGAGAGCAAAACAGTGTTTGATTAGTTTTTTTTTCTTTTTTTCGTTCTGTTTCTATTCTTTCTGTGCCGTAATGGCCCGAAGCTGTGAGATTCCTTTTGCTCCTTTAAACTGATCTGGCTCCATTTTGTTTGTGACACATCGATTTGGTTTAAATTATGGTTAACCAAGTATTTCTTGTCAAGACTCCATTTCCCTTCTTTTTTTAAAATCATATTTGTTCAATAGCAGTTTTCTTCCCTCTGCCTTCTTTACGTTGGATTTTCATCAACCTTTGAGTAATTATGCCTTTATGGATAATAGTGGAGCACATTTATGCTATTCCCATTGTTGCTGGTTTTTTTCTATTACCTCTATTTGATCTGAATCCCAGTTGTTTCCAGCTTTTTAATGTTTTGTTGCTCCATATTTTGCTCAGCATTTGCATTTGTATGGAGAGGGATTTGGCACTGAAATCACTTGTTACCTCTCGTGTGCAAGCAAATGCTGAGTTTCTTGATTCGGTGAATACCTTGTTTGTTTGCTCAGGTGCGCTGGCAGGTTTCTCTCCTTGTCTTCCTTGGGGATCTCAAAGGAATCCCTTTGAGAGAGGACACTTCAAGTTGAAGGAACGTGTCAGTGACAGTAGATATTCTCACATCGGTAGTATCAAAGCTAATGATACAAACAATCGTGTGGAGAATGAAAGCCTTTCCCAGGAGAAGGTGAGGTTCAGCCTTCTCCCGGATGAGGGCAGTGGTGGCTCACGGATTGCACAGTCCCTGCTCATGTTTAATGTAACACTCATTACAGACTGTGAGATTTGCTGTATTTATATTAGGAGTTTCAGCAAATGTGTTGTGGAATTACTTTTATAAATTCGGGGCTGAGAAATACCAGAAAAGAATGTGAAAGGAGATATTTTTATATGGAGGACTTTCAATTTAACCTCCCTCCAGGAGGATATTTGAGTTTTGAAGAAAATCAGGACAGCTTGCTGAAGGGAATAAGATGCACTCACTTGACAAATAGAGTTTGCAAATCTGTATCTAAAGTTTTCTAGATTTTCAAATGATCAAGTTTTGGAGGAATGAACTCTAATTTTTGCTGAAGGATTATTTTCCATACACCATGGTTCATTTTACCATTTAGTTCAATAACACCAAATCTATTTACACGTACTTAAATCTTGTACTTTTAATTGCTACATCCTCCTGTGGCTGCTTTGCAGCAGCAGTTATTGAAGTTTCAGATGAGTAATTTCGCCTCCCTTTGCTTTAACAGAAGACCCATCATGTTTTTTTAAATTGGCTTTCAGTACTGGCTGATATTAATGGATTTGAGAGAGAACAATGTGTGTTGTTGTAGGTGTTTTAATGAGTGTCATATTTTGAAATGTGACCTCTCTACCAACTGAGGACTTCTCCATATGGCATCTAGTGATAAGATTTTTGGGGCAGTTACTGTAGCAGTGAAGATGAGATTGTAACTAGACAGATATCTTGCTGAGGTGGCACAAGAACCGGATTGAATAATAGAATTAATATTGTAATTGGGTATTACGGTTTTGAGAATCTGCTGGTATTATGTCCAGTCTGCTTTTGTTTGTCCTCTGTGTCTGCTCAGCTTTACATAAGCTTGTGCTTGTGCTCCGGTGAGTCTGGCAGCTCTGCATCACAAGCCAACAGCGGTGCAGAGCGGGGAGCTGAGGTCTCTCTGCACAAGGCAGATGATGAAATGAAGTGAAAGAGTAACTCCATACAAGCACAGCTGCTGCTGGCTGTTGAATGGTGGCACGGTTGCACTTATGTGCCTGCTAACACCAGTGTAGGTGAGGAGAGCTTCCTGAAGGCTTTGCTAGAGCAATGGCCAAGATGGATGTCTAATCCCTGGATGATGGCAAGTGGTGACAGGAGCACATCCACAGTTCAGTTCTGAGTGTTAACTGCTAGGCAGAGCTTTTGCTTTAGGCTGAAGAACGAGTGTATTAGTTCTGCTTGCATGTAATTTTAACTATAATTTAAGAAATTTATCCAGCTAATTTTTTTTTAGAAATTATTTATCTACTGGTATGCCAATGCAGTTCTGTACCATGGAATGCTTCCTGCTTTCTCTGCCTGGGAAGCAATGGCATGGATGGACCTTGGAGGTGGGAATCTGAACTCAATCTGTATGAAAACATAATCACGTTTTCAAATGCATGTAGGCAATAAACTTCTGAGGAGATGAAGGTGTTGGAGGGGCAGGTCTGTATGCAGCGCAGGGGGTAACTGCAGACCAGATGTGCTGCAATGTGTACCTGCTGCCTTCTCCATGTGCAAAAGGAGCCACTGGCACTTTGCTACTGAACTTCACACTGCTGTGTGGCAATTTATTCAGAGTCCAAATACACCTCGCGTGCTGAAGGAGCCGTTTTGTCACCTGCATGGCTTCAGACACTCTGCAGATGTTTTTGTGGGTTTTTTTTTTTGTAATAATGTGGGAGTTAAAGCATCCTTGCTGATCACTTCTTGTGCCTCGAGCAGTGGGGTCCATGAGGAAGTGGCTCCTAACTTTGAGGCCACTGACAGGGCATGGTTGGAACAGCGTGGTCACTGACAGGAGTTGGGGAATCTTTTCTTAGAGAGCAGACAGGGAAAGCACCTCTCTCCTGTTTGCTGAGCTTTGTGGCTGCCTTGAGAACCTGTGCTTCATTGAGCACACAGCTGTAAATTGTCAAGCTACCTGAAACAAAACCAATATTGATTAATTAAATATTTATGGACTCCTGGCTGGATGTTTATTATGTTGTAACATAGTGTAGTTTTCAGGTTAAAGCTGTGAAATAAAATTTATTCTGGTCTTGGCTTGGGAAGCCTTTCCTGGGAGGCATTTATACTTGGCTGGCTGCTGATCTGAATCTAGCACCAGTTTAGGTCCAAGGAGCTGTAGAAGCATGGAGAGTTATGGGAGCATTCTGTTTGCAAAGCTTCTGTTTAACATTTATCAGGAGATTTGTGGATATGTGTGATGGCCAGGATGCCTGGCGCCGTGCTCCGTGCGCTCTGGGGGTTTGTGGGAGGGCAGCCTGCGTTCTGGAGCTCTGAGAGGTTATCTGGGGGCTGAGCTCTTAGAGATGCCCTTCCTTTCCATTGTGGGTGCTCTTCATTGCCTCTGGGAAGCACAATTGCAAATTGAAAGGCTATTTGTCAAAATGCCTGCTTTGAATAAAGAGAGTTTTCCATAAGGTTAAATTTCTATGTTGTTATCTATCCTGACAAAATTGCTGTTGCTTCTATCAGTTTCTTAGGTGTCACTTCTCCCTTTCTGATTTTTTTTTTTCTTTGCTTCCTGTAAATGAGCTTATACATTATGCATCTAGAAGCTATTTTTCTGGTATTCCTCTACAGAATAACTTAAAATATACAGCAATCAATGCTGCTCAGAAAAACTGTCATACTTTTGTTCCCAGACTTCTCAGAAGGTTAAAACCCTGTAGCTGACTCAAAGGTGATAGCATTCACTGTAATGGATTGCACAGAAAATCAATAGGAAAGAACTATTGTTTGAAAATGTTATTACAAGCTAATGTCAGATTAAAAAATATCTATCAATAAGGCTTGTTTGGGCTGGTGACACGAGAACGGGTGGTTTATGCAGTTACTCTCGATGCACTTTCATTTTTCTTTCAGAGTAATGAGCATCTTTACACTTCAGTGTTCCATGCCTTTCTTTTTCTTACATCTGATTTGATTTAATTGTAACAAGGAACTTTTTTCAGATTGACAGAGGAAGACCTGGAAAGGCTGTGTTCATAATCACTGCAGTGAGATAAAGACCTGCAGCACGTCAGGTGTTTGTTTTCCTTCCTGCACCAGGCATGACTAGACACAATGCAAGAACTCCCAGCTTTAATAGCTGGTATCTCATCAAAACTTAACCATGAGTGAAGGGAAATGGCAGCTTTTTTTGGTGAATTCCTAAATCCTCATTCAGTATCTTTCACCAGAAACATGCTTTAGTTTTGTTTTTTTTTCAAATAAATCAATGTTTATTCTTAGCAATCTTTGTACTCGTATCTTTGTTTAAGGATTTGCATAATTAATGAGAATGTTGGTCACTCTCATCTGGTCCATCTCTGAGACAGCACTGAAAGCCAGTACGTTCCATGAAGTTCTCTGGGGAGCTTCTAAGCTCTAACTCCTCGCAGCATTTACTTGGTAACTGAAATGGCTATTCTTGATGGGCAGGAAAAAAGGATTTAGAAAAGAAGATGTAGATTTTATTTACGTCTTTATTATCTTTAAAAATACTCTTTGACCATAATTGTTGATACGTTGTTTTCTCAATGTACGAGAAATCGCATATTTACAACATGTAATTATTGGAATTACCTTTCCCCAATAGATACAGAGAGCTCCCAGCCCTTACAAATTGTGCTTGGAGTCTTTGAGGTACTTAAACACTTAAAAAACAAGGGAAAAAAACGGTTTTTGTAGTTCCTACCATGTTCTTAATGGTCTCCTGCATGCTTTTGGGTAACTTCTCATGTATTAAAAATAGTACTTTAAGGATAAAACTGACACACCGTTCCCTGTGTTGTGGATATATGCAAACAAAACATTGCAAAAGTACATTTTAAGTACCTAAGTGACTTGTGCTTTAATGGAAACAATAATTTCAATAGAAGGCAGCCATCTTTGGCTGGAGGAGAAAAGATAAGTTTTGGCTTATTTTACCTATAATCCAGGAAAAAAGCTAAAGTTTTATCGTAAGTGGAGCAGAACTGTGTTGGCTTTTAAGGTATGTTGAAATTCCCATGTCCCCTTTAATAATGTTTCTGTTTATAATGCTTCAGTTTATAGTTTGCAGTTTACCAAATGCTTCAGTTTATTGAGAAGAACTTTACTGGATGCATACTAATTTCTGAAACCTCTGATACCAACCAGTAAGTGTGGGCTGACCTGCAAGTCTGCAGTCTGTGCTGAGTTTTCTCTACTGATCTGCTCAAGTTTTCTCAGCTCCCATCCTTCTCAGGGCTTGTCTTTCTTGTTCAAGCGCTTTTATGCCTCTCTGACTCGTGTGGGGTGAGGATGTGACCAGCACGGAATTGTTTTGCATGCGGAGGAATTGCTCTTCCAGATGTGTTGCTGAGCATTCACAACGACAGCTGAAGTCAACAGACATCCGGCATGTCTGAAACTTAAGCCCTGAGGCCCAATCAACCTTTTGCTGAAATCAGAGGAGAGGCTGGCAGCAGTGGGAGCTGGACTGAGGACAAAAAGTCTTCTGAGGCTGAAGTCAGACTGGCAATATCATGAAATACTGGGTTCCTGCCCAGCTCCAGCGCTGGCTATTGTCCAGTGCTGGCTGGTTGCGCTCTGTGCCTCTGTTGCTTGGCTTTGTTTCTGTGAACAATCATTTTCAGCACTTCAAAGTGTAACATTTGAAAGCTCCTGCTGGCACAGGCTCTGTAAGTGCATGAGTGGCCATGATTTGTTTGCGTCTTTTTGATGATGTTCTGGGGAAAACGATAAAACTCAAGTGTGCTGTTTCTTGGTTTAACAGCTGTGGACTTTGTAGGATTTTTCGTGAGACACACAAGCAGACAGGCCTTTGCTCTGGAGTGAGTGAACATAAAATTGCATAGAGGCTGCTTTGGCCTTGTTCCCCTCTAGTTATTCTGAGTCTCTCTTTGGTGTGCTGCTCAACACGGTGTGTCTGAGCCAGGGCTTCTGGTCAGTGTTCAAGAGAGTAATCACAGGAGATGAACCTGAGAGACTTCAGTACTCTTGGGCAAACCCTTGAGTGGATGAATGATAATCTTACAGCTCTTTTGAATGCAAGGAGCAGGGCATGGGTTTTCGCTGCAGCAGTAAACATTGCAGTGCAACTCTGAGGGCTTTTCATATGGAAAACAGCTCCTGTTTCATGCCTCACAAGCTGACTTGCAGTGGGACCTCAGTCACTTGTAAGCACAAGGGGTTTTTTTTTTTTTGTTTGTTTTGTTTGTTTTATGCTTTGTCTTCATGACTCAGTGTTTCACTACAGTCTGGACGCTTCCACAGCCGCAAACTATCAAAGATTTATAACTTAGAATCACAAATGAAGTGATGTGTTTTTTCCTTCTGCTTATCTAGTGATGTTCAAGCTCCTAAATCTATGTTTCTTGACAGTTGTGTCAGGTATCAAAAAGAACTTTTTTGTCTATAAACCCAACAAGTGCCAGGCTCTGGTTCCTCTCACTTTCATGAGAACATGCATTGTGCTCAAATGTGTGGCTGAATTAAGGCAGCTGTGTGAAGGCATGAGTGAGTCTGGAACTTCCTGAGTGAACCAGGGGTGTTCTTACTGAAGCTGTGTAGAAGAGAAACAAAACAAAAGAATTGCCTCTGTGAAATTAAATGCTTAACTGGTGAATGAGAGCTGGTTAAGAACTCTTTGACAAAAAGCTTTTCTTAAGATAGGCCAGTTTCAACAAAACTTTGGTTTGAAAAGGTTGGGATGTTGCTTCTGGTCAGGACTTGGAGATTGGGCCCCAACCATCAGCAGCCCATATTCCCTACTCCTTTATTTACAGTTATGGGGAACTTGCCTTGAAGCCTTGGCTATTTGGACATGTCTGAAGTAGAGATTGAAATGGGTCTTGTCTACATCCCTGATGATAAACTGGAGGAATGTGCTAATATTGGGTCCTTCTGGATCTTCAGGACCAAATTCCATTAGTGTTTTTAAAGGTCTCATCTTCAATGATACCGAGTCTATGCTGGCCAAATACAGGTGTGGAAACCCTACCCCTTGACCACTGTATTGTGTGAATACCAAGAGATGTTAAGCAGTTCTACCTCCTATAATACAAGTATCTAGTGATGGATTCTTCCCTAAAGTGCCAGAGGAAGTCCGGGCGATGCATTATCACTGCTCTGTTCCTTTTTTCTCTCTTCCTGATAAGCTTCTTGATTACCAGAAGGAAGCGTCAGTCAGAATTGGAGCTGCTTTGAAGCATTAAACCGCATTCATCTCTTTTCTGAGTCTGCTTGTGTACCCCAACTAGGTGAGGTTCTCCCAGCAGTAAAGGTGTTCCCTGTGCATTCATCTTTGTCAGTTTTGCTTTTGGATCTTGTGGAATTCAGTGACCGTAGGGATAATTTGCAAAATAAATACTGTTTGTTCGGGAGCTGACCTAATGCTTGCTAAAGGGCTGTGTAGTCCTCTTAAAGGTGCGTGAATTATTTGTTCTGCCTTGTTCAGCATTTTGCACAGTCTGGGAGCTGAGTGAAGCTATTAGAGCAAATTGCCATACAAATGGCAAAGTCACTGAGATGAGAGAGGATAACAACGAGTAGTGGAATGTGGGGTGTCTGGTGGGGGAAGCGTGAAAATAATGTTCATAGGAGTTAGTGGTACTGCAGCTCAGCTGAGACAGGCTAAGTGTGTATATGGGCTAAGCATGACACAGTCAAATATCCTAATTTAAATGGTGCTCGTGGTGTAACCGCGGGTTGATCAAATTCTGTTTTGAGGTTGCAGTGCTCTATAAAAGAGGCAGGTAACTCCTGAACTGACCATCTGAAGTCCTTGGATTGTAAAAGCTCTACTTGTCTGTAGCATTTCCTGACTAGTAGTAGTAGATTTTAATTTTCAGACACATAACCTTGAGATTTTGAACTTTCCCTTAGTTCTTCTAATCAGTGTCCTTCCAATCTATAGAAAAGAGGTTTTAGTGTGCTGGTGTCCTCTGTCTGACATTGGAAGCAATTAATAAATTAGAGCTGTATTTCAGATACTGTATAGTAAGACAAAGAAATTATTTTAAACCTTCCAACAGTTTCTGCTTAAAAATCAGAATATGATGCCAAGTGGCATCTTGTGTCATTTGCTGCCAAATATCATTTTGCCTCACAGAATTTGAATCCAATCAAGTGGTGTGAAAGCAAAATTAAAAATCAGCCTACTGCTGTTACTTAGAAGCTTTCAAGTGCACTTGGAAAACTGAGATCAATGGAAACCTTTACTGAAATATCAAATTAAAAATAGGGATTATCTCACTATTTTAAAAACTAATTTAAAATAAACTATCTGCAGCAGGGATTCCTGTTCCATGGAGGACTTAAAGTTCAGTTCACATGGTTTCTGGTCAAGTTTTTGTGCTTGGATTTTTGAAAAATGGGAATGATTGTGGAATAGCCTTCCATATTTGTAAATACAGTAATACACATTGGAGAGCTGGGTACAACTTCAACCTGTTTCCTTCCTTTACGACTAAATCCAGGTGAAAAGATTAAACTCCTTTAGAAACACTGTGTAGATACTCGAAAACCTCCCCAAATTAACTTGCATTTGGTAATGACAAATATTCTGTTGGTGTATATGCATAAAAATGATTCCATACCCTAATGGTGTCATATTCCCGTAAAATCCTTTGTGTGGGAACTAAAATATCTCTCTAAGGTTCAGCTGTCTATAAACCAGTGAGCAGTGCCCATTGCTGCCATGCTGTGCAGAAGACAACAATGTCTTAGTTTCACACATGAATTGGTGAGTTTAACAGTGAAGTGTGTGCCAGAGGGGTTGGAGATTTTAACTTCGGGGTGGGCAGGCAGGGGGAAGATGCCACGTGAGCCTCCTGGGATTTGAGTTCTCTTCTGCTGCATGGGAGGTGCAACCCTTGATGCTTGTCCTGTTCGATCAGTGCTACTGATGGATGGAGGGATCAGCCCTCAGTGTTGGAAGCAGAGGAGCTCTTAGCAAAATCAAAAATGGTGTTCAGTACTGTCCGTGTTAGGAAAATGTATTTCTCCTTATGGAAGGGAGATTGAAAAAACTATGAAACTAATGTAGTGCTAGAGTTACTAGAAGGCATGAGAATTTTACAAGTAAGTTACTTTGTTGACTGGTTCTGCTTGCTAGGGAAAAAAGAATTTAAAGTGCTTACAATTAGTTCCTAGAACGTTACATTAACCTATTATGTGTTCTATGGTTAAGGCCCATGAGCACCTCCTTCTGTGTTGTGCATGGGATGGCTTTCTGCAAGGTAAAAACATCCTTGGGAATTTCACCTTCCTGTGCCGTATTCTATTTTCGATCAGTAGTCCTTGAACCAGAGCTCTGTAATGTCCTTCGCAGTTAAGACAAAGATCATGGTAAGGAAGATGTGGGCATTGCAGGGACCTCATACCTCACCTTGAATATGCACTTGTACTCTGAGAATGTTTGCATGTAAGTGCCTCTAGTTTTCTGTCTTCCTTCTCCCCACCATTGCCTTCAAGCCTAAACAGTCTTCAGATCCCCCAAAGTGTGGCTAAAGCTCAGATCAAAAGGGAGTAGCCATTAAATAAAAACCCAGCGTTAGAATCAGGTATTTGGTATCTCCTGTACCTCCCCTAACTGCACATTCAAAAGCCTCTCTCTGCTTTTCTTAAAACTGCTTACGTGCTTAGTCCATCTGTGCCCCTGATTTCTTCCTTCAATATTTCTATTTTTGCTCCTGATTCTTTTGTGCAGATCTGTATTTCATCACAAGGCCTTCACCTTTGTCCATTGGTGAACCAGTATTGGAAACAACTTTTAGGGAAAAAAAATTAGTCACTGCATACAAATAATTTAGAAAATAGCTTCTAATCCTGGTTAACTGAGCTACAGTCAAAAACTAGATCATTCAAAAACAAATACAAAATTTTGATGAAGCCAAAAGGGATTGCTCTGACATTTGGGGTAAACATTACAACTTCTTGACACAGGAAGTGTTGTTTCTTCAGCTTTCGCTTGATAGATGAATGTGAAGTGGATATATGATGTGTGAATGGTTTTGCAGTGTGGTGACTTGCTGGGTTCTAATTTATTTTCATATTTGTATGCCAGTTTCTTTCATTAATACTGTGTTTTCATTTGTAAGGCTACTTCTTTTACGCTGTTTGCATCTATTCCCAGAAGAGCCGTGGTATATGTTGAGTAGAGCACCAAGAGGGTGCAGATCAAATGCCCTTTGAAAATGAGCAGCTGGGATTTTTTTTTTACTTTTTCTTTTTTTTTTTAAATAGTGATAATTAAATTTCAAGCAAAATTTCATATCCTGCTCGTACCATGTGGCAATATTAAATGTTTTCATGCTCTGTCACTCCTTTTTTTTTTTTAGTATTTTTCTATTTATGGTAATTCCTTAGAAAACATTTTATCTTAAGAGCAACCTATCGAGCACGAAAGCCAGCAGACTTCACAGGATCACACTCTGCATACAGGAGTTTATCTTGCAGCTGCCACTGCTGCATTCCACTCTGCTGTGATGTAGGGAAATGAGCTGTTTGTAATGGCTGGTTTTTGACTGACAGAAGCAGAGGGGGCACTGGTGGCTTGTCAGAAAATGCCACAATTAGAACCGAGTGAGCAGACACACAGAGGTTACAGAGCTTTTGGGAGAAATGTGCTGATCACCGGCACCTCTGATCAGCATTAGCATTCCCTGTTTGTTGCAGAGGCTCTTTAAAATGCCATTTGCATTGATGATGGTGTAATTGACATGGCTCCCTGAGGAGCTGTAGGAAGCTCAAATCTCAGGGAAAGTCATCTGTTCTTGGGACTCTTTTATGTCGGAGCTCTCACTGCTGGCAGGTCTTGCTTTGTTCTGTGTTATCCTTCTATTAATAAAGGGCCATCAGTATTATGGCTCTTCTCAAGCTCCCAGCAGTATTTTTGTTAAATCTCATTGAACATTAACTTGCTAATTAGCATTACCGCGTCATTCTATTGGATAATTGACTGCGTAGTTCTGTCTTGAATGGCTTTTCTGGAAGATACAGTGGAATAAACTTTTACAATGAAATTATTAACTTCTATAAGGTTTCATTATTTCAGCAGTAAAAGTAGTGGGATGTGCGATAAAAATGCTCTATTTGCTTTCCAGAGCTCTAAAGGCTAGGGATAAGGCAAGTGCACAAATCAATGACTAATAACTGCAGAATTAAGGAACTTAAACTATTAAAGGGATTTGGAATAAATATATGATTTTTATGTCCATATATGTTATGTATTTAGCGAAAAGATCTTCATAATGAAAGTGGTATCAGAAGGAGTAGGAGAGGTGCTGACTTAATGAATCTGTGGTGTGTGATTGCTTGTCTTTGGAAACAAAAGCTTTCATCTGAATTCAGTAAAAAGATACTGGATGAATTTCTGATCTGATACTTAAGAGCAAATTTGCAATAATTTCACTGAAGGCTTAACTTAATCCTACACCGAACTAGCACTAAAAATTACATTAAATTTAGTCCATTTTCTTTTAACCTACAATTTAGGTTGAAGCCCTTTGCTCTGAAAG
Source organism: Dasyornis broadbenti (assembly GCA_013397935.1). Classification (NCBI taxonomy): domain Eukaryota; kingdom Metazoa; phylum Chordata; class Aves; order Passeriformes; family Dasyornithidae; genus Dasyornis; species Dasyornis broadbenti. Next base: position 1,232,811 of record VZRN01004035.1, on the reverse strand, counting down.
GAGGCGCTGTGTTTCAAGTTAAGCTCTTTGAGATGAGCATTGGCCATACTGGTAATTTTAGACACTCCAAAGAGAAATTGCAACGGTGAACAATTTTGAGTCTTCATTTTATGCAGAGGTTGAAATGCAATTCCTGGGCAGTGAAGTATTGCAGTTTAAATTTTCAGCTTTTTTTATGGGTAAAATAGGTTTGTAAAACAGTAATTATGTTAGAAAGCATTTATCTGAAGTGTGTTAAAGACACAAACCCACCACATTACACATCAAATTATCGAAGGGAGAGTGGGGGAAAGGTCTCTAAGTGACTTTTTTTGGCGCAGGTTTTCTCATGATTTTGCCCTGAATTCCAGGTGTTTTGTGCTAATTCTATCAATTAATGGATTATTGAAGGTTTAGAACCGACTGTACAGAGTACAGACTGTCAGAGGAGGTATTATTTCGACAATGTGAATGAGGAAGAGGAAGACAACGTTAGAACAGTGGGGAAAGAATAGCAGACAAATTTGGAGTAACTGATGTTGAGGTGGATGCAGTTTGTGACACAACAGCTGTGACAAATTGACTCCCATGGGCTGCTTTTTTGACAATCAAAAGAAACACAGAAGTGCCTTTTTTTACAGCTCTAATAGCGATCGATGCACCACTGGAAAAGAAGAGGGAGGCTGGAGGTGTAACAAACAGTTCAAGCACTTCACGAAGTTTGTCTGACACAAGGCCAAGGGAATGACCAAGTTGAGCTGCCACTCTGGTAATTCCCTTTTCTCTCTCTCGCGGTGTGTGAGTGGTACCCTTACTTGTCTGAAAATTAATTCAGTGTCATCTACCGTCAAGGGCAGGACATCTACAGAAACCCCAGTGTGGTGGGTGAAATTCTTTAATATTGGTGGTTCAAAGCTAGGTAGTTTTTTTTTCTTCATTTGAATACTTCTGAATCAATTTATGCTGTCATAGGTTAAAGATGATACTTGAGACTGGGGAGCTTGATTCTGCTCATTGTACTTTTTGAAAACATAGTAAGTGCTAAAGGGCTTTAAAAAGGATGCCTCTCATAATTTGTAATCTTCAAACTTCTGAATTACACAAGAAATGTGAATGGTCACAACAACCCATAGCGTGTTCCTTCTTCCCATTTTTGTTGAAGTAATTGCTGCTATTTGCAATTGTAATTCTCTTTTCCATCTTGCCCTGCGTTTTCAAGGAGCTGGTGCTGAAAACAATGACTCTCAGACTGTTATTTATCACAGAACATTTACCAATGGTGGCATCTTTGTAACTTGATCAAATTCTAGCTCTGGTAATTTCATTTGCCTTGCCTCAGGTATCTGTATAATTTCCTGGAATTATATTTTTCATGTCTCCTCTTCCTGCCTGCTGAGCAGTTGCTGCATTTCACCCCAGCTGAAGAATGGGTTTCAGGGGGGATGAAATGTTCCTGACATTTCTCAAAACAATCTGAAAGGTTATTAGTACCTCTAGGAATTTTTAGAATTCATGTTCTGTTAATGCCTAAGAAATTATTATTCAAAGTTTAGCCTTCTTCCAAAGAGGTGGGGGGAGGAAATTCAGTCATATCACGGGTGTGCCCTAAGCCCAGAGATTGCTTACCCATTTGCATTGTACCTTATTATTGCTGCTGTGTTCAGGACTCCTGCATGCTGGTATGGAAAGAAAAATTCAACTCCTTTTCCCCATCTTTATGCCACATTGGATTGAAGTTATTTGGTTTTTCCTTTCTATTTTTTTTTATGGACAGCTGTTTTAAATTACACCTGACCTTCAGCAGCCTTGTCATAAGGACTGCTCTGGATTTGTTTTTATCCCATCATGGACTGGCTCTCAGTTGAAACCCTACCCAAAGCCAGTTAACCAAAATATTGTCACCACTTCCCTGCCATGGCTGTGCTACAGGAGCCTGCATGGCAGTGATACTGAAGCGCTTCTTTATGCAATACTTGTTCTGGTTTTGGTTTTTTTTTCTCCAGGAGAGAAGGAAATTCTAAAAATATTAAACTGAATATTTTCAGGCTTGGTTTTTGTAAGAGTCTAATGACTCAACTCAAGCTTTTCAGGCCAAGGATCTTTTCTCCAGGATGGGACGTACCTGCAAAGTAGGAATTTGGATTTCTCCAAGAATAGTATGGTAAAATGTGTTAAAGGTGAGAGGTGTTAGAACTGTTTGGTGAGTTTTCAGAGACTTCACTTGAATTGTGTGTCATTCTGGGATCACAAGTCCACAAGCACTTGATAGAAGTTTGGGTTGTTTGCCCTAACCACGTGAATATTTTATGTTTAATACGTGGTTTATACGGTAACTGCGGTTCACGCAGTTTTTTTGTACAAGACTAGAGGATGGAGCTTCCTCATTTTGCTAGACAAGGAAGAAAAATGACATCTCATTGCTTTAAATTAAAAAGAGGTGTAAGGCATCCACATCAGGAGTCACAGACATCTTTTTCAATCCAGAATCCATGCAGGGAGCCGCAAATGGGAACTTTGAAATTGCAGCCAGTGGTGCAGCCTCCAGAGATGCCGTTCAGATGTGCTGGAAGTTTGCAGCACGCACTAAAACCTGTTCTGAGCTGTGGCCTGGCGATGTCTGGGAAGAAGAGCTGTCTTTCACGGAAGCGCAGTTGTGTGCACAGTGTCCTAAACCCAACAGCAGTTTACTGAATGTTTTCTATCAACTTTGGCAGCTGGCAGTTATTTCTGGCCCTGTCGCTGTGTCAGGAGCAGGACTGCAGTTGGCTGTCAGGAAGGCAAACAAGTCTGATATACAGGTAAATGCACATTGTTTAAACTGGGCCTGGATTCTTCCTTGAAACTTCACTTTCCTTTTCAGCTTGTAAAAAACAAACTCAACGAACAGAATATTACCAAGGCCCTGGTGAAAATGCCGATGTCTTGATGCTGGAATACATGTCAATCCAGAGAGAGCTGAGCGTCCTTTGTTGCCAAGTTGCTAATTATTCACAGAAAAGATTAAAGCTGAGCATGGTTTCCCCAAATGATTTGATATTATGCTCTGAATTAAAAATACATTATGTAAAATGCTGATGTGGTAGAAAGGATTTTTGTCAGTACAAGGCTACAAGGTTGTCATGGTATTTAGATTAATAAAATCTGGGACAACAGGTAGAATGGGTGCAAGAAAATACACTGCAGCAAAGCTGCTGATGTCATGGCATGTATCAGCTGTGCTCTGTTGTAGGATCAATGATTTATTGCTGACCAGCTCCCCTTTCTTGGAAGGTGCAGGCTGTGATCTCTGATACTTGGGGACTATCTGCACGTGTGGCCAGGGTCACTTGGCAGTTTTAGCCTTGTAGCTGAGGTCAGTGTGACTCACAGCTAGTTAATGGAACTTGGATTTCTCAGCCTGCAATGCCAGAAAGTATTAATTACCATCAAACCTGACATTATGAGCAAAAGTTTTGGTTGAGTGTAATTTTAGGAAGACATCTGTGCCTTTTGGGTATTGTGCCCAGTTATGCAGGTTGTCTAGAAGATCTTGCTTTGAGCGCCCTAATAATATGGGTTTTGACTGAATTTACATATAATTTTCTTCTTTTATCCAGAGCAAGTTGCTGTATCCTGAAGACAGTATGTTCTTTGGAAGCAGACATGATGTGCTGCAGTTCTACCATGTCGATTGCCCCACTCTGCCCTGCTCTCTCATGGCCCCATCCCGAGTACTGTGGGCAGGGTCGGGTGCCTCAGCACAAGAAGCACATCAGACTCCCAGAATGTTTCCAGAGATACTTTATGATGTTCTGTAGTATTTCCTTAGTCTCTCTTCTGGGACTTCTTAGGAAGTTCTTTGATGGAAATACTATTAACCTGAGCTGGGCAGGATTATCAGTGTATTTAATGAAAAATGGTGGTGGTCAGAAGCCTTGGATGTGGAGCAGAGGCAGCTGGCTACCTGTAAGTAAGCATCATTTGATTTCCTGCCTTGGTTCTTTTTCCCCTTGTGTTCTGCAGTCTGAGATACAGGGAGCAGATGGTAATAGGAACTGAGAGGCCAAGAAAGCCAGTGCTGAGGAAAATGAAAGCAATTGTCAAGCAGACGCAGGTGAGAGCTTCTCTTGGGACTGCAAAGTTCATAAATCTGTTATGCGCCCTTTGTGGGTAAGGAGCACAGGCCTGGCACGGGTTTGACATTCATGGGACTGCGTTACCAGCTGTAACAACTGCTGTGGCCCTTGATCCTGCCCATTATTTCCAGCTATGGCTCTTGAGAAAAGAGCAAAGGTCCCTGATAATCTAAAAGAAAACTTGAAATGGAGTTCTCTGTGTGTGTGTATGTGATTTTTTTTTTTTTTTTTTTTTTTTTTGCTTCCTTCCTGGTAAAAGGAGAAAAGTAGAAGAAATTAATTTCTTGTTTATGCATTATGTAAGACAGTTTTACCAAAAATATGTGGGAACTACCTAGGGAGAAAGGAGGGAAATGCTTTTGTTAAAGTATTACTGTTACCCACTCTGTGTCTCTGCCTGTGCTTCTGTTATTCCTGGATATTTTATTGAGAATTTTTCTGGTGAACACCAGGAAATTCAAGACTTGTCGAAGTTGCTGTAATGGTTGAACATGAATCACACACGATGCTGGTTGACTGGAGCTGTCAGCTCTCCTTTCTGGGGGAGGCAGGGCTGCCTGATGGCTGCTGGGGGAGGCTGTGCTGGAAGCCTACAGCTGGTGCACAGCCCAGGCTCTGGGCTTGGCTTTAGATGCTCACAGCCATCTGGGGAATGTGCTCTGTTTCAGCTTTAGAATCATCTGTTCATAAATGCAAGGAAAACCTAGTCCCATGTAATACTTGGGAATAAGCAGAGGTATTGCAATCCACTGTGTTTAAGAATATTTGTATGCTTTGCCCTCTTTACTAGAAAACAAAGTATTAATGTTTGCTTCTCCTCTCCTAAGAATTTGCTTACCATTGACAACTCTCAGCATTTTGAAGGAGGACCTTGTTAAAGGCAAAAAGATTGCAATTCAGGACTCTTATTATTTTTCCTTTTTGGTCAAAAAATCCCCACAAAACATTTATCTCTTAAAATTTTCTCAATCCCTCTGAGCATAACATCACCCTGATTTTGAGGAAAAAAAGTAATATTTTTTGTTTTGAGAGATCAAGCAAAGTATCGTGATTTTTCTACTTTCAGGGCTCTGTGCTGTCGCTTGTTTGGTCCATCTCCTGTTGTGTCTGTGGGATGGGTTTTCTGCTCACTCTGACTTCATTCCATTATGTGTGTGCCTGGCTCTGATCAGGCTTGTCTCCTATTAATTTGCTCTGAATCTGTTTGCAGTTCCTGGTAGCAATCACTCGATGCTTGTCTTCTCACCTTTCTTCTGCTTGGTGCCTTTGATTAGTGTTCATCTCTTCTGCTTCAGGCTGCAGCCGGTGGCTGGGCAAGGGCAGGAATAAGTTGGTCTTCCTTCAGACAAAATAAACGATAATAGGTCATGATAACACAGAGCTCACTCAGGTGACTTCTTGCAACCTGGTCTCACATTGGTGATTCCTCCTGACACTGACACTGCTCAGTTCATGGGGTTTTTTTGGTTTTTTTTTGTGTTTTTTTTTTTTTTTTTTGCTTTAAGAAAGGCTGCTGCTCTGCTGCTACAAGTCCTTTCCCCCATTACTTTCCAAGATAAATCTTCCCTGCTTTTATTTCTAGATAAACCATAAAGACTGAAAAGGGCTCAGCAGCACCACTTAGTTCAGCTAAAGCTTTGTGTTCAGCAAGGCCTGTCTTTTTCATGTCCATGTTAGTGTTTATTTCTCTGTTTGAAAATGAGCAAGCTATCAGAATAAGATAATGTAGGATGGGAGTCGTGGGATCTTCATGAGCTTTGCACCCCTTTCTCACCAGCCACTAGCAGGCAGGTCAGCATATGTAGAAAAAAAACTGCACCAGTTCTTAGTTCACCAAATGAAACCAGGGCCATTTTGCCCCCTCTCCAAATCTACATTTGCATTTCTCTTTCCCTCCTTCAAGTGTCTTAATCTAAACTGGTTCAAGCATTATTCTGAAATACACTTGAATTTGCTTTGTTTCCTTAAAATCGTGTTATCCTCCTATTGGCCATGTTACTCATGGATCACCGGGTTCTGGTACTTGATTTATTGTTGACCAAACCAGCAGGATGATTTGTGTTTCAGGTAAACTGAAATATCTAATGGTTGGCTAGATGTTGAAAAAACAGTGCAAAATAAATTAGAAAATATACCCAGTTAAATGTCTTTGTCCCATATTTCTTGACTTCAGATGATGTGCTTTCTATGTACAGTGCACAGTCCCTTATGAAGATGCTTTCATTTACTTGCCAAGCTTCTGGATTTTTAATGAGGTAGCTAGGAGTAAGTTTTGTGGGTTGATTGACCTTTCTTCATAAAAAGTAGAAATACAGAAAATACAGTCCTCCAGAAAGTCACTGTACCACTGTAAATCCAGAAGCACCAGCTGTTGGTTTGGTTTTGCTCCAGGCTGAGTTTGAAATTGCTTGATGCATTAGCAGTGCACTTGCATACACATTCAGGGCTGGATCCTGTTAAATGTAGTTAGTTTAGTTTTGAAAATCTTACATTTGTGGCGCTTGGTTTGTAGAGGGTATCGGTATCCCTGTAGCATTTGTTTTTCTTGAGCTTCAGTATATGCTCCGAGCCATGACTTAATGTAACTCTTGTCTTAAGGATAAGATTGGCTGCTGTGAAGGGTTTTCCTGCAGCTTGCTTGGTTCCCTGGAGCAGAAGAGTGTTCAGCATTTAACTGTTCCCTGTGTATGAGGTGTAGAATGAACCATTTTGACTCTTGCGTGCCTCCTACCAACTCTCATATCGGTCATTGCTTTGCCGAATTTTTCTCTGGTGTCTTACAGAGAAAAGTTTGATGATAAACGGATTTTTCCAAACTTAGGTCCACTCAAAGTAAACAGAGCATGGATGAAGCAAATCTCTAGAGTCTTTTTCCCCTGTTCTCGATGATACTGTCTGGAATTGGTATTCCCTGTGGGTGCACTGGCATATCGGCTTTTGTCTGCAGAAGCAGGCACGCTGATAGCTTTTGTAAAAATCATTTCAGTGTCAGTCCAAGATAAAACTAGTAATAAAAAGCTCTTTTCCTTCTGAAAGTCAGTGTGGACCAAGTCAATTTTATTATTATCTTGTCTGCCGTGTATGAGAGTCCTGGTGGATATGTTCTCAGCTTCTGCTTTATTACCAAAATATGAACAGGGAAAGTAAAACTATAAAAAAAATGAAAAGGTAAGAGCATATCGCAATCTCCAGGAGCTATAAGAAAATGATAAGAACTGGGGCATGAATATTTAGAAGAATTTTATCATGTCTGCTTAATCTCTCTGTGCCACAGCAGAGCCCTTAACTTTTCTCCACTTGAGAACAGTAGATTAATGTTCTGAGTCAGAATACTGAGAAGGAAAAAAAGAAGAGAAAATGGAGTGAATTTCTGTGGAAAATACAAGCTGTCTCGTGCTTATTTTCCTGCAGCTCCGTGCTGCCGGGTGCCGTGCTCCTGGCTCCCCAGCCCTGCAGGTGGCAATCTTGTGCTGTCTGCGAGGAGCAATTCCCAGCCCTTCCCTACTGCAGTTGGGAGCCTGGGGGTTAAGGGCAAGGCAGAGGGGATGGCAGCAGATGAAAAGAGAATCTTTTTTCGTTTTCACTTCTTTTCTTCAGCTTTTAAGACTTGCATGCTTCAGTATTTCCTCACAACTCGTTAATCCCAGGACTTAGTGCAGCAATTAGCTGGCGAGGACGGGAGGCAGCGGCGGTGCGGCAGCCGGAGCAGCGCTGCTGCCGGAGCGCGGGCAAGCGGAGCTGCAGCCGGGGTGCTCTCCCTGCTCCTGCCTCGGCACCCAGCCTCCCTCCTGGAGGCTTTCAGGGCTCCAGTGGCATCACGAAAGGAGTCTGAACTTTGTTTTCCCTTACGTAGCGTGACCCCGACGTTCACTAAGTTTGAAAACCAGACAACTTGCTCTAACAGCTCTGGCAAACAGAAACCGTTCCATGGAAGGCTGGCTGAGAAGGATGTGGCCCTTTCCAGTTCTAGGGTTTGGTGGTTGTTCATCTTTCAGCCTTTATCAGCAGGACCTAAAATAGTAAAGGTCTGATACTCTGATTACATTTTCCAAAGTATATTGTGTTTCTGGATGAAGACAAGGGGAAAAAAAGCTTTTGGTGACAGTTTTTAAGAGAAACAGGACTAAATTGACATTTTAACACTATGTGCAAGTAGCGTCCTGCCTATATTCTTTTACAATAAGACAGACTTAGCTGGCTTTTATGTATTAGTGAAGTTGTATTTGTAATTTTATATCTATATATGTTACACTAGGATTAAAATCCTAGCTATGATGGGATCTAAGACTTCCCTGTCTCTGAAACGTCACATCCATGGATAGTCTTTTTTTCCCATCTCCTTGGGGATGAGGGAGGTGGACAGAACCCCAAAATCTCTCTTAGGTTACAACTCTGTAAAATTCATATTTACTTCATATTGCGTATTTCAGCAGAACACTCAAATACCCCAGGGAAATTGGGGAGAGAAAAGCTGTGCCTGGGAACTGCAGAACAGTAACTCCATTCAGTTCAGTACAGGGATTGCAATTTATGTGGCTGCAGGAAAGTGAGTGAATTGAGAGCTCAGATTCAGGATAGCAGTCCTGTTTGGATGTAAATCATGCAGCAAAATATCATCATCCTTGCTCTCATCCCGGTATTTCACCTAAAGAATTTCAAAAGCTGAAGGGTGTAAGCATGGGCCTGACTTAATTTTGAGATAACATGGGGATGCAGTTTTGGAATGAAATCAGCATCTAATCATCTGGTTGCTTGCACCATTAATCTGTAGTCGATCTAGGCGTGCAAAGGGGATCTGGCAGGATGAACCTGCTCTGGTTTAAGGCAGTTGTGATTTTGTGTGGTTCCAAGTCCACTTTCCCTGCCGTCCATCTGACCCTAAGGTGAGCTGGCTTAACTTATCCAGGCCCACTTTGGTTTTTCTCGCTAGTGATTGGTTTTCAGTCGATCAGCTCCTGGAGCTGGTTATTTCCAAGTCACACAAAGGTCACCTCTCTGGAGAGGGAGAGGGGAGTGGTTTTGTGGAATGAGCTGTTATGACAATGCACCTTAGGCTTTGCTTTCATGCATCAGAGCAGCACAAGTGACAAACCTGGTCCCTTTCTTCTAAACCCACAGATAACCCCTTGCATGAGAGGATGTGAAGAATTGATGCAATAACAAAGTGTAGTGTAGGGATCTCTGAATCAGAGGGGCTGGCACACTGGGAAGAAGGAAAGAAAGCTGCATGATGCAGTATTTTTATTGTTTAGCATTTCCCTCAGGCTGGCATCATTCATTCCTGTGGTTTTGGTTTTTTTTTTTCCCCTTGACTGGCCGCAGATTCAGATCTAACCCTAATCTGGCCTTTAGTGCAAGTTAAATGGCAGCTCTCCACATGGAGAGAAATCAGACCTGCTTTTAAAACTCCACGGGAGATGGAGGCAGGAGGCTTTTCTTACCCTAAGGCAGACAGAAGGGCTGCTGACTAAAAGCTTTTTTGGAAGCTATGCAATGAATTATCCCAATGCACAGCTCAATTGAAGGGAAAAAGATCTAACAAGCCCGAGTAGGTAATTTTTCATTAAAGTGTTAGTGAAGCTTGACATTCTTAATCTTGTTCTTCCACAACAGAATTCTGCTTCTAGCATAAACTCTGTTCTAGAGGATGGCTCAACAGGCAAGTCCCAATAAACCTGTTCAAGAAACTTGTGTTTCTAGAAGACCTCTTCAATCATTCTGTGTGGATTTGGTTTTCTCCACATAGGAAATGAGCAAAAGAAATGATTGAGAAGTGGTCAGGCTTTACTTCGTGTTCTAGAGCAGGCAGTTTGTGCTATGATGAGCAATTTAAAGCTGGAACAGTTCTTAACTGAGTTCTTCTTAATAGCTGTTCTTTACTAAATAGGTTTTTTTGCCTTGTTTATGAAATGTTTCTCTCTTTTAAGAAGATACTCCGTATAAGAATACTTTCATCAGAACATACAGATGACTTCTTTACTTGATTCTGTCAGTTCACGTCTCTGAATGACAGAAACAGAATTCTGCCTTGTTACTGAAGAAGCACAGAGAAAAATGTACTTTTTAGTGTGTGGATTAGTACTGCCTCTTATTCTGGGTCTGGAATGTCTCGCACAACACAAGTGCAAGTCTTCACACGTCTCTGAGAAGGAAATACTGTTACACCTTTTAGACTGGGAAACTGCAGAGCCCCTCTGTGTTTGGAGTCCAAATGCATCCATGCCCAGCATTGGAATGGCATTTTGTATTTCTCCCACAGTCGTGCAAAGAATTACACGAAATCTGAGCTAAAGTAAAGTTATAGTCTGGATCAAAGCCAGGGCAATGGACTAACTAAATTTCATGCACCTGTCCGTGAACTGGGAATTAAAATTTCACTTCTGAGACCTGTTTGAAACGAGTTTCCCTCTGTAGTTCACAGCGCTTTGCCGTGTTGGAGAGGTGCTATGGCACTTGCTTTGCTTACAGAAGAGAGGTTTCTGTGTTTGTGGACCCATGGGTGGTTTCCTGTCTGAATGCTGCTGTGGCACTGGGGAGCTGAAGGCAGGGATGGATTCGCTGTAGTGCAGGTTCTGCTCTCAGATGTGAGCTTTCGGTTTTGCACCGAGCCAGTCACCTGGAAGTGAAACTGCCAACAGTGCAAGAGAGGAAGGGGTCAGGTTGTGAGTAGAAACAATGCACCCTCAAACTTTACTGGCCTGGGGAGACCAGGTTTGCACTCAGCCCTTCAGCTTTTAAATAAATCCACAGCTGTGAGTGCCAGAAACCAATACCCTTTTTGCTCTCCTCATCCTCTCGTGGAGAAGAGGTGAACATATCTTCCCTCACCATTGGAAACATGAGTTTTTCTGTGGCCGCAAAATGGCTCAGGTTTAAAAGGGCTTTGGGCTGGTCTGTGAGAGGCCAGAGAGCAGAACTGCTGCACCCGGGTGGTCAGTGCGCCTGCTGAGGGAGCTGGAAGAGGGTGTGCACAAAACTCCTCTTGCTTCTGGTTTGAAGAGCCTTTAAACTTAAGCTGCTATGAAAAAATTACAAAGGGGCTGTCTTTTTTGCCCAGTTAATGCTACTTGATATATTTCTGCTTAAAGCATAACTTAATATAATTATATATCAGCGGTTTCTTTGTAAATGGGTTTACAAAGGTGTAGGTTTTAAAAAATATTTTCTGGTTTTTGGTGATACCACTTGAGCGTGGCAGCTCTCAGGAAAGTGTGTCCCCATTTTAGTACGGGGGGGGCCCGGGGGGGGAGAAGAAAAAAGTGCCATGTAATCTGCTAAGTGATGGAGTGTGGCTGTAATGACCTGTTAATGAGAACCATTATGGCTCATTTATGCAATCTATTAGTTCTTATAAAATACTTCCTAAGGGTCTGGACACTTCAGGTGACAAAAATAAAATGATGTACAGGATTTTTAAATATATATAATTATTGGGAAAATTGTGATTTTAATAAAAACTGCTGTCTGAAAAACTGTTTTTTCAGAGATGCTGTAAAGAGAAGGACTTGTAATGGGTCTTTTAAAATAGATATATTCAACTTTCTCTGACATATTCTGGTTTTTATCTTCAGAGACTGTGCTCTCTTAGATGTAGAAAATTGTTTTAGCTGCAGCTGCTAGGAAATAAACAATTCACTAAGGTGATTTACTTCATGAATTATCTATACAGATGATATTCCTACAGCTGAACTTCTTGAAGAATTTGCCTTTGCTTTTTTGATAGTTTCTAAATGCTTCAACTATTCCTGCTACGACTGTCAAATTGCATCCTCTATTTTCCCTAAAATCTAGTTTCATAATACCGTTGGCATTTTCTGGGATGTGTGTTGCTCTTCGGACTGATCACTTTGATGGAAGCGATTATCACGTGCTAGCATAACCATCTAGTGAGTTTATTTGGATTTGTCTTGTGAACCCACTGACTTCTCACCATTGTGTTACCATTTCTGTCTTGTGAAGTTGCTGTTTGTTCGCTGGCAGTTAATACCCATTTATCAGCTTTTCAACAGCCTTTGCAATGCAAAATTCTTCTGTATTTTTCTTTACACGCGGCTCCTGCAGCGCTCTATAAATCACATTACCCTGTTGCAGTTCCCCTGTGTTGCTGTGGGTTCGGGCTGCGCAGCTGTTCCCATGTTAGAAGCAGCTAAGAAACTTCGTGGGAGTCTTTGTTGCAGATGTCGGCTCTAGTTCTGCACAACAGAGAAAACCTCAGGTGCTGTATTTTTCGTTGTGTTTCGCTCCTTTATCTTTACCTTTTCTTAGGTGGCTCTAGGAGACTGCAAATGATGATGGTACCTTCTTATCCGCCCTAAGTTTTGGCCTGTGTGACAAATAGGGCTGTAAACCGAGTACAGCCATCTGAATGCAGCCTGAACTGCGAGCTCTGTAATTTTCTTGCCTTAAGTATTTTTAAGTTTGAATTGAAGTTCAGATCATGTCTCAGTGACTCAAGGAAGGGAAGAAAAAAAAAAAAAGGAGGCTGAAGGAAAGGAGGTTAAGCTTGCGGCAAGGCTTTTTATAGGACTTAAAGAACTTTTACCTCATGTGCTCTGTGTGACTCTGGGCAACTTTCTGGGCTCAAGTTCTAAGTTCACTTGAAAGTATATGCTGAGGTTAACAAACTGCATTTCTCTTCCATTTTTATATAATTGTGGATGTTTTTTTTTCTTTCTCTGTGAGAGATTGGGCCATTGGGGCCATTTGGAGAACTTGCTTAAAGAAGTTTTGCCATCTGAAGTTCCTTGACCGTGGCAATGCCCTCCCGCTGGTGCTCTGCTGTGGGGTGTTACAGCCACACCGCTGCTCTGCGTTTATTGGAAGGTGCTGAAGGCAGGCTGAGGCTTTTCCATCATTTTGGGCAAAGAGCGGACTTGATCTTAGAGCTATTTTCAGCCTTTAATGATTCTCTGATATGCAGATACCTTGTAGATTAAATCTTATTCTTATATTGGTTTAGAATTTGTCCAAAAGAACAATTTTATTAGCAGACAGGTAGAAGGTTCCATTTGTTGCTGTTTGTCAGGTGACACAAAACGTATTTTACATCTTATCTGCAAAGGCTAGAGGGTTATCTCCCTTGCATGGTGTGTCTTAAACATACTTATTGCAGACAGCCTACAAAAAGAAGCCATGAAACATCTCATTTGGAGTGGTGTGGTTTGGGGGGAAATAAAATGTGGAAAATCTTGTCCTTTGGGAAACACTGGCAAAAGATGTGGTCAGTGAAAAGCATTGCTGATTGCTGAAAGGTATCAACACCTTTTTCATGTCCTGAACAATGTAGGTGAATATGGTTAGACTCTTTTAAATTAACTTTAGGTCTATTAATTTTGTAATAAGTTTGATAAAAGCTCCAGATACTTCTCCTAGGCTTCCCCCCCCCAAATTAGGCTTTTGATAAAGATTAGGAAATATTGTTTGGTGTTTCCCTTAACAGTGTTAGTTAAAGAGGTATCAGGTCTTCATAAATGTCAACATTTATGATTTGATATGATTGAGCAAATACCTGGACTCTTCCCTAGAGGTCCTGGGTAGAAGAAAGCAGAGATGCTGCAGGTTCTGGTTGAAGAGTTTTGGCAGACATGTGCAGCCAGAGCAACTCAGGAAATTTCTTATAAAGCAATCTCAAAGCTAAGCCTATGCTTGGTTCTGTGCTTGCATTAGGGAGAATCTATTTTAGATCACTAGGGCAGCATCTGGTTTGGGCCTGAGTAACAGAAGCCTTGAATAGGTGTGATCTTTCATTTGTCTAAAAGCAAAATGAAAAATTTGCCGGTAGTCAGCAGCTTAGAGAATGAGCTTTGAGTTGGATTGTACTGATTTCTGTGGCAGCTCAGAGAGGATGTGATTTGTGTGGAGTGATCGACTGGAGTTACACTTCTGCCCAGCTTCTTTAAAAACCTCTTGTTTTTTTTTTTAAATTGCCTGCTTTATGAATTCAGTCTCACCTTTGGAAAGGTTACGGCTTGGTATTTGACTGAGGATCTATTCTCTCTGGAGAGAGAATTAAAGGGTGATTGACCTATAATGCACCTTATGATTGGCTTTGAGAATATGTTGATGATGGGAAGATTATTGAAGGCCAGCAAGTGATTTTTTTTCTATTTATATGTTTTCAGGTGGTAAGGAAATGATAGTTGAGTTTTTAATGAGTTTTTCATCCTTCCAGTCTACTTGTTTGTATGTAAGCTCAAACTAACAGTCATGTAAACTTAAAATAGGATTTCCAATAGTCCACTGTGTGTTACTGTTAATTCCAGTGCTTGTTCCTGGAACAGACCTAAGGCACAGTGATCTGTGTTTTATTACCAACTTCTGGGGATCGGGATAGGGCTACAGCGAGAGCAAGGCAAAAATGTTTTCGTGTTTCACCATTTGCAGATCAATATCTAAGCCTGTGTTGTTGCTGCTGCTGCAGTCATGTCCCACTTGGGTTGACAGAGGGTCCCTGGGTTAGGGCACTTCAGGAGCTCACACTGACAGACGTGGGCAAAACCCCTGTGGGTCTGTGTGGGTCCATCTGTGAGGTCTGCCATGCCCAGCCAGCGCCCAGGGAACTTCTGGTGGTGCTTGTGCTTGATCTTTGTGGGTTCCAAATGCAGCTGATAGCGCTCTGCCGGATTAGGGGGGAACTGCTGGAGCAGGATGTGCTCCTGCCCCATCTCCTCTAATCACATCCCTCTGTCTCCACACCAAAATCTCTGATGCTTGAGCTGTTTTGAACACAGTCCCACATCAGGACACCTCTGGTGCATGTGCTGCTTCCCGGGGGAAGGTGTTACCAGATCATAAAACATTGTCTGATTGACTGTGCAAACTGAAAACTAACCATGAGTGAAGTTATTCTTACCTTGAAAATGTTGGGTGACTTTTTTTTTTTTCCCTGAAGAAAGATAGAGACAACTGAAGGAACCTGACATGCCCAAGTTAATGTTTTATTTTTGACCTAAATTAATAGAGGCTACATAGATTGATTTCAGGCTTCAGTAATTAATTGGTTATGGATAGAGGAAGAAGAGTGTCAACTCTTCTCGTGGATCAGCATGGGATCAGTCTGGTCAATCACTGGCAGTCTCCGGAGGAGACAGCAAATGTATTGACTGATACTTCACTCAGTCTTCAATATTGAGTAGCAACTTTTCCCAAACCCTCTATTTTTAGAATGTGATGACAGATAAAGCAATAGCTTAAATAATTTTTAAAAATTTTTAAAAATTCATCTCTGACAACATTGTTGATAAAGCATCAGGGACGAGTTGTGCTATAAATGACCTGCGTAAGAAACTGGTCCATTGGTTTTTGTTGTCAGTGTGGTATTCTGAGGAAGTTTATCCCTCTGGCTGCATTCCAGGATGACCTGCAAAGATGCACTGAATTCCCCCTATAAAGAGGGAAGATGGATGTTTGAAGACGTGTGTCTCCAATGCTCTTATTATGTGTCTTATGCTCTTAGTAGGAAGAACGTTGTGGCAATTGATAAATCAAGGTACCAGTTTCAGGGCTACCAAGCTGATTATGAACCCTGAATAATTCAGAAGTTTACAGGATGCGAAATCTCTTTGAGACTGGTCTAAGGGGAAGATGATATTTCTCCACTTCTTATTGCCTGAGCGTGCCATAATGGTCCTTTTCAAAAGTACTTCTCCAAGTATCAGTGCTTTTCCACCACACAAATACAAGTGGGGTTTTGTTGTGATTTAAAAATTATTACAGCACAGAAAGCACTTTTGTTTAATGTTAATAGAAATTTAATCACGTTGTCTCTAACATGAGGGGTAGGTAGGGAAGGCAGGGAATAGAAATTGGCACAGGGAAGGTACCCAGTTCTGAAGTAAGTAAAAACTAATAATAGAATTGGACTAGAATTAAAAATAAAAGCATTTTGAGAAATAACGATCTGGGTTTTTGGTTTCATTGATTCAGTGTTTGGAAGCCCCAAGATTTTGGGATGGGGAAGAGGAGTGATCCTTTTATTCTTTCTACTTTCTTTCATAGTCTGTAAATCAAATAAGATTTCCATCTTTTCAAGATAAAATCTCTCAGCCTGCAATTCTCTCTGAGTATCAAATAAAAGAAGTTCATTGAAAACATGAGGAGTGAAAGACAGTGTGGGATTTTTTTCCTTCCCTAATCAGAGGTATTTGAATCCCTAAGTGACAAGGTGTTTAAGTTTCATCTGATTTTCTACCAGAAGATTCCTTCCTAGCTTTGCTCTCCGCTGGGAATAGGATTCACAAATGGTTTGTGCTTGGCCCTGGGCCTATTCATTGTTCCTGGTGACAGGAGTCCTTCACCTCGTGCACTGAGGCACGTGCATGCTGATTTAAAATGGATAAATGAGGGACAGTGTATGCGTGGGAGTATTTCAGTTTGTGTGGGGACATCTATGAAAAATGGTAGGAAAAGAGCTGTAAACAACATCCAGTTTATTTTTATTGCGTTGAAAAATATCAAGAGAGCAGGGACAGCATGGATACAATAGGACAGTGCAATACTTTCATTGAGCTTGTGTGTTTTCAGCGGTGCAGTTACCATAGTGAAACTTCGCTAGGTAATTTTGTTGGGGGAAAAAAATTAATTTTAGTGTAGCTGTAATTAAGGTCAGTTAGACATGAAACCATTGATCCATTAAACAGTAGCAGAATGTGTAAATCAATTCAGTTTGAGTGGCGGAATACACTTTGGTATCCAAATTCTGGTCATAACCTACTAGATCTCCAAGAATCTCTGTTAATATGATGCTTATACTGGAGTTTCTATCTATTTTTTTTAAATGTAAGTGAAATCTTTCTGTTGTGAGTGGGCACAGTCATGGAGTCTGTCTGAGGTGCTTTGGCACGTGCTGCAGGATTTTATTCCCGTAAATGCTTTTGAAGCTGGAGTCTTTGAAGAAGCTCTAAAATAAAAAAAAAGCAACAGTTGTGTTGCAATGGGCTATAAATACATTTTACATCCTAAAATGTATTTAGGGTCAGGGAGGGAGGGGGAAGTGCGTTCATAATCATCTGGTTTGTAATGGTCTAGCAGAATTATTGTCATCTTGAACTGCGCTGTTTTAAGCGATACGGGAATTATTTCTTTAACACAGAGTCTTTGTACAAAGCTGATAAGAGAGAATGTTGCAACTCTCATATAGTATTGTGATCAAATTCTAAATTAGTAATTTGAGTGACTTGCATAAAAATTAAATGCGGCAGCAAGTTCAGTTAAAGGTAGGTAGAAATGGAGAGGTGTAACTTTTTGCTTCCTCCTGGTGCACCTCGTCTTGTTTGGAAAGCTCCCCAAACTGAAGTGATGAACGATGCTGAAAGTTCTAGGAGGCATCAAAGATGTCGGATTTGGTGAAGTCCAAGAAATCTAATTTGCAGGAAGAAGGTAATTTCTCTCCCTTTTCCCTGATGTTAAACTGGGAAAAGAAGCCTTTGCTACGCTTGGGAACAGTGGTGTGTCTTGATGAATGAGAGCCTTGTTGTTTACAGCAAGAAAAACCTGACCATTTTGCACCCTGTTTCGTGTGACTGTGTAAGCAGCTGCGTTGGGGTTTGGTTTTTGGTTTTGTTTTGTTGTTTTTTTTTTTTTTTTACTGGACTAAGTTGTTTCTTAACTCATCTGACTGACCTAGATTATTGTTCAGTTTGATGTTTTTATTTCACTTTTTTATGAAGGCAGGATTTTCTTCAAGGCCAAGTGCCCTTGAGGTCTTTTAGCTGGTGGAACAGCCAATTTTGGATGTTAGGTTGTTTTTTTCCTCTAATGTGAGCTGTAATTGGAATGATTGAGGTTGATAGATCAGTTTGTGGCCAAATAAATACATTTTTCCTTTAAAATGTAAGGAGCAAGAATAGTCCTTTATCCTTTTGAGAGATTAAAAGCTTCTTTAATGACACTGTAGATTTTATTTATTTATTTAAAATATGGCTTTTCTCATTTTCATGGGGAGGAAAAATCTCCAGAATTTAAGACGCAATCAATTCAAAAACATTGCTTTTTAGTCTTCTATATTAAATTATTTTATATTATCTGGTGGTTTACATTTTGAAACGTTAATTTCTACGATGTGGAAATGACGTTTGCAATTTAGCTGCTCGTTGATTGACAGTTGCTGAACCAACCTTTCCTTTTCTTGTCAGAAGAGGCTCTAGTTAAAAGATAAAACTATGAAATGAATGATGAAGAATATAATTTTCAAACATTATTGAACGGAGGTAAATTCTGCTTTCAGGAGGCAAGGAAAACAAATGTGAAAGACATGTCTTGGGCCATGAGTCACGATAGAAAATGCCTCTGCAAATGGTCAGGGTTTATATCTCGTGGTTCTCTGGCAAAGCCAAAGTCAGGTAGGCCTCTGGAAAACTGTCTTGAACTATTTACTAAGTATCACACTTGAGAATATTATTCCTGCTTCCCTATTCCTCAGAGGTGCAGGTAATCTGGGAGTCTGTCAGCTCTCACATTGCGTGTCACACCTGAAAACTCACGATTTCACCTTTCAAACAAGCTTTTTGCTGGAGATAATGTTGGCTGCTGTGTCATTCTGGAATTTAGGCAGTAACCTGATGGTTTTGGCTGGCATGTACAGAGTGACTTTGTTCTGACTGGGTTTTCAGTAAATGAGTATTTTTCACTCTGGTTTCATAACCTCCCTAGCGATCACAGAGAGCTTGGCTGCTCCCAAGGTTTCCATTTGCATACCAAGGATCTGTCATTGTCCACAGAAATCATACAGAGAAATAACCAGAAAATAAATGGCCTCTTGTAATCATCCATCCATCCCCTCTACAGGTGTAGGTCCAGAAATGGGATTTAGGTCTTGATTGAGCAAGACTTTAGTTTTGTGAAAGTGTTCAAAGTAGGAAACCTGTGACATCCAAAGCAGCTGCTATGACCAGGATGCTTGTGGGACTGTGGCATTACTAAAGGTCTTCATTTCCAAGCTTTTTGGGCAGGAATCTTTGCCAGGATGTCAGTGGGAGGGCCCTGCTGTGCGATACTGCATCAGGAGTCGTGTTGCAGATTCTCCATGGGCTCTGAGTCAGATCTCTTAGGCCAATGACTCGGAGCTGATGATAGCCGGGAATTGTTTGATGATGTTGAAGAGAAAAGGGGAACGAAAGTGCTAATTTCCTTCTGCAGATAACCCGTGTTAGAGGGGAACTTAATCAAAGCATCATTACTTTAATGAAATTCTCATATAAAATGCAGGACACTTGATATAATTTATCTAAATTAATTACTCTCTGCTGCTAAAAGCAAGTTGTATGACAAATTATTTGTTCTGCCTATTCATCCATTCTTTATCAGACCTTTTCCTACTCTGATGCAACATAAGGAGCAGAAGCAGCCTTTTTCATGGTGCTGAGTGCATTAATTTGCATTGATCCCAGGCTAATAGATGAGTTATTTCACCCAAGACAGCACTCAGTTATTTTAATAACATATTTTTCTGTGCCTAAATTAACAATCATTTTACAAGGAAGCAAAATACAAAATTAATGATTTTTTAATTACTCTTTTCAGTGTTTTTTTTAAGTTGTAAAATAAATTTAAAAACTCCACAAACCAACCAATTTTATGTGTGCATAACAAAACATAAATCTCAGGGAGGATTTTGTGCTCCTGAAATCTTTCAGATTATAAATTGTGTTTACCCTTCAGATTTATCTGTAAAAATAAGATGCATCAGATAAAGAGTGTCTCCATCCAGTTAGAGTAAATGAAGACAAATGCCTCAGAAGCAAGGTGAATCAGCTTTAAAAATATTGAAGTATTGCCCTGTGGGACACGAAGTGTGAATCCTGAGTAGAAGTTATGTCTTAAACTTCACTGCCCATAAACCTGTTGTTTTAAAAACTTAGGGATGATCAACAAGAGTAAGCAAAAGCTGAATAGATTGTTTCTGGTCTGACTTGAAAGGCTTTAATGCTGAGCTTTCTTCATGGCAGCAGTACGAGACTGCAGCACAGAGTGTTTCTGGATTGAAGTGGAACCACATCCAAATTATTTGTGGATTTGGGTTTAGTGTCCAGTTCAGGGGCTTCTTCAGAGCCAGGCTAACAGAGGCAATCCTTGGAATCTGAGACTCTGAGGTGCTCAGGCTGTTGGGAGGAGGATGCTGGGTTGGGCAGAGCAGGGGCTCTGACCCTGGCTCAGCACAGAGCTCTCGCTGCCCCCTGAGTGCCTGGGCCAGGTTCTGTGGGACTGCAGGGTGTGCATCCACTGTGTTCGGATCCAGAGCTGCGATCAGTTCTCTCCAAGCTCCCTTTGTGGTTCTCTCATGAAGACACACATAATGACATGTGGTTGCTGAGCTGCAAATGCGTGTAATATCAAAATCAGATTGTCCTCACAGAAAAAGGCACGTGGGTTATCAGTGCTGCTGCCTGTTGAAAGCTTGCTCACAAAGCAGAGCAGGCAGAACGGATTGTGTGAATGCTCTTTGTCTTGTCTGAACACACAAGTCTTCATTTCTTAGTGGGAAGTGCCTAAACCATTTTTTTAAGAGGATGCCTCACTTTGATATGTCCCAGGAGCAGCCACTGTGTGGTTCTTAGCTCTCAGCTGGCACCCAAAGCTGGCAATGTCTGCAGCACAAGGCTGATCACAAGCCTGTGTTCAAGGCTCTGTCACACAGAGGGGAAGCGGCTTCTCAGCAGCTCATCTCGTCTGACTGGGGGCTGTCACGGCAGAGCTGGTGCAGCACAGATGCAGAATCATTTACAGCTGCCTGTAAGCATCCTGAGCTCTGTCCTGTCCCACATACAACTCCACAAGGCAAGAAACAGGGGGGAGTGTTCAGCGTGATTTTTAAATAGTTGAGACTTAGCCATTAAAAGAGTCTTCACTGCTTCAGGAATGTGGGATTTTAAAAAACAACTAATAGAAGTATTTCTAATGTCACTTTCTGAGCCATTCTAATACTTGTATGCAGTTATAAACTTAGTTGTCATCCTGGATATTTTTTCCAGGATTTTCACTTTATCTGGGAAACTTTAAGCCAACTTGTTTGTTCTTCTGACTTTTGAACTTTGAATATTGGAGCTCCTCTTATCAGAATGTTCTCTTACTACTCAGACTATATTTGTGAGCCTGCCAAATTTTGCTTTGCTCAGGTTTCATGATCTCTTGATTCAGACAAGAAGAAATGAATGTTTCTGTATGTGCTCAGAATGCACAAAGGCGTTTTGCCAGGAACAGGTCCTGGCTGCTGAGGAAGGTTTTGTGGAACACGTCCGTTCTGCCTGGTGGCTGCTACATTGAGTTGTCAGTGGGCAGAACAGTGAGAACAGAAGAGTCTTTGGGGGTCTTTGAATGAAGGCACAAATGCTGTAAAGCAAACTCGGTTTTTGTGTTTTCTGAATAGTGTCTGGGTAGTTCATAGCTAAACCCAATGGAGTTTCTCTTATATTTAGGGAACATTGAAGTGGAGAAAGGTTGAGTTTGAATAAAATACCTTCAGAAAAGGTCAGTAATTACTCTTCTAGGTTTAAATTTGAGGAAATCTGAAGAGTCTGGACAAGCACCTGAACTTTGCGGTACTCATTTGAAGTGTTTGAAGGTAGCTTGTCCCTAGTTTATTTTTCCTTTACCTTTGAGACTCAGATTTTCCCCACACAATTGGCTTTCCTTGCCATTGACTCCCTGCAGTAGCACCTTGCTCCCTGGCTCACCCAAATGTGCTTGAAGTCAGGTAGTAAAGGCCATTTTAGGCAAACATAAAAGCAAAGGTTGAACTGACATCATTGTGTATGCTGCAAAACTCTGGCAAGCACAAATGATACCAGCTTTATCTAATTAAAGCCTCTAGGCATGCATGGTTAGCAACTTCCAACCTTTCCAGTTTATACTGATCATATTTTCACTTTGTTTTTTTGCAAGCAAATTAAAATGGACACTGCAGCATCCTGAAATCACCCTTTGGCTTACTTCTGAGACTTGACTGGAGCCAAAGAAATGCAGGTGGTTCTGACAGCTGCACTCAGCAATAGATTCTAGTCTTGTGCCCACAGAAAGTAGGTTAATCCACTGCTGCTGGCGTCGTGGGCTAGAAGAAACTCTTTGATAACACAATTGTGCACTGAAATGTTCTGTTTCCCTTCCTGCTGTTAAAATATGTTAAGTGAGATTTTTCTTCTCCTTTGTTAGCAATTATTAATGCTAATGCTTTTATTTTTGCAATGCACTGTATTTCAAAACCTGAGTTTGCTGAAATAAATCATTGTTTGACTGATGTTTATTTTTTTTTTTTTAGCAGATGGAATCAAAGTGCACTTACAAATATTTGTAATTGTTACATCTATGTGGGAACTTTTGTAATTTATTTTTATAAGAAAAATACAATCACTTCAATAAAATCAGCCTTTTGGGCAAGTTGGGTTTTTATTTTGAGGTCTGATGAGTTGGGTAAGTTTGTTTCCACTCAATGTAAATGTGGTTTCAGATTAGAACGCATGAATAACAAAAAGGCAAAATAACAGGCACTTTAATGGGCACTGATTAAACTCAGTGAGAGACACATGCATTATTCCTACATTATTAACTTTCTGACACAGTTTAAATTGCCATAAATTAAATTTGCATGAATGGTTTTAGACCCCCTGTAGAATAAAATGTTTGGTTGAGGTAATAGAGTAGAAGGAAATTTAAGTTAAAGGTGAAATCTTAACTGATGAGAGCTGATGAAATTTCTTATCTGTGTTGACAATGCAAATTCCCTGTGTACTCTGGGTCACCCTAATGGGACCAAGCATCTTGACAGTAATTAAATCACTCTCCAGCACCTCCCTTTCTGAAACTGAGACTGTTTGGGATGTACTTGCTGTGTGTATGGGCCCCAGGGAGGTGGGAGGATCCAAACACTGAAAGGAGAAAAAGGAGACTGGGGACACAGAATTTTACATACTTTTTTTTTTTAGTACATACATGCACATTTTGCTGGTTTCTATGAACTGGACTTTCTCTAAAAGTCAGATCTGAGTATTACAGGGGCGTTTTAGCTAATAAAATGTTCAAGTCCTTTTTGCAAGTGGAGGAAAAATTTAATAGCTGTATACAATCTTAGGAGATGGAGGACTTGGGCAACTGTTATTTAATGCAAAACAATGTTGAAAATGTGTTGGTTAGGAGTTTCTTCAGGATGGATTAGCTCAATGAAGAGTTCATAATGGATTTATTGCAATTTGTGAGCTCTTGTATAGCATAAGTTTAGATACTGTTTCTTAATCTAATAATACTTAGTAAGTATTTGTAATGTGTTACACACATGGAAAGCAGGTGAGCTCATTCAGCAGAATCAAAGTAAACTGAAAACTGTACAGAAGCAATTTTTTTTTTAAAGTGTGTTCTGCACTGAGAACTTACCTACTGCTGAGGCTTCAATGTTGGTCATTTTGCCTCTGTGTAGTCTTCTCTCTAGTGAGAAGTCCATCCCCTTTTTCTTTTCTGTCCCTTTGCAAAGAAAAAGGAAGCTGATTTCCAATGAAGATTTTGTTTCTTATTCATCCGGCTGATTACTCCATCAAATGAATGTATTGAAGTCGTTGGAGACACTGAACCTGTGGCACTCCTGGTTGATTTATTTGCAAGTCCCCATTAAGTTTTTTTTCTTCATGTGGATTTTTTACCAGCCTTGCCTTTTGCATCTCTAAGAAGCATATTGTGCCTTCTTAGAGCAAACCATTACCCATTGTCAAGGTTTGAGCCCGGCCAAATGCCAGGTACCCCCAAATTAACACACCCACACTCAGGGCTCATGAGTTGAGATAAGGAAACCCGGGAGAAGACGCACTTAGAATAGGCAAAACAGGACTAACTTAGGTTGCAAAGTGATCTAATTTATTACTAACAGAGTCAGAGGAGTAAATGAGAAGTAAAATAAACCCTTCAAGGCCACCGTTTCTTCGCTCACCCCCCTCCCTCCTTCCCAGCAGCTGCACAAGGGAACAAGGTATGGGGGGAGGGTTAGGTCAGTTCATCACCCAGATCTTCTTCCCCTGCCCGGGGAGAGGTTCTTTTCCTCTGCGCAGCCATGGGTCTCACTGTCGGCAGCCCGCCCGACACTGCTACAGTGACGCTGGTCCCCTCACAGGCAAGCAGTCTCCCCAAAACTGCTACGG
>VZRN01004035.1:1122034-1208447 GCA_013397935.1 Dasyornis broadbenti | reverse complement strand
ACCACGGCCACTTTCAGGGTATCCACTCGCTTTGGGGCAAGCGGATCTCAGCATTTCCCGTGGGCCCCCATGGGCTGCAGGGGCACCCCTGCTTCACCATGGGCCTCACCACGGCCTGCAGAGGCTGCAGAGCTCCGGCACCTGGAGCTCCCCCTCCCTCTCCTTCTCCACTGACCTTGGTCTCTCCATGTTGTTTTCCCTCACATACTCTCACCTACTCCTCCTCCTCTGGCTAAGGAAAAGTGCGTGCACCCATTGTTTTGATTTCGTCTTAAATATGTTTTTCACAGAGGCGTAACCAACATCTCTAATTGGCCCAGGCTTGGCCAGCAGCATGTCCATCACCTCAGAGCTGGACATGGTGAAGGCTTCGAGAAGCTTCACAGAGGAGCCATCTTTGTGGTCCCCCCCCACTAGAAAAACCTGGGCCAAGCTAAACCACGACACCCATTGTGAGCTTTTTATACTTGTTTCTTTTTTCCCCTTCTCTACTTTATGCCAATTATTTCATGATGTGCTGTGTATGAAGATTGTTTAACTTCAAAGTAATTTTATGTCTTTTCTTTATTCCTGTTGATGAAAATAAACTTGCTCTGGTTTTGTTCCACATTACAGAAAGATCAGTGGCGAAACTTGAAGAAATTATATGGATGTTTAAAATTTACGTCCTTTTAAAATATTGTTATTGATTATTGCGTGATTAATTTTACTTCAGAATAACATCTCACTAATGGCAACATTTTCTAATTTTCTAAAGCTGTCTGGGTTTTGCCGAAGGTGAGGTCTCACCCTGCTGCATCCCCAGAGCCGCCCCAAGGCCTGGCTGAGCTGGCAGTGCTCCCCTGGGCCCTGGCTGGCCAGGTGACCACGGTCCCAGCTGAGGGGCGAGCACACGAAGGCCCTGGGGCTTCAAGGGTGCAGCCTGAGGTCAGCACATGGTCACAGCCTAGAGCCCTGCACCGAGTTCCTGTCCTGCCCCTGCTGCAATCCTAGGATGTGGGAGCTCTTACGTGTGTTTTTCTAGATCCCCTCTCTCCTTCTGTCTTCCTCTCTGCCTTTCCTTTCCTGCTTCTCTTTGCCTGGAACTTGTGGGTAACGTAGCATTTTGTAAAGCTTCAAGGTTTTTCTCGATTGGGCTAAGTTTTTGCTGTGTAAATGCTAAATTCACTCTGAGTACTGCCACGATAAGTGGCTTAATGTTGAATTCTATGTTGTATTTCATCCTTGGCTAAAGAAGGTTGATTTTTGAGCATTTGATTTTGGTATTTTTGCTGGCAAACTGTAGCGTGATTTTCAACTCTTTACCATATCAGGCGGGGATTTCTCCTTCACGCTACGAGAGAGCAATAGAACCTTGAGTTAAAGCCCTGGATCTGAGTGTCCAGGGTTTAACAGGTGCCTCCATTGCCCCCTGCACATTTTTCAATCTGTGCCACCCATGGTGCTGAGCCCCTCTGGCCCAGTGCCAAGCTGCCCTCAGGGGCTCGGGTCAGGCTGGAGAGATCCAAAGGGCCTCGAGCTCCAGGCACAGTGGGGCTGGAAAGGGCCTGCCAGGGCCATCGCAGCTGTGCCCCAACATTGCTGCTCCATCTTTCTGATAGGGAAAACCATGGCCTTGGGTTGGGGTAATTAAATAGGGCTAGGGTTAGGGTTACGCCTAGGGTTAGGGGATCTAAAGGGCCTCGAGCTCCAGGCACAGTGGGGCTGGAAAGGGCCTGCCAAGTCGATTGCAGCAAGGCCCCAACCATGCTGCTCCCCCAGCTTTCTTTGCTAAAGGCAGAGGTGGCATGTTAATGTTCTGGAGGCAAAGAAAAGCTTTCTGATGGATTGGATAAATGCTTTTCATCAGGCAAGAGGGACGAGGACTGTTAGTGTGGGCAGCAATCAGAAGTGAAAGCTGAAACTGACTTGTTTCTTTGTTTCAACACACGCTTGCTTTTCTCATCCATTTGGCTTTGTGACTCACAGTTAATGTGTTTTTAGGGAAAAGGTGTGGAGAGAACAGCCATCTGACAAGGCCAATGAGAGAACATTTGTCTACTCAGTTGCAAGTGGGTGAAAAAATACACGTGGAACTTCAGCTTATATTGTAATGTTGTGCTGAGTTGGATCGGTTCATGACCGTCTTTTACATCATCAGAAAATGGTGGTATGGCAGTGCATCAGAAAAAGATGATCATGGCTTTGAAAATGAAGTTCTGTATTTGGGACACTTGGACCTGATGCTTCCAACCCAAGGCACATTAAAGAGAGTAGGAGCACAGTGCTCAGTGTGTCACAGCTCTCACTTGTGTTGTTGCTTCTGGGAGAGCTGTGAGGGTCCCTCGTTTCAAAGCTCTCATTGCAGTCTGCAGGGACATCAGATTTCCTTAGTGAAACTCCTTATCAAGTTTGAGGCTTAGTGACTTGACTGACCTGTGAATAAAAACTATCAGAATAGCCTGACTGGCTCACGATATTAAGACAAAATTTCTACTCAGTATGTGTCTGATGTTAATGAGGAGCATGGTTGATTCCTGAACAAAGGCATTAGTTGAAGCATTTCCAGGAAAATGATGAAATTATTTCCAGCAATCACCAGCTATGTTGGTGTTGGGGTATGCTTGATACAGCAAGGCTGGGATCACAAAACAGAGATTCCTTTCTGTGGAAAGAAACCTTCTGCCAGAAGAGGGTCCATATTGAACGTAGACCTGATACTTCAGTCTTATGCAAGTATTGAATGGCTTTGCTTTTGTACTGCTTTGGCCAAATGCATTGATTTACAGCAGATTGTAAATGTTACTAAATGTTATGTAAGCCTACCTGTTCCTCTGGTCTTCCAGAATGCCTGAGTCATATTAAATGAGTTTGGAGTTGAACCATCAATAGCAGGATTCTACCTGTGGCTCTGTGGTGTTATTTCACAGGTTAATTGAGTATTGTTTTGAGAACCATCCATACATTCTTGCTTAAAAATATATGCTTTGAATAATAAGTGTCTGGGGGAGCTCCATTTGTTTTGTTTTTTCCCCACTGATTGGGAATTCCAAGAACTGCAAGTGAGGGAAGGTAGCTGAGATTGTGCTTTTTTTTAAGCTTTAGGCTGTAGATGTGTAAAGTAGACTGAGATGCAGGAGATGTGGGCGGAACAGAAACTCTGCCGGCTTTTCCCTTCTGTCCCATGGCAGAAGCAGATGGGTGGATGAGGTAATTTACCTATCTGGACTCAGGCACAGCCACCTCCCTGCTCTGGGCTTCAAAAAGCAGCTTGCTGCTATGACAACAGGACACTGATTTGGTCATTTCAAGGGAAGAACATGCACAGAGTGTTCAGAGAATCTCTGCAGTAACTAGAAATACTTGGAATATACATTGTCACATAAATTACAAAAATAGTAATATAGACATTGTAATCAATATAAAGTGTTATTACATATCCAGTGCTGCTTTCTAATATATGGAGAGAATATTCTAAATAATGTAAGGAGTTAACAATTCATGGAAAGCAGCCACTGTGAGCTTCAGAGAAGTGATTAAACATAATCTTCCAGATTTTTTAGCATTCTTCTTAAGTTTCAGTATTCAAATCAAATAACTTCAAATCTGTGGACACAAGTCATGTAGTGTTTCTTTTTGCAACTCAATCAACAAATGAAACACAAGTGAAACAGTTTATTTTTGCTAAATAAAAGCCTCATATTTTATTCAGATCAGTCTTATCAACGTTTGACATGGTGACCGGAGCTTGTTATATATTAACTGTTAAAGGAACATACCCAAAGAGACTAATAGCTTTATTTTTATTTTGACATCTGTCTTAAGCTCTTTCTTTTTAAATCTAGACTATACTATGGCTTTGTTTGTAAGAGGTGTATCCAGTTTCTATGTTCTACTAGCTGAATTTTGAAATAATGAAAAATGGATCAAGGTATGTGGCATAAGTTAGTATCTTCCTCTGTCAGTTCAGTCACATTTAATCTCCATATCTAGTCTTGAAGGGAATGTTCTCATGTTCTTTCTTCCATGTGAAGTTTCTTGTGTGTAACTAACCCCAGCTCTTATGTGGAGATGAGAGATGCCCATCTTAGGAAGGGGAGCTCTTCACTGTAAAATGCAATGTTACATGTGCCAGAGATTTCGTGATCCAAGGGTATTTTAGCATTTATGTTATGCAGGTGTTAAAGATTTGTATGAAGTGATTTACTGCCGTGGAGTCATTTGGGTAGAAACTCGAGAGAAAAAGTGTTTGTGGGGGTTTTTGTTGTTTTTGTTTTAAAGCTAATTCTGCCTTTTGCTTGCTTGCAAAGTGAGCTGCTCTGTGACAGTGATGGGGAAGATGAGATGTAAGCTGATACAGCTGAACAGTTAAAAAATGGTTTTTTGCTTGTATCTAGAATGGTTTAGTCTGTGTAAATTTTGAGCAAGAGGGAATCCTGTCTGGTTTTCAGAGAGAAGTCAGCTCTTTAAAAGAAGACCCGAATGGCTCTGGTGTACCACCAGAAGTGTAAGAGGTTGTGGTAGCCTGCATGTGTTACAGGTTTCTTCCCATGATAAAATTCTGCAGAATGAGAGTATTTTTGGTTTAATTCTTCTTGTTTCATACTTGTAGGTGTTGGCAGTGACAGATGCACTGAAGTACCACACACAAGAGCCAGAAGAAATGACACAGCACAACTTGGATGTTCAAGGTAGGATTTAAGTGAAATATAAGTGGCTTTTATGCTTCTGAGTGGAGAATGTACTTTGCTGCTGCTTAAAGGGATTTTCTCTTTTGATCATTTCAGCAAAGATGTACAGTCTGTGTAAAGCCACTAATCAGAGTTAACTTGAGGGAATCTAGGATGAACCTACTTGGTTTGAATTAGTGTTATTTAATAAGCAATTACTACTGCTGTCTACAGGCAGAACCAAAAGGGGGAGTGGAGTTTCAGAGTTTCTTCTGAGGAAGGAGCGAGTTCACATCACGATACTGTGACTCAGCTTCCTGCTACACTGTTATAAAGGAACAAGAAAATTTTACTGTATTTTTTGACATACAGTGAAAGTGTACCAAATGTTGAACAGTAAGAGGGTGTTACCTTCTAAATAGGTGTTATGAACTCAGAAGTAATATTTTTGTAGGTTTTGAAAAGCTTGTGAGGAAAACAGCATTTGCAAGATCTACAGAAAGAACTGAAGGCTTCATGTGTAAAAACTTTACATCTCTTGTATTTGGACAACCATCTTGATGGCAAACTGCAGAGTTAAAATATGCAAATATCCTGTCAACTTGGTCATCTTCTAGGTAATCCCTGATTCACTTTCCCAAAGGCTGGCAGCACAGCTTTGAGAGCTCTTTATTTTTCTGTAGATGACTGCCTAAGTGATTTTGGAGCCTCTCTATTTCTAGGACTGGCTACCTGCTCTCTGGGAGTCCAAAGAATAAAGCTGGGCTTGTATGCCTCAGATTTATTATTAAATTTGTCCTTAAGTTAAAAAAAAAAAATCCACCACCTTCCTTTCTTCATACTTGTGAAATTGCTAAAGCTGTGCAAGAGCTGTCTGAATGCTTGGACAGAAACATCAGACAGATGGTTTCTGTTACCAAATTATTTTCCTTTGTGGAAATGGAATATTTTGTTTTAGGAATACAAGTGATTTTCACTTGGCAGATGAATAAAGTATTTTTGTTATGGACTGGTTCGGTGCTAAATTGCACAAATATGAGCCGCCATATCTTCCAAAAGCTGGGGCTGTGGGTGCTGTGCTGGCTCTGCAGGGTGAGCTGGGCTGGGCACATGCACTGCACTCTCCAGGTGGACTTCAGGCACAAAGCGTGGACTCGTTTTTGGGAGTCTCTGTGCTCTGGTCAGGGCTGCACAGAGAATCAGCCGTTCAGCTGAAGCACAGCTCCCTTTGAGCCTTGCGTGAATGGCTCAGGTCAGTAATTCACCTTGGCTTTGCAATATGAACTTGTTCCAGTACCAGTTCTGTTTGCTCACTTGCTGAGGTCTATCTGGGAATCGCACTGCGTTTTCAGTTGCTTACGTTGATAGTTCAAGGCTTTAAGAGAGAACCTTGCAATTGTTGTAGCAAAGCTGAAACACCAGACAGTATTGCCTGCATTGAAGCAAAGATTAAATTCAGCCTTGATATTGGAGTGTAACTTGAAATTAAGTTAGTTTTTGTAGAAGAAGGATGCTTTTTCAGTCTCCCAGATACTTCACTGAGGAAAAGACAAGACAAAATATTAAATGAAAAAATAAAAGGGGTTGGATGGGAGAAAGAGGATTATATCATCTCACTTTCTCAGGCTAGAACTTGCAATGAGGTGGAAAAGGCAGTCTTGTCTTTTATGGTCTTTTGTAGAAATACACAGAAATGCAGTTACTGCCATTAATATGCAAAGTACTAAAGTTGTGTTGGGTGCAAGAATGCGCCTGCAGGCCTGCATTAAGGGTTTAGAAGCTTTATTGTTTGACACAAAATTGTAATGCTGAAGTTTCAGGAAAGTGGGAAAAAATGTCAGGAAATAAAAATTGCTTTTCCCCTGCTGGGATATTTAAGATTAATTATTAAATAACTCAGTAAAAAATTCACACTTGCTTCAAGGTACTCTAATTGGATTTACTTTAATGTACTGTCCTATCTTACTGGAAGAAAAATTGAAGATTTTTTGACAGTTTGAGTTTAACTGTAATAAAAATAATAATGGAGTCCTCTCAGTGGTGTACACTTTTACAGTATACACGTAACCAAAATGAACAACCAATTTCAAGTTGTGAGAAATAGAGCTGCAAAACGTATTTCAAAATGAACTTTTTTACTTCAGGTTCCTTTGGCCACTGTTGTTGATGGGAGATATTTCTATAACATCATTCTGCTTGTGGCTTGGACTTAGTTTAATTTCCAGACTGAATGTTTTAGAGCAGGTTCTTGTGGTAATCTTTCAATACTTTGTATACTGCCATGGTCTTAAATAGTTTTTATTGCCGTGTGGGTTTTTTTTGTTCACCACTATGAAGAATTGTATTTCCCATCACTTCTTAGAGCTTTGGAGAATGCAATAAGAAACGAGCAGTAATATTTTAGACTTTAGTTGGTTCCTAGAAGACACAGAAGCATCTTTCTGACATTTGAGTACCTGCTAGGAGATGAGCCATCTGGTAAATATCAGCTCACAGCTTCACAGTGACAGGTGATGCTTTTCAAAGATGCTTCATTAACACTAATGATATTTTTATTCACTGCTTTACAGAAAGGTGAGTAAACCATTTACATTTTATTAACCTTGAGAGAACTGGTGAGGGCTTTGCATGGGCTGTTATTCCTTTGTTCAGAAAATGCTCAGGTAGGACTTGGAAAGATTGTTGGTTTTTCCTCTATTGCCTCGTGTTTCTGAAGACTATGTGAGAAGGAGACTGCAAGATTTCAGCACACTGCAAGTTTCTAAGAGCTGGGATCTTATTCAACACACACTTTTTACTGACTTGACAGTGCTATAAAATAATGATAGGCTATTCTGTGCCATTATTTGTGTTGCCATCAATTGTATTTCTTGAGGGTTCAGTGAAAAGGCATTTAAAACCTTATAGTGCTGTCGTACCTGCCCTATATAAAGTGCAAAGTGATGGAGGTAATTCTTAAAACTTTGTACTTTAATGCTGATCACAGAAGAGAAAGCTGGCTTTTGTCATATTTTTCTTCAGGTTACTGATTTTTAGTGAGAGCCTTACCTTAAAGGATTTTCACCTTTAAAGCTCAATATGTTAGTCTTCATGCTTCTCTTATTGGCCATAATTAATTTTTAGACTAAAATCAAACTTTTTTTTTTATTTTGCAAGTCAGCCCTTTTACTAATACTTAGGATGAGTTGCACAAGTAAGGCTACCTTACCTCAGGCGATCCCTGCTGTGCATCTGCAAGAAAACATTATTGCTTTGAAGTCCTGAAAACTGTGTATCCAGCTTTTTTGTCATTATCCCTCTTTTCAAGTATTCTGCATAGTTCTTTCTCCTAGTTGAAGCTAATTAATTATGCAAGCTAAACACTACAAAGTGAGAAGGAGAACATGGTTGAAATGGGGAAGGGCTGAAGTTTGCATTCTGCAAATAAAACAAAAATTACTCAGCATAATGGGTTGTTTCAATTTTCAGGCTTGTGTCCATCCACGTGGCTTCCCCCTGCCCATGATCAGTGAGACTCGAGGTGCTTGCAGTGGTAATGGGCTGCTGGAGACCTTGGCCACGATCTCTGGAGAGATGTCAAACGTCCCAAGCGCTCGGTGAAATAACCTGCTCCTGGCAGTAGTTTCAGACCAATAATCACTGATGAACATCTTCAGTTCAGGAGAGAACTTGGGTTTTCACGAGAGGTTGATAATGAGTAGTGACTTTAGGGGATTCATGGGATGGAGGGAAAACACGCTCGGTTCAGGGGGTTCTCTGTGTCAGTGGAATTATAATTCCAAATCACCGTTCTCTTCTTCTGTTAGGTCTCCTAATAGTTAAATATGTTCAGAGTCTGAAGTAGCACTTGGCACATGGAGTCTTAAAAGATAAAAGAGAAGGAGAAATAGAGTATTTGAGTTTGTCAGAAGTAAGGGACTTTACTCCTGGCTATCCCTTTTCTAGGACACTCTCACTCAATAGCTGCATGGGCTCTTATCTGCTCAAATGCATTTTCTTTTTATTCATTGCCCGGCTGAATTGAGGCATAAGCACAGAAGCTGATTTCTGAAAGGCTGCAATGGGTATAAAAGTTCAAAGGCTTGCAATGCCAGGGTGGGGGGGTTGCAACTTTTCTGACTGCCTTTATAGACACCTGGCATAAGCTTTTAATTCTATTTTTGTTTAATTTTCTGATTTTTTTTCTATTTCAGAATTTACATGATTACAGTCTGACACCGGCACTTCTTCTCTTCTTCAGAAGATGCTGTTTTCTTTTAGTGCTAGTGGGTTTGGGATTTGTGGGGACATAACAGTGAAAAAAACTTACAAGAAAGACAAAATAACCCAGTAATGTTGCCTTCTTGACTTGATGGGGATTTTTTTAGACTGTCATACATTCTGAATTTTCTGTGGGGACTCATGTATACTAAATAAACTTACTTGTGCACTAGCCAAAGGCTTGCAAAGGTGAAAAAGAGGGTTTGTGGGTCACTTAGATCAGCTTTTACCCAGTGTCTGGGTTCAGAAGGGAGCTGAAATAAATGAGTTTGTTTCTACTGATTGAAAGACAATATCTGTCAGTGCTACAGTGTCCCTACAAATGAACCTGCTGTGGTTCACATAGGAGAGGTTTTCTTGTACTTGGGTGTTTCAACCCCTTTCCAGACAACATGATGGCAATCACTGAACAACTCTGCTTTCCTGAAATGTGTGATGCCGCTGTGTCTTTGACACTGCTGGCCAGATCTAAAACTTTAAAGCCTCTCTCTTCCCCTGAGTGTCATCTCCAAATCAAAGGAATAGCATGGTGAGGGAGGGTTGCCATTTCTGGTCTCTGAAGTGCCTTACACCAGCTCAGTGGGTGAAAGGAAGATGCTGTTGCTGAGCCAGGTAAGGTAAATCAAGTCTGGTCTCATGGCCTGCTTGTTAACCTCAACTCTTCTGGGGTCAGAGGCTGATGATCACTGTGTTGATCCACAGTGAATCAGTGATTTTGATGCCACCCTACGGTGATTTGGGTGGATATTGAACATACTGTGCTAGAAAGCGAGCAGTGTCAGGGCAACATTTACAGTCAGCAAGACAGTGATTTATGGAGGTTGGTTTCAGAGGTACTGAGGGATTCAGAAACCATTATTATCTGTCAAATCAATCTACACATGACTCTCTAATTCTGTGTATGAGCCATATTTGGCTGGAGTTTAGTCTGCCTGTCTAGAAGTAACGCACACATTTTGGGAAAAGGAGCTGCAAGCAACATCTGAAAAGTGTTGGCATAATATGCCTGAGTCTTTATGCAGGAAAATGTTTTTAATAGCATGCAACTGGAAAGGAGAATGTATAATAACTGATTTCATACCACTGAGTATGCAGGAAACTTGTCTAGCAAATGCAGGGTAGGGATGTCTAAAATCGATGGCAGCCTTCAATATTATGACTTCACCAATTATAGTCCAGTCTTAGATATTTACTAATTTTGAGCTTGAAACCAACAATTAGGAATTCTCACTCAATTGTGGTGCATTTTAAGCTGCTCATTCTGTTATTTAGTCCAGATTTACGTGTTTGGTGAAAATGTGTTTGCATTACAAGCCTATAATTTTAGATAAGGTATTGTGCCTGTGGCATAGCTGGGCCCTGAACCACAAATGTCTTTCTCTTTAACCACAAAGCTGCTGTTCTAGCTCATTGTGCTTACCTGGGGGGGAAAAATTCCACATCCTGTGTTTTATGGGTTGTTTTCAGTAGAAGCGATTTTTCTAGTTTTAAATACATTTTTGCTCCCAGTAGGATTCTTTAATATTCTTTTTGAAGCCTTGAATACATTTTCCTCTCTTCTAATTTTTCCGTTATCCATCTGACAGCTCTAGCTTTTTGTGCATTTTTTTCCCCTACAGTTGAAATAATTGTGAAGCACTTTTTAAAATTGTGGTAACATTTTATTGTTTTGGTTTTGTATGCCAAATCAGTGAGCTATGAATACAGAAACTGTTACCTCACCATCTCAGAAACAGCAGTGTCCCTTGGGCCCTAGATTACAAAATTATAGTTGTTAAATTTAAGAGCTGGAGACTTTTACTTTCGGAGAGAACTTGGCTGATTACTGAGAGTGTGAAGATGAGGTTTTTTTTAATCCTTCACACTTGATCCGTGGCAAGCATGGAGAACTCCCAATATCTTCCCTCCCCCATGTGAGCCCTCCATGCTTTCAAACGAAGCCGTTCTAAGTTAGATTTGGCTCGATAAAGATTTTGGAGAAGTTGAGCACAAGGCACTGGAGACGAGTGAGAAATCCCCGCTGTCTGGGAACAGCTGCAGACTCAATCTGGTTCCTGTGGCCTGCGAGGGGATCAGAGCTCAATCCTGCAGTGACGCAGAGCCATAATCTGCGGAGCCTTCTTGGCCTGAGCCTCGGCGAGCCCCTCAGCCTGGGAGCTGCTGCTCTCCCGGCTCCTCAGGGCTGCTGGGCTGAAGGAGGCACCGGCTATCGTAGCCATCCATTGCTGCTTTTATACGCTTGGTGCACACGTTCCCTTACACAGCCAATGTATATTTAGCATGCCTTGATAAAACATTGACTATAACAAACAGTGGCAATGAAAATTACATGCTCTTATAAACATTTTTATTTTAAACTATGTTTTGCACTGCGATGCGGCAGAGGCATCTACTATATAATCAGCTCCGTAATAGGAGAAAGTAATTTCTTAGAATGATCCTAGAGCCCTTTGTTAATGTCAAGGATAATTTGGGCTGACTGATTTGATTGCTGCTCTTTTCCGGCAAGAGGTCTCGATAAATGAAACTGCTTGCCTGGATAATTTAGGCTTATATGATTGCCAGCAAGCTAATGATGCAAACACAGCTGAAATAAAATTTCTGCTTTATACTGGAGGTTAAAAAAAAGGAAAAAAAGAGGGAGGAAAAAATCCACTTAAACACCTGCCGTATGGATGTCAAAACAGGGGAGAGGCATTTGCCAGTCTCAGGATGGAAAGTGGCTTGTATGTATTATGAGACATGTTTCACACAATTGGCCTTTATAGATCACCGGGACACTGTTTTATGTTGTTGCAGACAAGTGATCTATTCCCTTCTACTTCCTGCCCTTGTCAAAACAGGCTGTTCAAGTTTAATGGTTTTAAGGTAGGAAATTTTCTTTCAAAAAGACGAGGAAAGTGAAGCTCCACAGATATTTACACCGAACTTAGTATTCTGCAGTGACTTGGGGGCATTGAAGTTACAGCTTCTTCATTTAGAAAATTTATGTATGAATTGCAGTACATTGGCTCAGACCACTTCTTCCTGGCATGGGTACTTTGGAGAAAGAGTGATTGTGGTGCACGTATTGATTCCTTGTGTCACATACAGTTCTGTCTGGGAGTGCCAGAGCTGAGTCTGCTCCTCAGCTGCACTGCTTAATGAGGAAATATTACAGGCCTTGAGGGGTGGGGGAAATGAAACCTAAAAGTTGTTATTATATTTGGCTCTTAAAATGCTTCAGAGGCCAATTCATCATTTAATTCTAGGTCAGCCTGTCCCTTATTACTTGTCCTTTTTTTGATTTCTTGTTGGTTTTGTGCTTTTTCACGACTCCATCAGGACTTACCAAACATAAGGAAGTTTGTAAATTACCGAGGTTCAAAGCAGAATCATTTATAACAAATTGTCTTTGCATGGATTGTTTTAAAGCTGTCTCTGACGAGTTTTCTTCACTTCAGGTGCTTTGATTGAAAACTTGCCATTTTTGGGAAAAACTGCCTCATTATGAGCAGAAATCTGACATCATTAGGAGTCAGGCAAGTCAGAGGTGTATCAGTGACTAAATAGCTCCATGAGTAATGAAGTTTTATCTCTAGCTAATTAAATGGATTTACAGTGATGAGCTTTGGAGCTGATCAGGCCATATTATTTGTTCTCCTGACTGTTTATTTTAATCTTTCGAAAATGCTTCCATTTGTTGTCAAATCCTTCTGTCTTACATATTTCAAAAGTAGATTTTTTTTTTTTTGGTAGCATTGCTAAAATAAGTTGGGCTTTATAAAAATTTAATTCAGTTCTTCATGAAATTTTAGGGAATGGCTTGAAAGCTAACAGAGTAAAATGTGTATGTGATATCTAGTCCATGAATGTGCAGACATTGTTTAGGTTAAAAGAAGTGCTTGTGTGTGTACATAATGAATAATCAGATTGTTTATTAATAACTTTTCAAAAAGTAAAACACATTTTATAACTTATTTATTATAAGGGATCATGGAGTCATGATTTTCTTGCAGAGAAGGAAAATTATAACTTCTCTTATATTCTTATGAATGCTTAGTGATTTTAGTTGCCATTATCTTGGGCTTTTAAACTGGAAAGTTTGAAATAGAAATATGTACGTGTAACTGCAGATGGGGGAGCAGTATCCTCCAGTACTGATTCTGAGCTATAAATAAGTTTCTGGCCACAAGCATCTCTTCAGGCCTGAACCTGTTGATCAGCTCTCCACCATCAGATTTCAAATCCGAACTCCAGACTGGATTTTCTCTGCAAATTTAATAGCTGCTTCTCCAGCTGACTATGGCCAGTCTGCTCTTCACTGATGTTGTGCCCTGTAGATGCAGGCTGTAATATTCAGCTTGGCTCTCTTGTGTCTCTGCTTGAGTTCTAGAGAGGCAATACGATCTCAAAAGCCTGGAATCCCTGCAGGCAATAAGGATACCTGTGAGGGATGTGACAATATTTTTGAACGAGCAATTTGCATGACAGCCCCCGTGTAACAGCAAAAGTGATGCAGCTCCTTACACCACCTTTTC
Organism: Dasyornis broadbenti; assembly: GCA_013397935.1. Lineage (NCBI taxonomy): Eukaryota > Metazoa > Chordata > Aves > Passeriformes > Dasyornithidae > Dasyornis > Dasyornis broadbenti. The sequence continues at coordinate 1,195,018 of VZRN01004035.1, read as the reverse complement.
CTTAGAGATTCCAGGTTAAAATAGGATATGGAAACATTACAGTCTGTGCTTGAGAGTGAATGAACTTGATGGGTTTGTATTCTCAGAAGCATGACTCTTTTTTAATTGCATCAACTGATTTAATAGAAATTACAGTGTTTCCTTAGAAACCTCACCTTGTTTGACACACACAATTAATCACAGCCAGCTTTGGGGTGAAATGCAGCAGGCTAATGAGACCAAATCCTGCTTGTGCTGATTAAGAATGAGAATTTGTAAATAACTGGGCTAGCAGGATTGCATCAGTGTCTGTTTGGGTGTGTGTACATGTGGCAGGGAGGGTGGGATGAGGGGAGGAATCCCAACTTCTTCAGGAAGTTTTCCATTTTGAATGGAAAATGCTTCCCAGACTTTCAGTGAGGTTACTGAATACAAGCCCCTGTGCCTACAATGACATTTCAACTTTACTGAAGTTCTTTCCCAGATCTCAAATCTTCCACTTGTTGCAAAAACTGGCAATCTCCCAATTCCACACTCCTTTTTCCAAAACAAGCTGCTGGACTCTGGATCATATCTGATGGCCTTGGAGGCCTGAGATTGATCTCATGATTTCCTGCCTCTAAGACAATCTGGCTGATGGATCTGATATGAAGTCTTTTTTCTCTTTCTTTTGGCAGGGTGACAGGTACACATTTTAAGGAAGCCTGTGGAACCTGAGAAAAATTGTAGATGACTGCTTTGAAGTCAGCAAAACGCACAGGTTTATATACGTACACACACACGTGTGTATATGTATATATGTATGTGTATATAGAGTTTCTTTTCTTCCTTTTAAACTTGGCTGAAACAGAAAGTTTTATATCAGTTTTCCAGGGCCAAGAACAGAATTCATTGAACTGTTCAGTGTTTTAGGACAGGTGGTGAAATTGAATAACTGTAAGGGAAATTCAGGTAAGAGACGATAATTACCCGGACTGGATCTTGGCCAGCACATTAGAGCTAACAGTTTCATTCCTGTGGGAAATGCTGTGGGATTTTTAAAGGCAATTTGGTTTTATCTTGTATTACAAATATTGCCTGTTTTTATGGCTGTATGATTTGAAGCTTGTATTTGAGCCTAAGGAATATTTTTCAGTGGATTCAAGACTGGGGAATAGCATATAAAACCCATGGTACTGGTGTAATCAAATTTTATAAATAAAACTGTTACATTTTATTTGCTTCTCTACTGCTATAGGGTAATTTGCAATTCTTAGGAGGTGTTCTTTGTGGCTTGTGCAGTGTGGATCTCGCCCTCCTGAGCTGGCAGTTCCCTTTTGGCTCTTGAAGGAAGGTGTGTGAGTAACGAGCGATTCGTGGGCATCCCACAGGATCTCAGCATCCGTGTGGCTGTTGAGGAGCAGAGCGTGCGGAAGCAAATCCATCGCTGCTTAGAATAAAGGGAACCAGGCTGTCTAAACAGTAACAGCACAAAATGAAGTGCAGCCAGGCCTCCTTCCAGGGATTTGTTACCAGCAGAAGGAAGTGAAAGCCAAAAGAAGAACAGTGATACCTTGTGGGCAAGAGCTCTGTTGTTTTATAGACACCTCTGCTGCAGTCTGATCCTGATCTGTGTTCTGTTGGTCTCAGTTTAAATTAGGAGCAATATTGTGGTCAGCAGCTTTTTAAGAGCTGAATTGAGCTTCTGTTGGTTTCAGGGTTGGTTAAGCTAAACACAGGCACTAAGGATTCAGTTGAGAGTCTAAATAAGGAACGCTGCCATGAGTGAAATTGTACGCTGCATGTTCCTAGAGTTCTGTCCTTGTGTTTGGCAACGTTCTCCGGAATCCTGACTGTCGGGTCAAATATGGTGATAGCCTGAAAAAGTGTGAGAAGGCAAAAAACCCATCAGAACAGTGGCAGATGGAAACATGAAAGCAAATAATGGGGCATTTGGGCCTTGTATAGGGCAGAGATTTTTTGAGAATGTGAATGTATAGTGATTTCTTTAGCAAGTTTTCTAAACTACTTGTGCATCTAACTCTTCCCCAAACTTGAATTTTATAGCAGTTTTTATTGCTATAATTTGCTCTCCAAATAAAGCCATTTAGTTTCAGTGATTCCCTAACACTGGAATGTTTCATAATACATGTAGTGCTTTAAAAAGTTCTGGAGCAGTTGCTATTTGCTTAATCTCAGTTTGGAGGGTGCTATGGTAATGAACAAGCAATGCTTGAAAGGTCACAAACTAAACAAATAATTCAGGCTTTTATAATTTATTCCCTAATTAAACATTTTGTTGAAATTTTCTCTGAATGCAATGTTTGCTGTGTGGTGTGATGGATTATTTGTCTTCTTCCCCTTAATGATATGAAAATACTCCTTTCATTTCTGCATGTTGACAGTATTTAACCTCTTATAATAACCGAATCAACAAATATACTCGTGAACATTTTGTAACTAAGTTTGAGTTCTTCTGTGAGAATATTATTTAAACTTGCTTTTACAGCTAGGTGCAGTGCCCTTGAGATGAGCTGGTGTCACCTCTTAAAACCAAGCCCTGCAGCTTTTCTGCACAGTTGTGCCAGGTGTGTTCCGGGTCTGGGAGGCAGCAGAACATCTGATTATACTTATTCTCTGAAGATGATTGTGGCAAATCTAAGGTCAAGGAGAGTCCACAGGGAAGAGTGGTAATCTGCATGCAATTTTTTTTTTTTTTTTTCTTTGTTCAAATCAGGATGATTTTTCCTATTAAAGATTTGAAAGTTTATATTTTGGGGAGGAAGGAACATTTTGTGGCCTTACCCTTCAGAAGTTCTCAATTTATTCACGGCTAAAATATATTCTGAATATCAAATGTTATCTCAAAATCAGATTTAGCAACTCTGAATATTTGATTTTTTACTTTTGGTATGTGAACTGTCCAGGCAAAATACACTCACTTTTCTCAAGATTTTTGTTTTAAATAAATCATCTGTTTTGCTTTGACAGTATAAATCAGAGAAATACAGGAGTTTATCACACAGAGCCAATTGGTGGAAACCAGTTCTTCACCTAGGTTTGTAGTTAGTTTTCACAATATAATTTTGAAGAACAACTGATTTTGTTTGTTTAATGGCAGATTAACTTTGTTCTGTATATTGATTGTACACTCAGCCGTATGGGATACATTAGTGGAGTGTTGCAGATATACATTGATTATTTCCATGTATTTCACTATTCACTGTAGCTAGAACTGATTCCAAATCTGCACTGCAGAGCTTTCAGTCTGGCTTGCCCTTTGGCTGTGAGTTGTGCTGCCGGAGCAGAGGTGCACAGGGGCCTTTGGTGGGGAGGTAGCACTGAAACAATAATCAGAGGTTTCTCACGAAGGGCAAAGCAATGACAAATGTTCACTTTTTCTGTGAGACTATTTCTGCTTGAAGAAGCTGATTAAAAGGAGGAGCCTGGAAGTGTTCTGACACTGGGGAGTTTAACATTGAGGTTTTAATTCTAAATAGAAGTCACTGAGGAGCAAACACCTCTGGTTAAATTCTCTGACTGTGTTTTTTCCAGGAGGCTTTGCGGCCACACGCCTACATAGATTATTGATGTCTTTCCCCTCTAAGGCATTCTCTTGCTCATTAAAATTCAAATAGGTCAGTTAAGCTGAAGTTTGACATGTATCAATGTCTTGATTTTTTTTGTTGTTGTTGTTGTTTTTTTCCTGAGGTCACAAGTGTTGACAATACAAAAAATCAGTTGGAAACAGGAGCATCCGGGGGTTTAGGGAGCATTATCCTTGTGGGATATCAGCCCTGTGTAGTTTTGTGTCCCAGATCTGGCTTTTATTTCTCTGTAGAGTTAAGTTATAAATGCTGAATTTAATAACATCATGAAGTGTTGTAAGTGAAGGTCAGACATTTTGTCCTGTAACGTTTCCTACAAAGGACTGCCAGCTGTCCTGTGGTACAGAACAATTTGCTGTAAGATAGAGGAAATGAAGTTTTGAAAATAATTTTCCATCCTGCTTGAAAGCACTCTGACCCAGTAAGTTATTCTGATAGGGACAGTTCCTGTAGTCATCTTTGTCTGCCATGCCCCAGTGCATTTCAAGGGAAAGCTGGAAATGATACAATTCCTTTTCTGGGAGAAAGGAAACCTAGAGGAATAGTTAAAAAGGAGGAAAAGACAAACTTGCTTATACTTCATTATGGGGAGCTTTAAAATTTAGGACTTGAAAACTTAATCCGTGACAGGAAGCAAAATGCAGAGTAACCACGCCAGCAGGTTTCTGTAGATCACAAGTGGAGTAGAGAGAGATCAATTCCTGCCTCTTAATTATTGGGGAATAACTGCCCAACTTTGAGAAAGGCCTCGGTACATCCAAATGCAGAAGCTTCTAACTGAGCTGCTGCTTTAGCAGAGTGAGCAACAGGCACAGGTACCATGGAGGTGGAACACATGAAAACATTCTTCTGATCACTGGATTTCACAGCAGAGTTGATGAAAACGAGATTGATTAGAAATTGCAGCACTGAGTGCTGAACCCCTCTACATTTTATTTATAAATAGATTTTTTTCCTGCTGTTGATTTTGAGTGATGTTGAAAGAACTTCCATTGTGCTTAAGCTCATGTTTGAAAGAAGACAACTCCAGCTGATTCTTGAAGTAGATCTTAACAGAAAGAATGACAAAATGTATACCAAGGTTATGGGCTGCAATTTAATAAAAACACATTAGATTCCAGCATTCACTTTGATATTTCAATGCTTCGCTCTATAATGATATCGAATGCTTAAACTGCAGTAGAGTTGCTAAAAAATGCGTTGGTTGATTTATCTTATAATTAATAATATTTAGCAATAAGTATTTGTTACCACAATTTTGTGAAATGGAGATAGTCTCTTGAAACTTTGGTTCTGTAATTAAAGTGACTTTTCTTTCTATTAAATGCTCATTGACATTTTTAATTGAAAAAGCACAGTTTCATTATGCAGAGTTGCCATTTACGAGAGGCTGGGCTGTCAAAGATGAAAGCTTGCGTGGAAAACTACAAAGCACTCTGGAGAGTCCATGAGTACCGATGCTCTAAAGATTAATTACATTCAAAACAAACCAAACCAAGCAAGCACCTTCCCCCTTTGCCACATCACTGACTATTTGTTTAATGAAATATTTCTCCTTTTCAATTTCCTTCCTATGGACCAAACAATAGTCGATAAACTAACAGTACTCTGGATCACTTTCTGTTCTACCTTGATACGCTGCTGAGCAGGTCCTTGTTATTCCCTGCACTTTAGGAGTGATAAAAGGCATCTGTGATTAAGCTTTAGTTGCTTGTATAGTACCCGAGCTCTGGTAAGGTTCGAAGTGGCTTCTTCTAGACCCTGAACTCTTGAAACAAAAAGGAAATTTTGCACTTTAGTCACGTAGACTGAGAAGGATGCAATATGCTGTAGCATAGAGGGATCTGGCTGTAACAGCCCTTCCTTTTTGAGACTTTTCATCTTCTCAAGTCTAAGGCAGTCTTTACCATGCTTTAGCTATAGGGCTTCACTGGGACTGTCACAAGAGCTGGTAACTGGTCCTTCAGTATGAGTCAAGCTTTGTGCAAGGTGAATGAGGATGCTGCAATTTCATTTTTTATTATCTACTCCACTTCTGTGGTTGGGAAGCCTCAGTACTTTCCTGATTTAAATATGATTTCTTTAAAAATATGATATTTTAATCAGTGGCTTATTTTTCTCCAGGTATGCAACTATTTTTCTTTCTCTTTTAAAAAACTCTTACATGAAAGACTAGAACTTACCCCATTATTGTATAGCTGCCTTTAAAATGAGTACATCAATGGTTTCTGGTTTGTTTCTTTTTCTACTTATTGGAGTTCTTGAATGAAAATATTCTAAGCAGGGGCTGAAAGGAAAGTGGGCACTGTTATTCTAGTTTCACAGCTTCAACTGGCTGATTCTTTTTTGCCTTTTTCCCTACTGCTGTGTTGGTAAAACTAAGGTAATTGGTGAAAATATTATTTACAAGCTTATAGTTATTTATAGTTTTTAAGGAAGGCTACTTGAGGTAGCTAAAGTGTCTTTGATCCAACCTACTGATGGTGTCTGTATGTGGATCCCGGATGGATTCAGGTGGTTACAGTTACTCAGTTCCGTTGGGGTCCTAAATGACCATTAATCACATCATGTACATTTCTCTGTGATGTTCCTGTAAAGTCTTATCATGCATTTCTTATCCAGTGTCAGTTGGCATTTTTACTCTGAACTACAGAAAATAGAAGAAATCAACTGAGATCTTCCTGTGTGTGAATCAGGCTTGCCTGGCTTTGTGACTAGAGAAGTCGGATCTCTCTGCATCTTTAGTGACTGATTTTCTACTCCCTCAAACTCTTCTCAAGAAGCTAAGTAAAATTTATCTTTTCTTTTCTTGTACTTAGATCTAATTTGCATTCCAGAATTAATAGGAGATGCCTCTAGGTACCTCCTCACTTGAAATCAGACATTAAAATGACATGTATTGAAGGCAGCATTTATAAATGAAGTCAGAAGCAGACAGCTGTTGCTTTATGGCTCGTGCAGGGTGGGATTTGGATCCTGCTTGCAAGCTTACTTTTGGTGGGCTTTCTGCTTTCACCAGTTCACAACAGTGGAAAACCTTTTGCCATTTTGTGTATCACGGTTTGGGTTCTGTTAAACCAGCATGGTTTGCAGGGCTGTGGCATTAGTTCTGAGACCTTGCTACTGAGCGTGTTCTCTGCTGCTGTTCCTCGTGTGAAAGCTGGGCTGATCTCTGTTCCACCTGTGCCCACAGTGTTTCCCTGGGGGAGACTGTCCCTGGTGCCTCAGCTGCTGCTGTGCCCCGGATGCCTGCATCCCTCAGTGTGTTTGGTGTCAGGGTTTGTGCTCTGTGGGTGACAGAGGCCATCCTGTGCAGGGGACACCAGCATGGCTTTCCCGTGGTGTTTCGCTGGGAGGGTGTGTGACAGACCCTCTAACCTGGGGTGAACACTGCGTTTCCAGCTGAGAGTGAAATACCTGGTGGGAAGAAGAGGAGGATCCCAGCCTAAGCCTCTGCATGTGCAGCAGGTGTTTGTCCTTCTGTACTTACCCACGTGGCTGAAATTACAGTTATGCACTGTCTTGTTCACAAGGTGCTCGTAGATTACACAGATTTGAAGAAAACTGCCTGTCAATAGCATTTATCTTTTACTTGAAGGTGTCTCCTAACAGTGTGGGCAAAAAACCCAAGTATTTTTCCTGGAGACTTCTATTCCTTAAGCTCTGTGAGTGCCAAATTTTGCTGCAGACTGCCGTGAGGTTTCTGTTACTTTTTAAGAGCTCCCTGAAGGATGCCACAGTTGGAATCAAACCTGGAAGCCCAAGAAGTGCCAGGAGCTTGCATTCTTTATTTGGCTTTCCAAATGGGAATTGTAGCACAGATATAAATCAAGCAAGTACATTCTTCTGGGACCAATTCATGCATAAATACTGTAGAGGTTCTGCAAGAAGCCCATAATCCAGGTGCTTTCAAGAAGTATCCAGAAATGTAGGGTTTGAAATGTTGCTTTGCTAAAGAATCCAAATTATTTTTGCTAAAGTATGGAATGCACTTACAAAACCGATTTTTTTATACAATTAATTTTATATAATGAATAATTTTATGGTCTTCAGGATATAAAATTTTTAAACACCTCTCGTCTCTAAGGAAAAATAAAAAAAAATTTGTACTCTGTGTCAGCATGTAATTACTATCATGGTGAAGCCATAAGATCAACATTTCCAAGAAAATATGGAAATATTATGTATTATTATAAAAGCTTTTCTTTGGCTCTCCCAGCCGTTATCTGTCAGGCAGATTTACATGAGGTTTTCTCTGCCAGAAGAGATGAGTGCTGGCTGCCTGCTTTATTTTCCTTGGCTGCACTACCCAGCTGCCGTGGCACTCGGGCTGTGACTGGGTGATGGGGGGACGAGTCTTTCACATTAGTAATTCAAATCGTCATTTTCTGATGCTGTGCATCTATATCGACATTCATCTTGTGTTGTGGCTTTAAATCACATTTAGGACAGAAAAGTTCTGGGCTATATAATGGGAAATACTCCTTTTAATAGAAGTACCCTGTTAAGAAGTGCTGTGAAAATGAGATCGATTGAACAAAAGCTTTGCAAAGTCATTGAGTGATGTTCACCGTCCTCCTCAGCACTGGTCACTCTTTCTTTGACCTTGCAACAGCATCTGCTCTGTGGTAGCCCTGGCACTTGTGTGACTGCAAACTAACCTAAGGGAAAAGGGTTCATGGTTTACATGCTCACAAAAAAAAAGTCATGTGTTGGTGAGATCTGGGGTGGAGTCAACAGGATTGTTTATTTCAGGAAAGAAAGAAGGCAGAAAAAGTAACTGCAGTTCCACAAACATCTGTTTTGTTTCTCGTGGACCAGGGAATGGTGGGTGCCAGCTGGAGAGCACCTCGTGTTCTGCGTGCTGCTAGGATAACCTGGGATCTGATATTCCTCATGAAGGCTTTTGCCTTACTGCTCTCCTTTGTGCCAATAGCTTCAGTGATTTCTTCTCCCCAGTAACCCGCCAAATCCTTCCTCTAATCACTGTGCTGGATAATTGTGCCATTTAGTACACTTTCCTTGTCTTACTTGCCTGCTTCCAAGCCAATTATTTTGTAATTGTGTGCTCAGAAGTGCTTTTGCCATCTGTTGGAGGAATCGCTTAAATGATTGAAGTTGTTTAAAGCTGCTTGTGTTGTCAGTCATTATTTTATCTTCCTTAAATTTGATATCATCTGCAGACCTTGGAAGTTTGTTCTTAATGTTGCTGCTACATAGAATTTGTTGTTGACAGCATCCCTAAAAAATTAATGAGAAATTTCAGTAATTAATTTTGAGGTGTTTCAACATGTATAAAAACTTATCACAATATTTGAGCTCTAAAAAAATGATAGAAATTTGTTAGAATTGTGGTTATGATGGAAATTAAGGGAATAGTCTACAGTGGTAAATGTGTTCTGAGTTTTCAGTCTGAGACAGGGTAGATAAAAGTAAATAGTCTTTGTCCTGTTAGTAAGGCTATAATCCCATATATACACGATTATATGCAATTTTATTAATTTAGAAACCAATAGAAATATGTACTTCTAAATAGATGAAATCTCAATACAATCTAAAATGAAAGAATTGAATCAGTCACTGGCTGTAAAATCTCATGGCTGTGTCTTCTGTTGATGGTGGAGCATTTGGGTTTGCCTGATGCAGCAGGCCTCACCTTGAAGGACCTGGTTTTGTTTCGTTCCTGAACTTGTGTGCAGAACAACCATTACAACATCTCTTCAAGATACAAAACCCCAAGAACACATTACTGAAAATTATAGTAATAGTCAGATTTTTCTGTCTGCTTTTGCAGGTGCTAAACTAGACCTTTGCTGTAGGATTCAACCCCTTGGAGGTGTGTGGAACATCCTGAGCCCATCGGGGTCTAGAAGAGCCTGTGGCTTGTCTCTGGTGACTCCAGAGAGTGACCTCTGACTGCTGTGCAAAGTAATGGTAGACTGAAGTTTGTTCATAATCATATAGGGCATGAATATAGCAACAAGGACTGTATTTGTGCCTCTCTCTGGACTGTGCTGAGGTTTTCCAGTGAAGAAGCTTCACAGTTTCCCAAGCAGCAGAACCCAGTCACCACTGAAGTGTGGAGGGGGCTCAGCTGTGTAGCCACAGCCCCTGCAGCGTGTGTGTCCAGGTGTGTGCTCGCTCATGAGCAGCCTGAGCTCTGCTCAGAGTGAGCCCCTGCTCTTGCAGCCTGCTCCCCTCTCCTCTGACATTGCCATTTCTGCCCCATTCAGGGCTCATTAAGATTCTGAGTTCCCAGCTGGGAGTCAGGAGCTCCGTGGCCACTGCCAAGATCACTCTGATCTGAGGCCTCTCTGAAGCTGCAGCAATCACCAGCTCTGACTGCAGAAAAAGAAACAGAGTCCAAGAAATACCTGACTAAAAAATCCCAACCCTGTTGTCTTCCTAATTAAACCCTGTAGTTCCTCTATGCAGAAAGCAGCTCTTGTTGTTTGAAGTGCTCTTCTATATGCATACAATGTATTTATGATCTTGATAACAATTCTTAATAAGAGGTGCAAGGTAATCTTAATGGGGTATTAGAGCAATGCAAGGAATTGTGATGGGATGCAAATTCAACTAAGCCCAACAAAGCTTACTTGCTCCTTTGAAAAAAAATTGATTTGCGAGCAGCCTTCCCATATGCCTACATTTGATAAGGATCACTAATGTTCTTTTTGTTTAAATGCAAAAACCTCCTGAGCTGCAGGAGAGCCTGTGGTAATTAAATAGAAGGTGACCAAAACTTATTGTGGATTTCTTTTAGTAGTCCTCACCGAAACTTTGTAGTTTCTCAAGCATACTTGTGTAGACATCTATCTCATGTAAGCACAGGATATAGTTCTTTGGAAATACAAATTTTTTCTAGTTTATCCTCTTTAAAAACCAAAAATTGAAATCATAAATCCACTTATTTTTCTGCAGTGCAAAGAAAAATAAAAGCTTATCTCAAGAGAAGAGGCATTATATAAAGAATTTAAGTTGGTAATAAAAGAATATTCTTTTATTCCTATTTTATTCACAGGACAAACATCTGATGCCCACTGTGTGCCCACACTTGATGTGATAGTACAGTAAGATATTTTAAGACACTGCAGGATTAAGAGAATTACATAACAGTCTGTTTCAGTAGACCTCAATTCCTGTGACTAACATTTGTAAGGGAAGAAGAGACTTTCCAAGGTCTAACTTGTTCAGCTTCCTGTAGGAAACTTCCTTTGGTTTGGGGTCAGCCACTGCACTGTACATTTTTACGTACACAAGCCTCTTTTATTGAAGTACTGGTTGTAGCACGTGCCTATCGTGAAGTGTGTGTATAATTCCTGAAGAAGTCAATTGTGACCATGTGAATATGAGGAAAAAAATGGTCATTGGCTGATCAGCTGCAGCTGATAATGACGATACCTTACTTGGGATTTGTGGTCTGTATGAAATAACCTTGAAGCCTTTACTGTATTTTATCTTCTGTGACAGAGAAATGGATGTAAGCTTAGGCCCATGCTTAAGTGCCCAGATAAATTAGGGCCTTATATTTTTTAGCTCTTAGTACTTCACTGACATGAGTAACTGTGGAGAGGAGGGCTGGTTGGTGATACCTATGGATGGAGTTGGGAGGAAACACCGTCCGAGTGAGCTGGTGTATAGTGTTGAATATTCCAGGTTTAAGGGAAAGATTGTTTCGCCAGCTGTTCTGGCATGGAGGAGAGCAAAAAGCCCCACCTTCCCCTCTTACCTGTGCCTGTGGTGAAAGCATGAAAACGAGCGCAGAGCATGAGGATGGAGACTGTGCTGCTTAGTCTGTAGAGTGGTGAAGAAGGCAACTCTGCCATGTGTAGCCTTGGATGTTTGTTCCCATCCCTCCTATTGTGTTGAAACAAGAGCTTGTGTGACACAGAGTGAGATTTTGAAAATGAGCAGGGTTTTTATTCTGTGTTTTGGCTGCTTAAGCTCCTTGGCCTCATGAATGTGAGGGCTGGCATGAGGCAGAGGAGACAGACTGTCCAAAGACTGGCATGTGACGGGGCTGTCCCTTCCAATTCAGCACAAGCCTTAAGCTGACAATAGTCCTGCAGCTTGTGGGTGCCACTTGAGGAAATTTAGTTTGGGTACGGCGCTGACTGAAGGAATTGTTCCCTTGCCTGGACCACTGTCCTCATTGGCCTGCTGCAGCCTGTTCTTTGCGCCAGAGCGCCTGTCCTGGGGCTGTACTGTAAAAATAACTGCTCTGTGAGCCAGAGGTGCTGCTCCCTCAGCAGGAGCATCCCCAGGGTCACAGCTTCTGCTGCAGCTGGGCAAAAGCCAGAGGTAAGCAGTGAAGGCAATCTAAGTTCCTCTGACTGGTCAGTTATCTTGGCCACTCCTAGCAGCAAAATAGAAATGCTTGGAAATGGAGAGCAAATTGAGTATTCCTTTAAATTAGTCATCGTTATAGTTGATTTAAATTTAAATATTGGAAATACCTCGAGGAGTACTAGTGTAATCATTTAACATGTAATCCAGAAAACAAGATTTTCTAATTATTGATAACATAATTAAAAAAAAATCAATGATAAGTAGGTTTTAGATTGTTTATATTATTACAGAAAGCCTCATTCAAAAAAACGCCACAACAACAACTAAGGAATTAAATTTTCAAAACCCCAACCAAACAACAACAAAACCAGACAAACAAACCAAATCCTCCAAACCCATAAAACTATCCTCCAAACTCTTTTTTGTTATCCGTAAGTACCTTATGTTTAAAACTTCTGGGTTGGTACTTTTGCAAGTTTTGTTCAGTTTTGATGGTCCATCCAAACAAGTGTCTTCCCTCCCGCAAATGCAAGCCTTTGAAACTGTGGATGTCTTTCCTTCTGCCATGATTCCAAGCACCTGCAGAGTCTCATGTCTCTTTTCATGCGGTGTTTGTTAAGTGGTCTCCTACCATTTGGGCCAGGAGTGTGTGGTGTAGAATTCCCTGTGCAGAGTCCAGCTCCCAGCACGCAGCAATAGCACTGCTGTTTTGTCCTCTCTCGCCCAGTTTGGGCACCTGAACCAGAGGCACAGAGCACCAAGGCCCGCCAGGGAACTCTGCCCTCACTCTGGCTCTCTTGCTTTGCCTTACTTAATGTTCTGCCCACCAAGTGTGATACCGGAGACAAGCCCAGCACAGCTGCTGGGACAGTCTGCTGCAGTCAGGTAGCACAAACATTGCCTTGCCAAGTTTGGCTTCCCCTGCCCTGAATGGCATTTTATTGTAGCTGGCACCTTCATAGCCCACAGCCCTCATGCTGTGCCGGGCACACAGCGTGTCCTGTGCTGTCACGTCAGCCTGCGAGGCTCGGCCCAGCAGCCTTGTCCCTCTCTGAGATCTGCTGAGCTGAGAAAAGTGCACAGGGCCACGTCCCTCGCTGCAGGTCTCCTATGGAGGCTGGATGGGACCAGGAGCAGTGCTGGGCACAGCACTCGTGGCCGCAGTGCTGGCAGGAGGGTGCCAAGCCAGGGCAGTGCTGCCGTCCCTGGCAGCCATTCCCCTGCTCTGCCCTCAGACAGACTGCACTGCAGGGCAGGACCCGTTGTCATGCAACATTTCTGCTCAAAAGTGGTTTGTATGATCCCAGGATTTGGCCTCTCTTGCTTTTTTAAAGGTAGAAAATGTAACTCATAGAAGTGTGTGCTGAGGGTTGTGATCATAAGGACTATGGGGGACTGAAATGCTCAACTGGTGAGAGCTCTGCACCTGCTGAAGTACCATTTAAAAATAAAATTACAGATTGGCCTAAGCAGACTGTAGCTACCAACAGCAGAGAACTGCTAAGTGAGTGTTAGTACCTGTGAGCCTTGACATAGGCAGTTAATGGGGATTTGGTTGTTGTAGCGATTCCTTGGGGAGTAGCAGATAGGCTTTGCACTAGTGGAACAGAGTGAACTTCCTCAAGTAGATCTTGATTGAAAACCTCCCTGGGCAGGAACCCGAAGATTTGTCCCTTGATTCAGCAGCTTTGAATAAGACAAGGAGTTATTTAGAATAAAGCAGGAAGTGCAGGTCTCTGAAGAGCACTCAGTTAATGCTACTACTGAGATCCAGATGTACCCTTTGAGAAGAGGCAATATCAAAGTATCTTGCTTGATGTGTTCTTGATTAATGTTTAATCTTGCATTTAGAATAATTCTGTCAAAAAATAAATTTCATTTCCACAGATCTTTGTCTTTGTATAGTGACTTTGCCTGAAGTAGGTATTCCTGAACAATTCTCCCTGTGAATTAACACTGAATTACACAGGGGGGGTGGAAAGACTATTAGGTACAAACCTCACTGTAGGTGCATAACTTGCATCTAAAGCTGCAACTTCAGAAATACATCTGTTTGCAGTAAGGCTTATGTTTTGAAGGAAATCTCCTGTGTATAATGAGTTTTCAAGCTGATTAAATGCAGACTCGTGCCCTGTGAATGTGATTGCATAGGGACACTTGAGGGCACATGTTGCCCTTTTTCTGAAATATTTGAGTGGAAGTCACTGGAGGAGCACTGGCAGAGCAAACTGTTCAAGTGGAACTTTTAGAAGCCTGGTTGTGTGTTTGAAGACCTGCCAGAGAGAGGGAGGCAGTTGAGGTATCTGCTGTATCATTGGCTTGGCTTTAGAAGTTCTGTGACTTCGCTTTCCAGGAAAATCTGTCCTCACCAGCAGCTTTTCACACGAGACTGAATGGGAGAAGTGGCTGTGACAGATGACTGGGTTGGAGTGAAATCTGGTTTAGACTTGACTTGCAAGTAGTGTTGCTCTTGTTTTGCTCCAGGTGTTGGTGTGTAGAGGAAGGGCAATGCCTCCCCTGCAGCCGGTGCTCCTTACAGCTGTTCTGTATGGCCGAGACTCTTAGCTCTGCCTTTTATCGATGAGGAGCCTGAGAGAAGGCAGAGGGATTTGACCAGCAGGGACATGGGCAGTGGATTGATGCCTTGCCTGATGCAGAAGAGTCTGCACAGGTCCAGATGCTCATCACAGCTTTGGGAGCAGCCCTCTTGCATGTGAATGGCTCTGGATAAAAGTTAGGAGCTGGAGCCATGGAAACAGCTGGGTGAGGATTTTGTGGATCCCCTAAGACACTTAGGGAAGCGGCCCGAGTGCTTCAGCCTGTGTCTTGCTGAGGCTTCTGGAGTCACACAGCAAATCTGTAGCAGAGCAGATGGTTCTGGGTAAAGTTCTGGATGGCCTCAGTTGTTTAGGGAGAGCTGTAAAGCACTGGGGACTCAAACACCACTGCTGTGCTCAGCACCGACTCTCGTGCCACAGGCGAGTTCTCCAAAGGATCAAACCATTTCCACCTTCCATGTACAGCACCTTTTAATAATAATAATGATAAAAAGGGCATTTACTTGATTTGCCAGTGCACTGGTATCTGGACAGATTTACTTTTTCCATTTTTTGGGGTTGGTGTGACTCAGTTTTCTTTAAAGAAAAGTTTTTTTCAAATTTTTGATCTGGCTTCTCTAGTCAACACTAGAACTGAAGTTGTGTCATGACAAATTTGATTCCCAGGTTTATCACTTCTGTCATGACAGACTCTGCTTCACACGGATAAAGAATTGGGCATTGTGCTGCTTTTTATTTGGTCTGAAATTAGCTTATATTGATATAAAGTGTGCCTGTCCTCTCATCTGCAAGGGAAAAGGGAGAATATGTTGTGCCAGAAGTTTATTATTTTGCTCTCTTTTTGTTTGTAATATCACCAAAAATTGTAGAAAGTGATTCTGAGATAAATTACAGAAGAGATGAGTTGTGAAGCCTAGAGAAGAACAGGAAATAAAATGCAAAAATAGGTTGACTGCAATTCTGACACTGAAAATGTTTCTGTTCTTTTTCTCCTTCTTATTCTCTTAAAGGTTGGCCTCAAGTATTTGCTTTCATGGGCATTTGAAGAGATCAATTAGCCCTTCCAGTTCCTGGTATTTACTCTTTCTTCGTGAACAATTCTAGCCTGTTAGAAATTATTGCAATGTTAATTTTCTTATGAAAATTACCAGGGATGATTAATTTAAGCAAGGCATACAGCTGAAGGCAGAAGCCTGGTCCAGATCCTTGTTGTTGATGATGTTGACTTATAAGGATGAAGAATTATGTACTGAAAGATTTAATCACATGTGTTTTCAGTACAAGTATACAAAAATTTTGTGCGCTTGTTAGGCCAAAGCCTCACCCTTTTCAGCAAGGAGAGAAATAAGAGAATTACTATAAAAAATGAGATCATCAGGAGACACAAGTGAACCTGCAGGGAATTCACACATCCTCCGTTGACACATCTCTGTTGGTCTTGGAGGATGTAGCAAGCGGTTGCTGTTAGAAAAACTTTTTTTTTTTTTCAGGTACCAATTGGGTGCCTTAGTAAAGACCAGAGCTACATAGTTTAAAATTGTTTTTCCTGTACAGTACAATAGTGACCAGGAGTTCCAACATGGATTTTGTTTTGCAGTGAATTTAAAAATGTGAAAATTGTTCCTGATGTCGACTCTAACATTTCCTAGACTCTGTTTTCTTCTGTTTCCTGCACCCCATCTTTCTTCATAGGTTTGACAATTTCTTCATAGTCATCCTTGCAAGGTGAGGATTTCCAAAGCCAGTTCTTAGCCTGTCTCATTTCCAAATTCAGCTTTCTCTGAATGTGGTTTGTTAGTAGTTTAATTTTAACAGAAGGCCTCAAATCCAATCCCAGTTATATTCCACAAAGTGAATTTACTGTCAAGGCTGGAATGTAAAGAAGGAATGAGAAGTAAAATCAACTTTACACAGAATATAAATACAGCTGGACTAATCACTGCACTGATTGTAAGATTGTTGCAGGTGCAGGGCTTAAATACATAAAACACAAGTCTAACAAGATGTGAAATGCAGATCATGAAGCCCTTTCTGACTCAGCTGTCGAGGTCTTGCTTAGACATCTCCCATCTTCTTTTGTTTAGGAAATGAAATGTTTCCTCCAATTAAACCCCTTATTGTTTAGAAATCCATTTGTTTTATGAGTCCGAGCCCAGTTTATTATTTCTTTAATGCTTATTCTGGAGATGGCACAGGTGTGTTTCTTATGAAGTTTTAAAAATTTCTTCTTTTCATATTGTGCTTACACATAGCTTGAGCTGTGTGGAATTGAAGAGGTGCCTGTTGTGTTCCACCAGCTACATTTTGACTCTGAGCTCCACACAGGAAAACATTTCACATTTACATTCCCTTCTACAATGCAGAGCATCTTGGTATATGTGTGTATATAAATAAACTGTTCTGTAGGAGACTGACTGCTGCTTAGCCTGAGCTCTGAGAATCCACGGCACAACCTGAAATAACATTTTCAGCGCTTTTATTCTCTATGGGCATCAACTGCTCAAGTAGAAATGTGTCCCTTTCAAATATTCTAGGGGCAGGGACTAAAGGATTTCTGTGAAGTACCACAAGAGGACATCTGTTTCATCTCTTTGACCTGCAGCTTTGCTGGTGAAAGTGCTTCTTTGAAGTTTTCGCCACAAGGAAAATCTGAACTGTATGGGAATATGAAGTTCACAGTGTTGAACAAGAAGGTAAAAAGTCTGAAAGAGGATAACAGACCTTGGTGTGTTTTTTCAGATCCATCTAGACTCTTTAGTAAATACAGTAAATCTGTGAGCTTGTGACCATTGAATAACATTCCACTGGAGTGGTTTTTTTGTTTTCCTGAATTTTCAGGAAGAGGATGGAGTTGTGTATATATACATATATGTGAAGGTTGTGAAGAGTTTATGCATATGCACACTCCTACATAAATATCCAAATATTTTTTAAAAGCCTGTAATCAGTACTTTACTGCTTTCAGACACGTGAATGAAATCTTCACATAACAGTCATGTAAGTGAAAAACTAAAGAGTTTTTAAAATCATGCTGTAATTTAGTTTTCAATTATACATTTGTAAGTAATTTCACTTGCAAGTAGTCCACTGAAAGCTGGCTTATGGAGTTATTTCGATTAGCTGTCTTCTTAAGTTGTTGCAGAATGAAGTCCTATATTTCAACAGTCATAAACACTGCAGTTTGGCTCGCCGAAGGGTTTTGTTGTTCTATTAGATTTTCCTGTCATGAATTCAATTTTAGTTGTGCCACAAAACAGTCAAGCTGCTGCTAGTCCACTTTGGCTTGGCTGTGCTGAGGTGGTAATTGCCATAAAGAAACAAACTTTGCTTTATTTCTTTTTAGGCAGTGAGGCAGAGGGAGACTATTAAATATCACTTGAAACCTAAGATGAAATCAATTAAGTTATATGATCTAGATGTAGTCTCATTAGAATCTGGGTCATGATTCACTATCTTGGCCAGGGGAAAAAAAACCATCAGCAAAACCACCTCTCTTTCTGGCCCTGTGGCTCCCACCTGTCCGAGCCAGCGTGCCAGAATGAACTTAGTGCTGTGACCACGAATTTTGACAAGACTGCTTAGTGATATGTGACTTTCTGTACGAGCTGGGCACAAACTCTTCTGGGTAGATTAAAACTGTTGTAATAGCTTTTTGTAAAACCGTATTTAATGACATCTCCAACAAACTAATGTGAGTTAATTATCCAGGGAGGTGTGGAGGGAATAGGGGGGTTGACACAGACACACCAAGAAAATAACTTCGTGAAGTGAGAGGATTTATATTAGAGTGGTTGTATCTTCTTCAGCTTCTTTTCACAGTTTTAGACATCTTGAAAACTACACTGTAACTGTTGCTTAATTTAAAATGTAGAGCAATTTTAAGCAACACCATTTTATCTGCTTTGATCAGTTCCTTGATTTCTCTGGAAGCTTGTCTGGTAGTGAGTGATGGCTTTGAAATGTGTGAGAGATGAATGATCTGTAGAACAAGGAAGGATTAAAAAATAGGTGCAAACTCAACCAATTGCTTTTGGCAATAGCAATCAGTGCATTTTCCCCTTGCTCTTGCAGCTCTGCTGCTGTGTGTTTTCACGTGTGTTTTTGTGGGCATGTTTCTGTAGGATTGCTTAGGTTTCTCTGAGTTCGGCTTGCAGACACCACTTGCGCACAGTCTGGGTGTGTCCCATGATGTTACTGTCCACCACATGTTCTTGGCACAATGTGGTTGGGTTCCAGGTGATCTGTCTGAGGTGTCCTGATTACCAAAACCTCTCCTGGAAATCTGTCTGTACAAATCCTTAGGATCAGAAGTGTAGCTGACCAAGTCCTGCCATTCAGTGAAGCAGAAACTCTTCTTTCCCTCCGTTATGGCATACCCCTGTGTATTGTGAGGCAAAGCACACAGCTGGTTGATCTACACAAACCCTGAGTCATGACAGGACAAAAAAAGTACATCTCTGATTAGCAAACTGCAGTATCTGTTTGTTAGGAGAACTTGCACAGATACGCAGCTGTCAGTTGCAATTGAAGCACTGGGTTTTGACCGTGGATATGCAAACTGGCTTCAGATGCCAAACACTTCCATATGGGAATCTGTGCACCTCCCCAAGTTCTATGCAGAGTTCATCACAAGTGTTGCCAGGATCTTTTAATTTTGCATTGTTATTTCCCACATGAGTAAATCTGAGTTTATGTTTAAGTAATGAGATGCTGTGAGGAGTACAGGGAGCTTCTCTTTCTGTTTTGATTAAGGCAGCAGGCAGGTGATGTAGCTTGGGGACAGCTTCCAAGGAGAAACCCTGACCACGAGGTCTCCAACTGCACTCAATCAGGTCTGAATTCAGCCCCCTCTGCCTGCTGCCCTCTGTGCTCCATTTATGTTCTCACTCTTCTCCTGGTAGCTTTCCATTGCTCTTGGCTCACTGTAGGTGTTCTCCTTTACTCCTTGGCCTCAAATTCAGCCAGGAGGAGTGTTGCTGTGCCAGGTCAGCAGGCTGGGTCACAGCTGATCCTGAGGTTCCCTGTGGGACACCCCGATGGGGGTTCCTGGTGCAGTGCAGGATGGGCAGGCTCAGGAGGAGCTGGGCAAGTAAATGAGGGAGAATCCTTCTTATACTCTCTGTGTGCTGGCTGAGGTTTAATGCATAATTGACAATTGTGTGGAAGACATCTGGTTGGGAGAAAATGTTTCATTTAAAAACTTTTTCTGAATGAAATAATCTGACTTGGGAAGTCTGAGTGCCTGCACTATGGCTCTGAAATTTTATTTTTTCATTTAAGTTTGTAAATTCAGTTTAGAAGTTACAGGTTGCAGGAGGGCCTGGAAGGCAAATGCTGTGTACTGTCAAGAACTTGAATTCTTGAATCCTGTTAATGTCTGACTGGAACCTTAGTGTTGTCATGCTGAACTCTGTTACCCAGGGGTGCATTCCAGCCACAGAGTTGCTGCCATGGAGGTTATGAATGGTAGCGCCTTCAGTTCCTGAGCAGACGCTTTCTGGCACTTGGCAGAGTCCCAGCAAGGAGATGCTGACCAGGTCTGAGCAGGCAAGGGGCTCCTGGAATCACTGTGTGCAGTCCTGGTGTCCCTGAGGAGTCTCTGTGTGTTTGTGGTGCCTTCAGGGCACAAACTAAAGCAGAGGAGTGAACGTGGGATTTTGGAGATTGGGGCGATAGCTTTGTACAGGTTCCTTTGAGACTTGATGCTGCTGGAGACAAATGTCCTCCTACAGGTCTGTTACCTTCTTAGACATCACTGGTGTAAAAATAATGCACATTGGAGCAGTGAGGACAAGGCAATGAGGGGGCTGCTGGTTCTGTCTCCTGAACACATGCTTAGAGGGTATAGATCTCTAAGACAGCACAAAAAATGTGTGTGTTAATGTGGTGTGTTGATAGCATCAGTGAAGTGCTGATCATCATGCAAAGGAACCAAACCAGAACCTCAGCAGCTGTTTTAGCATGACCTCCTGGCACCTAGCATGCTGTTTTAATTTAATATCCTACTTTCATTATGTTAATCAACAGCCATTAAGTGCTACTGATAATATCTGTCCTGATGTAGCTGCAAGACATTAGGCCCTTTGGCCAAATATGGTGTTTTATTTAACTGCATAATTACCCAGAGTGCTGTTATTCATATTGATACATTGTAGACAGTTGGCATGGAGAGAAATGAAAGACGTGGTATAATCTGTATAAATCAGGATTTGTGATCTGGAAAAAAACAAAGAAAAATCTTTAAATACACATGAAGTGTTACTTGCTAATAGAAAATATGTAGCATGTTGAATTAAGTTACAATTATTTTTCTTAGCAAGTCAATAAACGAAGCAATTGTTCTTTAGTGCACCAGCACAACTCAATTGCTTCCTTCTGATTCACTTCTCTGAATGTCAGGTATATGATTACCCCCATCTTATTTCCTACTTACCTGCAAATGCATTCATAATTCTGAAAAGATCACCCATTCAAGTGGTTTTATCCCGTTACCCCACAAATTGCTGTGTTTTTATCCCATTTTGAAAGTTAATTTTGTGTTCTGCAACTTAGACTAGGATTTGCTTTTCTGCTTTCTTTTTTCATATTTCTGGGAACAAAGGCTGTCTTCCACTGAAATTGCTAAAAAGTGGTATATGTCAAGTTCTTACAGTGCGCCGTTTCAGCTAGAAATGAGAACTTCTATCACTCGGTGGCTCTAAGTACTATTTGCCTTGCTTATATGACTGTTGAAAATGAACAGTGCTTCCAAGCATCGTTGCAAGACTTTATATCCACGGATTTTCTGCTGTGAATGGCGAAGGTGAGCCCTGCAGAGTCCTCAGGAGTGATTGGTAGTCAGTGGCACAGGCAAATGAACCCGCAGATCATGTTTGTTTGTCTTTCATAAATTAAAACTGACAGTAGCTTAAAAACCTGCAGCCAGTGCATAAAAGCTATAAATCTGTATTTACATAGAATGAAAGGAGATGGTGTTTATTTGTAAATTCATAATCTGTGTAGGCTGTGTGCCTGATAGCCTGGAACTGGCTGAGTGCCTAAATAAATGAGTGGGAAGGACAATTTACCTTCCTCGGAATATTCCACAGAAGTGAGAACCTATCATTTTTCCAGTGCAAGACCAAAGGCACCAGATATTTTTGATTTATTTGGTTTCTTTCACTGAGGAAACAACAGATCACGGTGGTGCTGAATTTTTTAAAAAGCGATATTTTTCAGGGACCTTGCTTATTTAATGGCCTTTTCTTTATTTAGATAGTCTGCAAGGTGAAGGGTAAAATATAGTGGCATAATCTGTATATTTTGCTTAGGCTGGAATAGATTTGTTTTCCATTAAAACTGTTATGAGTGCTCTCAGCATGGAGATTTTTCATGTACCCCTTCCTCCAGTCCCTGCAATGTGCCTGGCAGTGCTGGGAGATACTGGGGAGGCCAAGGGAGGTTACTCAGCAATGGTTACTGCACATTTTGCCTCCCAAAGCCTCCCAGGGGCTCACTCTGAGGGCTCATTCAGTTCTGTCTCAAATTGTCCTGGGACAGCATCACTGTACACAGTAAACAAGATAAATTCCAGAGGAAGAGTCACATCCACAGCAACAGCTGGGTAGGGACAAGAGCAAAAGATGGGTTGCAGTGGCTGAACTGGGATGTTTCCCTTGGCTTTGTGCTCCCAAGTCCGTTCCCTGGCTGCTCACAGGACCTTGTGTTAGAAACATCAAGGCAGCTGTGACAGTCTGGAGGATCCCTTGGGATAAGGAAAATCACCTTTGGAAAGGCTGCTCATCCGTTTGTGCCAGCAGGAACAGAACAGGCCTGAGCACTGGGTTTTTGTTTGTTTTTCTTTTTTTGGCTGTGTATGAGGACATCCTGATTTGGCCAAACTGAGGAGATTTCCTGGAGCCTCTGCTCATCCAAAATTGGTTGTTGCCCCAGCAAACTCCTATTGAGGTCAATAAGGTTATGTCACCTTACTGCGAATTGATTTTTTTGGGGATAAAATTGTATCCTGTGTTAATTAATATGCTCAAATCATTTCCGCTGGCACAAAGGTGTGCCTGTATGTGCCAACTGAAATATCCTGAGTAAGTGTAAGCTGTTCAAAGCGAATGATTCATCCTAAGTTAGATAAAAACTGGCACAGATCAGTAGTAAATTTAGTCTGCTGGATCGATGCAAAGATGTTTGGGTCATTGGAACTGATGTGGCCTCCAGGCTCAGCCACATTTCCCTGCTCATTGCTTGGCCGGCTGTGAGGGACACAGCACTGAGCATCTGGCTCCCAAGGTGCTGTGCATGAGGTAATGTTGACTCTCAAATTCTCTTTATTGGTTGCTTGTCTTTGGAGCCTTTTTCAGTGGATCTGCTGAAGGCACTGACTCATTGGTAGGTCAGCTTTGAAACCTGAAATTGTGATATCGATACTGCTCTTCTGGAACTAACATTCAAGTGGTGGGGGAATGAGGTAAACAGGAATTATTTAGGATGCAAGAGCGATCTTCTAGAAAGGCATGAGGTCATTT
Organism: Dasyornis broadbenti; assembly: GCA_013397935.1. Taxonomy (NCBI): domain Eukaryota; kingdom Metazoa; phylum Chordata; class Aves; order Passeriformes; family Dasyornithidae; genus Dasyornis; species Dasyornis broadbenti. The sequence goes on along the minus strand of VZRN01004035.1, from coordinate 1,172,083 downwards.
CTGCTGCTTGCCACTTCTCAGTTTGGGGCAGTTGCGAAAGATACGGTATTTGTCAATGAAGTGGTTATCAAACACTGTACAGTTTTGAGATGGTATCTATAAGAATATGTGTATGAACTCATAATGTAACAAACAAAACATTGCTATGAAAAATAACTGTTGGGATTTTTTTTTTAAATTAAAAAAAAAAAAAGCATGTACTTAATTTTTTCCCACATTCCCCAAGATATGATGTACCCTTCATAGCATCTGTACCCAAGATGTATCAACAAATCGGCACAGGGTGAGCCCAACGTGCAGGGCTCACAGTGCAGCTCACTCAAGGATTTGCCCCTCACTTTCAGGGCTGACAATGAACACTCTCTCCTCTGGCAGGAAGTGGACTGATGTGAAAATTCAGCTGGAATATTAAACATGCAGGAGAAACATGCAGTACAGAATTACTGAATTATTCTGTGGTTTCTTGGTTTTCTGATTGATTGGTTTTGCTCTACATGAAACTCAGAGAGAAGAAAGTTTTGTCAACTTTTTGTCCATGGCATCATCTCATTGCACTCTGCTGTACTCCTCTCTTAGCAACTAGAAAAAGTAATGGTTCAGCAGCTTCTGATAATAGTGATCAGTAAAATAACTTATTTTTCTGTCACTGCGGTTGGACTGATGCTTTTCACTTCATAAGGAAGGGAAAAAATGCAAGATGCTACCAGGCCTTTTTATGTTTCTAAAAAGCTGTTTGCCTGTATTATTCATCTTGTTACATTATTTGCTGTTCAGTTCACTCTCATATAAGTCAAAACCAGGAAAAAAAAAGAAAAAAAATGGCTTTCAGATGCTGGGAGATACTTAGAACATGGCTGGAGAGGCAGATCTCACTGGAGCTGCTTTGAGCAGGGAGCTGGACCGGATGATTCCCAGAAATCCCTCCCAGCCTGGGCTTCTGTGGCAGTGTCTGTGTGGCTTGGGATGGAACATCAGAGCTGCAGGCAGGTGGGACACACGGTGCTTGAGGAAGGTGGAGGTGGTTCAGGTGGCTGTTCTGGGCATGGGCTGTCAGTTGGGAGATCTTAGGAGCTGCTGTTGAACATCCACATGGCCATAAGCCTTTGCAGGAAGCTTGGAGGCAGTAAATGCTGCTGGAACAAAATAACCATTTTATCAGTGACCCAGTACAGTGGGCTGTTTCATGTAAAAATGCCTACTTCTTTTACTTCTTGACAAAGAGAATCTATAATTGTTTTTTCTTCTGTGGTGAGCAGAAACTTCATGACGGCTTTAGCTGGCCTTTCTTTTCAAGGACTTTTAAGTCCTCAGAGTTTGAAAACAATAGATCAGGCCAAGTGTACTACTATAATTCAGTAATTTGGAGTGAGTAATGGAAATGAAGTTTTTGTTTCTGAATATGGAGAGATATGCATATTAGTATGGCAGTGTATGCATGAGCTGTATGCATATTGTGTGCATATATTTGCATTCCTGACTAATATGTTCTAATTGAAAAAAACCAATGCAGCAGGACTATTACATGGAAGTAGACAGGATTTACTTACCAAAAGTGTAATCAGTTTTTACATTACTTCAGCATTTTCAAGATGCAAGATATGTAATAATCACTTCAGATGCTCTGCATAGTTAAATTATTTAAATATATTCCACTTTCCAGGTTTCAAGGTCACAGTGAGATATTAGATATTCCTTCTCTTTTGTTCTCATGTAAGTAGTACAGAGCACTTACAGAAGAAAACTTCTATTAGAACAAATAAATAAGCTCACCAGGTGAGCTTAAGAAATAGTCATTTAAAATAATTACAAAGTAAAGCAGAGCCTGAAGGGAACAAGCCTTTTTCTTTATTTGTTTTTTTTTTTTTTCCAGTATGGTTAAAGGTGTTTTAAGTGGATTATTTGTGTCATATCCTTATGACACAGTAATTGTGAAATTAGCTTTGTAAACCTCATTTTAAAAAGTGATGCATTTTAAAAAAGAATAATATTCAAGTGAAACCAAATGTCACCTTGACTAAGGCTGCTCAATGCAGCATATAGATGAAATCCTCATCTTATTCTCATTCTGACTAGCAACTTTTTTGGTCTGGAAAGGGGACAAAACTCACACTGTCTCATGACTGCAATGCTGAAAAGAGCAAAGTCACAAAACTCTGCAGGATCCTTCATTTTCTTAGCTGTAGTTAAGTTTATTGAGGTCATTCATTTCTGGGTTGGTCTGTATCACACTTTGACAAACAAATTTGATACCATCTCTTCTAAAATTCCAATCACCCTTGTAAATGAAGAAGTCTGCTTTCTGCTGTGCTGATTTGTCTTCAAACTTGCTAGTTTTGAACAGTAGTAAAACCTCTTTCACTATAGGGTATTTTGAGACAGATACTGATAGACACTAGAAATGAATAATGATGGGAGTGGCTGGAGACCGCAGTCAGATATGAATCAGGCAGCATTGCTGATGTACTAACAAGGTGTGACTGATGCACTGGGGTGTTTCACAGGAGCTTTGGAAAGTGTGCTTTGATTATTGATAATCAAAGATGGCTGTTTGTGTATCGGTTCTGAGACACTCCGGGTGCTAATCACAGACTCTGTCAGAAGATCCCTTCCAGGAGCCGTTTGGAATTCTGGTGTTTAGAGGGAGAAGAGCTGAAGATGAACCACTCTGGGTGGTTCTGGTTACACACAGGGCAAAGGAAGGCTGCAGATTTCCATCTCCTTGCAAATTTTAATGGCTCTGTTAAATAATGTGCTGCACCATCCCCATCCAAGAACAGTAAAAATGTGTTTCCCCATCAGAAAAGGTTGTTTGTGTTCTGAACCATAGAGAACTACAGCTTACAGTATACCCACAGTCTGGGCTTTAATTTTTGGACAGCTAGATGGTGCTGCTTGAATAGCTGCTATATAATTATTTTTAAATTTTATTATTACAATGTTAAGATCAAGATTCAGATATATCCGAGAGGGATTGCAAGTTTGCTGCATGTCCCAGGAGACTTAAAATGCAGCTAAACCTTTCCTGTACTTGGCCTGCTGCTTTCTTCTGGTGAGGCTGATAAAAACCACAGCTGTAATTTTAAAATGAGTTAAATGAAAACTAGTAAGCATTTTTCTGTAGCACCCTGTGGTGTACTCCGTTGTGTGCAAGTGGTGATGGCAGAGATACTGAGAGAAGTGTCAGGTGAAGTGAGGCAGAATGGGAGGCAGTGAACAGGCAGAGCTGCTGAAGTCTCTTCATGAGAATCACAGCAAATGAGGTAACAGCAGAGAGCGAAACAGCTTTTGCAGGGCTTCCTCCAAAATGGGAGCAGGGTTTAGAAGGATTACAGAGGAGCTTGTTGAGACGCATAACTAGTGGTCAGAGTGCTGTCATGAGGGCAGGTGGGAAGGGAGGGTTTATTTTTCAGCAACAAATGAAAAATTGTAACTGGAATGAATGTGAGCCACGAAGGGCTGTGCAGCTGAAGTCAGGCAGTTTGTGTGTTCTGTGAAGGGCTGCCACATAGTTGGAGTTGCAGACTAGGAAAATAAAATCTAGTGAGAACATACGTAAGCAACTGAGACACCACAAAACCTGAATTGTGTCAGAAAATTGAGTGTGAAATTGAGTTTCCACTTTTTGTTTTGAGAATTGTGGATTTAAATTATTGTTTCAGTTGAGGGAACAACAAATGCTTTATCTGTGCACTTTATTAAAAAGTGCTCTACAGCTTCCTGAAATTAATACCAACTTCATTTCATGCAGAAGACTTTGAAGCATTAATATAAGAGCAGTGCCATTGAAGGGAAGATGATGTCCAGGGCTTTGAGGTTATATCAAAAGCAGACTCAATAGATAGGGAGCTGCCTCGTGAAATAGGAAATGGTGTTTCAAGCTGCATTGGCAGGACTGGAATGTTTTCAAGCAACTTGGTTTTGTTTATGTGCAAGAGTTTGCTTTCATATGCACTTCTCATAGTTTCTCATGTCAAGCCATGCCTCAGCCATCTTAGTATTTATTGTTTCTCCTCCAAAGGGAGATGAGTGATAGATAAAAAAAATATCCTGTCCTTACCATTGGCATCCCCTGGAGAATATCTGATCATGAATTCTTTCTCTTGTTGGGAAGTGGAGAATATGTAAAAATGGCAGCCCTTCAGGCCTTTACTTTTGTTACAGCATTCCCGTCTACAGGGCTTGGAATTGATGTCTGTAACATTTGTGCTCGCTGCCTGGCTGTAGAAATGCTGGGTAACACTTACACAATTCCATGCCACTGTTTGCTTTAAGTTGATGTGATTTATGGAAGACATTACTCAGTTATCAAGCAAGTTTTTGTTGTAATATTCAATCAGATATTTTTAAAATTCTATTTTTAGCATTAGAATACTGGAATTTTACAAATGCTCATTTATTTAGGTAAATCTAAGGCTTCCTTTTGTGTGTATGAATGTATTACATTTAGGCATATACATAAGATGTTCACTAAAAATATTTGTAAAATAATGAAGACAAATACATTGAAAGCAGAGCAACAGCTGGGCAGAATATTTGGGTGTTGTAAACTGTCACACCTTCAATGGGCTTGACTAAATTTATACTGCCTGGATCATACAGAACTTATTGAGTCTCCTTGCGTGGGCAGGTATTGACATGTCAGTACTTCAGCTGGTAATTTGAGGGTTGCGAATGCATTGCTGGGAGCTCCCTTGACTTTCAAAGGTGCTTGCACAGATCGGAGGGAGAAGAGAGTTTTTCACGCTCATTCTTTACCATGTTTCTGCTGAAATGTGAAATACCAAGAAACACTCTGTTTTCAATAAAGATTGTCCTGTTAATTAGATGGTGTATTCCACCTCTCTTGGTTAAAAAAAACCCAAACTCAATGATTTGAGAAGTGTTAGCAGTTTCTAGCTTTCGCACTGATCCATGGTGTTGATCCTTTGAGTTCAGCTTGTTGGGAATTATTTCTACAGTAGGTATGTTTCCACCGCACATTTTGATAATTAGGAGTTTAAAAGTTTTACTTCAGGTATTGGAATTACAAAGAGAGCAATTAAGATGTAAAATAAATCGTGTTGACTGTATTAATATTAAATATGAAAAACGTGACATTTACTGGTTCTAATTTAAATGTCAAAACAAGGAGATGTAAAATAGGGCAAAAGCCTGTGGCATCCTTGAAATAATCATCCTAAAATGCATGGATGGTTATCCGGTATTGTTCCATGAGTTTCTCTTTCAATAGAAATAAGAATCTCCAAGCAACATGTTCCTAATTAATTCTCTTTCAAAATGTGAAACTTTTTAAATTGGTGGCACTTCCAAGAATAAAATATAAAGCAAACTTTCATTTAAAAATAGTTACTGCCCACTGTGGAAGACTTGTCCCTCATGAGAGGGAAGCCTCACTCCACCTAGGGCTGTGTGGCTCCAGGAAGTCTGCAGATTGGACTCAGGTGTGGGACAAGTGTGGTGTTAATTCTGTGGTATTGAAAGTTAACTCTGGGAGTCAAAAGCAGTGAAATATTCTTTTTCCTACACCCCACACTCTGTGCAGCATTGGAGAGCTTTTAACCCATGACTTTTTTATATGCCTGACTCTTGGGTTGGGTACATTGTTGTAACCATTTCCTTTCCTTTACCTCTCTGTTTTGTGAGGCACCTGAGTATGTCTGGAATCCATGTCCTGAAACCTCTGTAAGAGCTCAGGATTGAGGGTTCTGGCAGTGGCACTTGTTACTAATTCTCGTTGGGGAGTTCTGGAAGCCTGGGCTTGCAGAGCTGGGAAACTCCAAGGATGCAGCACAGTAGTAACAAAAACCTATTACAAATCACAAAAAGAGGGGAATCAACTAATGCCTTGCAGTGCTTAGAAAATCTGATTTGTTAGGAAGGTATTCTTTTTCCCTTTGCTTGATGAGAGGCAATGCAGTTTGGGTGTAATGCAGCACTGCATTGCAAAAATGTTACAGTAGAAAACATGGAGCTCTGAGGGTGGGCTTGTGGTGGGATAGGCCGGGGGGAAGAGCTCAAATTTGGGTGCTTGAAAACTGAGACTGCTCAGGAGCTTTGTATGTTTAGATTTGTTTTCTTTCTTTCTCAATGTTTTGCTTTCATGATTTTATGTTGACTTAAACCTAAGTACGTGGAAGTTAGATGGAACTTAGAAATGCCTAAGAATTATGGGGATTCTGCTTGAATGACTTACAGATTTATTTTTTTTTTTGCACAGCTTAAAAGTTCTCTTGAATGTCTCTTGTTATGCAGCTGAGCTGTGATGATGATCTTATTCAAAACACTCAAGTACTTTCTAATCTTTGTATTGAGGTGCACATTTGACATGAGGCCGTGTAACCACAGAACTGCTGTCACAAGGACAATGTATCAAAATATTAATGGCAGGTTAATTGATGGCCATGAGGCTGAGCATCCAAGGAGCAGTCCTCAGCCAAACTCTTGATTTCCATGGCCCTTTCCCTGTCAGAGTCTCCAGAGGAGCAGTGCAGCAAGTTTCTTCTTCTCAATTGAAGTATCTTCTTTTTCTGGGGAGAGTAACTAAAATCTTTCCTGTGCTGGATTCAAAGGAAATGCACTTGAATGTCATGGACACGATTTAACACTTCGGAATTGAAGGAAAAATTGGTGTGAAAAGTAATAGTTTCCAAGTATTGGAAAAGAGCAAGTGGCTGTTTTGATAGATGTTCATGCTTGCCAAAAGAAAAGATGTTCAACCTGAGAATTAATGCTTCACACTATGAGATAAGAAATCATGTGTTTACATAAAGCTATTTATTTTATCTTTAAGCCTACCTTGTGTTTGGCATCTTTTCAGATGTATTAATGAAAATGCATTTGATCGAAGAAAGAGGGCACACTGCCTAATAAAATTATTGCTGCTCATTTATATGTTGATTAATGACAGCTTCAAAATGTGATTTTTAGTATTTGGTGTCAAGTAGAGTTAGAAGAAGGTTCCTGACAAGAGGAAAATCTTACAACCTGACCTCTATATGTGTGTGAAGGGAATGAACCCTGAGCATGGGGAGAGCAGTTCGAGGAGAAAGGAAAAGACGACCAAGGGCTATAAATTGTCTGGGAATCCATCTGGGTTGGAGGGTTAAAATTAATGAGAGAAGAAAAGTTAAACAGAATCCCTCAGTGATTTGTCTCATTATCTCAGATGATGCTGAGGGATGATACTAAAACTTTAGAGAAGCAGTGTAGCCCTTATATTTATGATTTTCAATGTTAATTTTTTCTTCAGTGTTTCATTTAGAAGATGGCACGAGTGGCTTCTCTCTAGCACAAAATGAGTTGTTTTCGTTTGCTGCCCAGTGAAAGCTCACCTTGCTGTAAACCTCTCAAACACTGCACTGTACCAGTTCAACAAGATTTGGCTCAGGTTTCCATCCAGAACTGGCACTTCTTTTAACCAGTTTCACTCACCACTGAATAGAAACACCTCGAATGTTGCCTCTTCTCAGTCAGGGCTGACAGGGTCTAGAAAGTCTCGTTTCTTACAATATAAAACACAATTCTGCACTACCTGTGGTGTGAACATACCATGTAGAAATTCGGTTTTCTTTTCTAGAATAAATAGTCTGCAGATCCTTAAGCTATGTCCTATAGTGTGGAATTAACCTTTCCCTGACATTTAAGTATAATCTTTTTCACTCCTTCCCGGTACATAATTTAGTAAAATGGAAATCCAGTGGCTTGCTGGAAAAAGATATCACTAAGCTCTTTTAAAGTGCCCTGTTGAGCTGCTCAGGGATATCAAACATACTCTGTGAGCAGCTGCTGCAGCGTATCACAGGGCAGTACAGAAGTTCTTTGCCACTCTATATAAAGCTGTGTATTTAGATGAAATACAGAATGCTTTTCATTGAAGTTTCTCTGAAGCAATTGTGCTTTAATGCTAGGATGTTGTTTCATGTTATTTTTCCACGAGTTTATTTACTAGGATCATAAAATCACTTCCCTCATTTTAATGAGCACTAGAGCTGAGAAATTGAAACTCAGTTTAATATGAAATATTTAAGTTCTGCAAAGAAATGGTAGGGTATGTTTTGGAACAGGCCTAGTGATTTATTTCTTTTAATACTAATAGTCTTGTTCAATAAATATTTATGCATCACTGGGGAAAAAAAATTTAAATAGGCTTGATAATCATAACGAATTTGGGCAAGAAAACAATAATAATCTAAAGGAAATTCTCATTAAGCAGAGTCTCATGGAGAAGTTTTCTCACAAGAGCAAATATAGCAGCAGGGACAGTACTTGTGAACTGTTGCTGTTCTGTAATATTGGATATTGCAGAACTGAGCAGAATCAAGCAAATAAAGCTCTTCACAGCTGAATAACTTCTGCAACATCAACTGGTGCAGCTGCCTCTGCACTCCAGCAAGTGTTTATTAAAGTTTCTGACTTCGGTGTGTGATCAAACACGTTCTCTGTGAGAGGTGGTGGTCTCTGGCCTGGAGGCTACAAAAGCCAGGTGCTCTCAAAGTCTCTATGCTTGAATCTATTAGTGGGCACCTTTCTTTACCATTCCGAATGTCTGTGTATCTCAGAAGCCTAAAAATTATTTATAGGAGATTTTCCATGGGCAAAAGGAAAAATACTTTGATACAAGTGATCTAAAACTTCGTTCAGAATATCAAAATTTTATTTTACAGGAAGCAAGTTTTTCCTCAAATTAAAAAAAAAAAATCAAGAAATGCCAACTGGTCTTGCAAAGATGGGGTTTAAAATTCCACGGCTGAAAGGAATGATTCGTGTGCTGTAAGAGGACAAGTCTCTCTTTGCTTTGCAGAAGATTCATATGGAGGTGGTGCTGATCTGTGGTGTCACCAAACTCCTACAGCATTTGTCCTCAACTTGTCAAAATGGTTTTGTTAATTTGCCAAAGGAAAAAGCCCACAGTGTCAGCTGGAAATGTGCTCTTCTCACTTGAGGTAGCTGAGTTTGCCTTGGGAAGATGGAAATGGAAAGAGAATGAGAGCCCTTGGTTACAAATGGAGTCCCAGTCTAATGACCAATTTTTGCAAAATGCTCTTTCCTTCCCCCCTAATTAGCAATTGTAGAGGCAGCACTGCAGAGAGAATCAGGGCAGCTTTCATGTTCCTCCTGTCTGGGTCATACAGGGTGTGCTTCCTATGAGCCCTGAATTCCTTAAACCAGTTCTTTCAGTAAATCAAGGAGACAATAAAATCCACTCTCTGCAGCTTCTCTATCAAAGGCTATTTCATGATTATTGTCAGGAAAATTTGGTGTTTTACCACAGAAGTTCTCTCATCCTCTGCTTTTCAAAACTTAACACCACTTTACCAGCCCTCAGCGGCACAAGTAGCGGTCACCAGCCCTCAAATTTAATAGCAAATCAGCTGTTATTTTGAATTTAACCATTTTTAACACTGACCTGCTGTTGAAATACATTTTAATGAGGTCCTAAAAAATGTGCAGGCTTGTTATTGTCACACTTTTCTAATATTCTCCCCCTCCAAACAAAGAAATCTCCAACCACACCCTTCCTGTCTGGGTAATCCCCATGGGGATCAGTATTTGGAGAGAAACTTTCTTGGAGCATCTGTCATAGATTTGTTGTGCCCCCAGATGCTGGGTTCGATTGTCACTGGAGTGATGTCAGAGAAACAAGACCTTTGCTTTTTTAGCCATTGTTTTAGGTCTTCTCTTTTCATTTTCTCTTCCTGTAACCACACTCTGCTTGCTTTCTCTGACTTCTGGTTGGCTTCATTATATTTTGGACTTCAATTCCTTTTATCTAGGTTTTTAAAGCATTTCCAGCCTCAGAAACACAGAGGCCAATAAAAAATGTGTTGTTTGTTGGGATTTTTTTCCATCAAGGTGTATTAAGGTTCCTCCATCCTCACAGCAGCAGCTGTAATGTGAAGAGACTGTTTTATTCTAAAATTGTGTCAGAAGCCACTCCAGGGTGGCTGTGGTAGCCCTGGATCGCTTTCAGGTTTTCCAAGAGATGGATCTGGGAGCTCCTGTGAGGCTTTTAGCCAATAATGGCAGCTCTGTGCATGAAGCCAGGGTTCTCTTGATGTCCTGTGCCCTCGCTGCCCCCCTGGGCTGCCTCTAGCAGGGCTCAGTTGCCGTCTCTCCCGTCGCCTCTGGCTTAGATTTCCATGCAGGAGGAAGGGAGCAGGGCTGCAGAAATCCCAGGAATCTGACAAAGTGCAAAGTATTTACAAAAACAACTTACAAAGTGTGCAAGGAAGTGCAGGAAGGACTACTTAATCTGCCAACAAATACTTCAATGGCAAATCTTTCAGCCCTCTCTTGAGCTTTCACTTCATCTTTGTGTCCTTGTGCTCATGATTCCTGCCTGCCCCCTATTCTCTGTCTTTTGAGGCTGGATCTTGTTTGTGGGGACTGTTCAGTTTTTGAAGAGCAAATACAGCACTGTGTTCTCTCTCTTTCTGAAGAGCTCCGGAAGATGAAGACTGCTGCCCACACAGCAAAGGAACGCTGACTCACGTTCCTATCAGACACATCTTCCTGAGCATTCATCAAACTGTTCGTTTCATCTGGAGCCTGCAGCAAAGAGAGTTTATGAATGGAGCTCCCAGGACCGGGATCTTCCCTGCCATATGTCACTGCTTCCCTGAAGAGAGATGGAGCTTGGTACATGAAAAGCTGTTTCTAAAACAAACTAATCTTGGTGTGTTGTGGTTTTGGCCCAGAACTAGCGTAGGCAGGCTAAGGAAGCAAATATTATTCCTGTTGAGGTAGGGCCTTTAAAATAAGAATAAATAAAAAATGTGTACGTGCAGATACACAGAGAGAGGTGAGCACACCCATGTAAGCTATTGATAACTAGCTTAGAGCTAACAGGAATTTTTTCTAGAAATCAGCTTGACAGGAATTTCTGAACTAAAGAAAAGTTTTATATAGCACAACTATAGACAAGGCATATCCATTTTGTTACTTCTCCATATTCTTGTATTTTTGGTTTATTAATTTTATTTTTATATCTATGAAAAGTCTTTTAGATTGCTAAAAGTAGTTGATAGTCATGGTAACTTTTCATATGTTACCTGTTAAAAGATTGGAATGGATTCATTTTCTGATTTTACAAATGACAAGAATTAAACCATGCCGAGTACTCCAGATGAGAAGTGAGATGAAAATTCCTGATCAGAATGTACAAATGAGAACATCTTTCAGGTATTTCTAAGGAATTTTTTATTTAACATGATTTTTGTACTAGAACACAGAAGTTCAATTAATAGCATTACTTATTTGGATTAATTATCATGAAGAGGCTTTGTATGAGATGCATATATTCACATACACCCTGCCCTTTCATGTTGTAGGTCATATATGGAGGAAGAAATTAAAATAAAATAAAGAGATCCAAAAGCAACGGTGTCCAAATCTCCCATTTGCTGGTTCAATACGCTATTTCTTATCACGCGTCCTATGAATTCCTGAATTTCATCTTGGTACAATGAACAGCTTCTCCCAGTTCTAATCCAGCTGTGAATCTTGAATCTGTACTCCTGGCAGAGCTGTGTAGCAATCGTGAGTTACACTGCAATTCAGTGGTGTTGTGCTAATGAGTTGAGTCCTGGAAACCTGAGGTAAATTGTGCTTCACCCGTTTAGGATTTGGCTGAAATTGTTTTCAGGTGTTTCTGACTAGCGCATCATCAAATCCTGCTTTGGCTGGCTAATCTAGCCAGTGCTGCTGCAGCCTGAAAGGAAGGTTCTGCTGCGTTCTCAGTTCCCGGGGTAACAGAGGAATTACTTGGTTTTGTTTGGATTTATCTCCTTCCCTCATAGTCGTTTGAGGATAGTTCTCAAGTATTTGCTTTTCTTCTCCTAGGCAAGCAGTGACTTGCAACGGAGCTGTGTTTGAATTAGCTTTTGCTAGATCTGAGCGATGGAAAATAACTTGAAAACGGATTCTGTTGAGACCTTTGTCTTGCATACTATTGCTATGACAGTAATGGACAGCCCAGCTTCAATTTATGTACTAACAGCAGCTCTTCTGACAAGAAATACACACGAGGCAGAGCAAAGACAGGGATAGGATTTAAGGGAATAAATTAATTTTGAAATGTAAATTCAGAGTAATTTCAATAAACTTTCAGAGATTCAGAAAAATGGGAAGAATGACCTAATCAATCCTGAATTCTGTGTATTTGGTTTATTTAAAAACAAATAAAGATAAGCTTTGTGTCTTTCAAAATCTGTCAGCTCAGCAAGCCTGCAGAGAAGACTCTCCAAAAAGCAAGCTTGTGCTGTGCAAGGTCGTGTTTAATTCCTGATTGGCTTCAAAGACACTGAATGTCAAACTGCACCAGCAAAGCTTCCATCCGTAATTAGAGGCTCAGATTGGCTGGAAGGACTCAGAGGGGTCTTTTATTGCCAAAGAGAGTCATTTAATTACTGTCCTTATGCCCTGTTGGGCCTGACTGAAGCCCTGTGTTACTGGAATAAACCTGATTAGAGAAATGTTTCTCCAAAACCATCATCTTCACCTTTCCCAACCAGTCTTGGATGGGACCTTTTTCTGCATCTCCTGCTTTTCATTTTCACCGTTACATACCACAGAGAGGCTTCTGAATAGTTTTGTCGAGGCAGTAATCACACAGCTAATCAAAACTTACTTCTAATGATTAATTTTGTATCACATTGAGCTTTTTCAAAGCTTTTTTTTTGTTTGTTTTACCTATTAAAACGTAACTTAAGCCTCATAAAATATTTCTGTCTGCCTGTATTGATTGATAGAGATTTTCAACCAGCATTTAGATGTTTCCCTTCTCAGACTGCTGACTGTGTTGTTATTCCTACTACACAGGCAGGGAATTGAGGCTCAGGAAAACTCCACCGTTTGTGTGAGGTCACAGGAAAGGCTGCAGCAGGGCTCTGACGGACGATCGCAAACCTGTCTGTTTGTGTCTCCAAGAACCGGTGCACGCTCTGTGCAGGCATTAGCACTCTCTAGGTTGTGATTGTTATTTGTGAAAATTGTAACTTGTGAATTTGTTTGTGCATCGTTCAAGGTGGCAGTTTAGCAGCTTTCACTGAGAAGCCTGGCCATAACGCAGGGATGGTGATCAACAGATGAAGTGCTCAAAGGTGAGATCTGTGGCACTGTGGATCCAGAGGCAGCCCTTCCAAACGTGTGTGTAACCTGAAAAAAGTTCAAGCTGGAAGTGAATTATAGCTGTTAGTGTTTATCTGTTGATCATTTATCTTAATAGTTAAGTTTATATTTTTGCACTGGAATACAAACTGCAGAGCTGGCCCTCCCCCAGAAAACTCAATTCTTATGACATCTTTGTTATTTCACAAGCCAGGAGCCACCTAAGAGCAGAAGTTACATGAGACTCTACTCAAGTTCAAATGTCAAATTCCATTCACTCTGGATGTTTTATCTTTACTCTTGTTCCTTGCAGGCACTAATAGCTGGTCTCATGTTATTAATTTAATTTGGATAATTTAATTTTTAATGTATTTTTAAATTAATCTGTTTTAAAAAGAAATGTAAACAAAAGTTAGTATTCGAAAATTCCCTTTTCATACTTTGTAGAGCATAACATTTCAAGCTCTCTTTGGGAATCTTGTGAACAGATCTTTCAAGCACTATTAGCTGTGCAGAAAATAGAAATTTTGGCAGTGACAGGCAGGGAACATAAAAAAAAGCTGTAACAGATCCAGTGGCATTTTCAAAGTGATCTTTGATGAAGAGGTTAATAGAATTTATGAACTGTACTGCTTTAAATTCCTGTAACAATTCCCATCATAATTATAACAAATGTATCACAAAAGGTTCAGGGATTAATTTAGTTTGTGTGAATATCCAAAAGTTTGCGAGCTTATGCAGGGCATAGCTACGTTTTGAAATGGCAGGCTTGGACTTCATATCGTAGAAATGTTTCTATCGAGATTTCTGGCACTTCTAATTTGGTCAATATTTCTGTCATAACCGCAAATGTACCCCTCCTGCTCCTGCCTGGGGAACAAAGGACAAAGAAAGGTATGTTTAGATTAAAAAAAAAACTAAAAAACCCCAGAAAACCAAACCCCAGCAAAACAAAACCATGTGAAATGCCTGGAAAAACCCCTTCAGGATCCTAAATAAAAGTAATTCAGTTTTGTCTGGAAGAGGAACTTCATCATGCATAAACAGCTCTCCTTTACTCTAATGGATGATACAGCATTTGTGCATAGGTAGATTTAAAATATTCTGCAGCTGAATTCTGCAGCTTTCCGTGTGCAGTGCTTTAACCCTGGAGAGGTGGATGTTGTGAGATTTATCTCCCAGGCAGCCCTAGCTCCAGTGGCTGTAAGATGGGGTTGCAGGGAAATCGAATCTAGTCTGGCTTCCTCATGGCAGCGTGCAGTTGGGTGAGAGCTCGTCATGCAGCACTCCTCCTCCCTCCTCTAAGCACTTCATAAAATGCAAACAGGTGGAGTAGACACTGAGAATTGATTGGCTCTGGTGTGCTTTGGGGAGGGAGGGCGGGGAAGATTGCTTAGTGGTGTGGAAAAAGTTAACTTTTATTCAGAGAGGATTCTGGTATTGATCAGTGGCTTGTTACACGGTGAGAGTGGTGTGAACTGGGAAGGGCAGGTCAGGGCAGTCAGCCAGGGCTCTAATAAATACCTTTTGTAAATGCTGCTGGAGAAAATGACTTTGAGTCTCTATAAATGATTCCTTTCATGTCCAGGCTACCAGGGAATTATACTTTTACATTCTCATATGTGTTTTAAAGGTATAAAAGCTAATGGTATCAAAAGATGAAGAATAAAAATTCGTGCTTCTCTTGGCCATGATTGGGTACTTGTTATGAAAAAGTAGAATGTGTTTATGTGCTTTTCCTGTTGTTAAGGAAAATCATGTCATAGAATGGCTTGGGCTGGAAGGGACTTTAAAGCTCATCCCGTTCCACCCCCTGCCATAGGTAGGGATACCTCCCACTATCCCAGGGTGCTCCCAGCCCCATCCAGCCTGGCCTTGGGTGCTGCCAGGGAGTGTTTTCTCCATAAGTCACTTGCAATATGGACACTTCAGTGGTCAGAACTTTAATTCTCTCTGGAAGCAGGTACTTCAGAAATGCAGGACATTGACAGCTTCAGTGTATTGATCATATTTTGGGATGTCATTCTTCAGAAAGGGGTAATTGTTTTTGTTATGGATAATATAAGGTGTTCAAATGTGAGAGTTTCATTGAAGGATGTTGGAAGAAAATGGTGCCTGTGGGAACAGGGGGGAAGGGTGCTGCTCAGAAGATGGCTGAGAGATGCTGGTAGAGCTCAGGGAAGGGACATGCAGAATAAAGGTAAAATCCCTTTGACTTCTGAATTTCTGAGGTGAACTGAAAATTCAAACTGGAAATGAGCACCAAAGGAGCAAACCTGCATTATTTCGTTTTCAGTGCAAACTACTAAAGGATGATCACCCATCTCCAAAGTGAATTTCTCTTCTGCAACAGTCGTTTTCTCTAACATTTATATCTTGCTCAAGGCTAATCAGGGGAGGCTTATAAATTGTTGAAATCACTTTATAGCACATTTAGAGCTCATTTCACAGCAGTTTAAGGGGTTGCAATGGAGCTAATAGCCTTCTGCATTTCTTAACTGTTTGTGATTTAAAAAATGATCTAACATTTATAGCACTTTAGAGTTATTTCCAAAAGTAACATGGTAAATCTAATCATTATATAATCAGCACATGATAAAAATCCCAGTGCTGTTTTCAAGTATCTTTCATCATGCTGTCCAATGTTTCATATGTTTGGCAGGGTGATTCTTGCAAAATAAAGCACATGAGAAATACAACAGACCACGATATTTATCAGGCCTAAAATGCTGATCAGGGGAGAAGGAACTTTACAGGTTTGTGACCATAGCCCTTCTTTTTTGTGAAGCTGATAAGCTGGAAGAGGTTGTAGATGATTCTGTCTCACAAGAGCAATTAAGCTGAAGAGACTGCTGCTCGCTGTAGCCATGTTTAATATAACTTGCTATAGCTTCCTGTATTGAGCTCTCAGAACCAGTTAGAAATGAGAAGCGCTGGACACTGCAGTAATCAATTCACTTATAAAACAGTCACACAGTGGGAGGAGATGGAAATCAGGTTGGTTTAGTTCTTTCTTCATATCATTTATTTGCAAATTCCCATTGGTAAAACTGAGAGGGAAAACTCATTTACTGATATAAAATCTTTTTATTGAAGAAGCAACAGTTGCATCCATGATATTATTTATGTACTATCAACTATTAACCATTAATCCAATTGATAAGGACAGGATCACTGCATCCAAGTGATGACTTCAATAACAGGAATGTGAGTGAACCAATCCTCTCATCTTTTTGTATCACGAGGAGAAAACCAAGTCCAGGAACCTGTAGGTTCAGTGATGCTACAGAAAATCCCTTTGGGCTTTTATGGTTTGGGCTAATCAGTTTTAACCTTGATTGACCTATCAGTGCTTAAAAGCCATTGCTAATTCAGATTTGCTGAGCTCTGGCTGGTTGCCAATTCAAGACCTCAGATTCTGAAGTTCTTGATAACAGAACTGTGCCTGTGACATTTTCCTTAATTACCACGTCAGTCGGTGCAGTTACAGATTTTACCCGACCACAAGGTTCTGTGGGGATGTAAAGGATAGAAACAGGGAGACCCTTTTAATAACAAGATCCAGCAATATAATGCCAACCAGATTGTCGGCTCTGCCTCGTCAGTCACCTTGAACACCTAGGAGCTGCTAATTTCTGCATTGTGATTCTTGTTGCTTCACTTTTTCCTGCCGTGTGTTTGTGTTTGCTGCCTTTGTCTTGAGGACAGGAATTAGCAGTTGTTTATGAAATGTTTTTAATTCTACATTACAGTCTTTTAGGCTTATATCTATCAAGGGCTATGAATTTTCTTCATTTTCAGTGCTGCTTATCAAGTCATCCTCGAGAAATACTTTGGACCTACACAGTGGAAGGCTTGAACATAGCAAGGATATAAATCAAAACTGGTTGTTACTGGCCACCGAGTCAAGGTGTTTAACGTAAATATTGGCCTGATAATTTTATGTGTGTCTGGACTTGCTTATGTCGGTACATGTATTTCTTATTTTTAGTGTTTGAATTGATGTGAAAATTGGGATTTGTTTATGGCCTCAGTGATTTTTTTTTTTTTAATAATCTTAAGTGGCAATGGGCCTAATAGGTAGTGCTGTGTTTTATTGACTAAACAGACTGACTAATGCTGGGATGGTAAATACTGCAGCTCTCCATGTCTGCAGTTTTGCCATTCTGCTACAGAGCCCGTTAAGTTTTCTAATGAGATGCATGTCATCAACTATAAATGTGACACATATGGGGATACATCCTAAGAAAACCACTGAGACTGAGAGTATTCAAAACAGCTTTGGTCTTCATCAGAGTTACTTCCCCTTTCAGTGGGTCCACTGTAGTTTCCCGTATCAAATTGTTACTAAATGTGCATGAATTATTCCACGTAGAAGCAGACATCTGTTAATTCACCGCTTGCAGTTTATTAGACTAATATGTGTAAACTGCTTTGAGCAATAAATTACAAGATTAGGGCTTTTAATGTTTAGGGATATCATTAGGCATTGTATGCTGGAGGTAGATTTGACAAATGCTCTTTGCTAATGGAGTATATTTAAAGGAAAATCTGCATGAATTAATTTTAATCACTGTCATATTAAAGGGTATAAAACTAACTAATGTCAAAGGTGTACCAGTGCTGTTGATTCAGAGCGTTACTACGTGTGTGTAATTAGAGAACCCTGTTTGCATAAATATTTCTTCAAATAAACACGCACACAGGCTTTCCTTTGAAATTCCAACCATGCCATGGCCTAAATTTTCCAGGCATATCTTTCTGAGCTAAAGTTCATTGCAGAAGTATTTAAGCATTAAGAAGAAGCAACAAGTGGTGATCACTGAAGCTGCTGGACCATAAACAGCGTAAGAACTCCCAGGCTGGAGGTCTGACAAATCCAGGTGTTACCTGTGTTTGGGAAAGGAAAATGTTCTGTCTGGCTTTTTGGTATTAAAGAGTGAAGGGAGGTTTTAACGTGGCACAAGCAGCTGTGTCTCAGGACCTGTCTGCCAGCTATGGTACCATTCTTGATTTTGTTTTCTAATTTATCCCCAAGGTTGCCATGTTTAGTAAGAACAGGAAAAGGGAACGGGTGAGCATCAGGCAGCCCTTCGTGCAGCATTCCATAAACACTGTTAGCTGCTGACTTTGCAAACACGGAAGGAAAATAACAGCAATGATTCAAGTTAGGGTGGATTTGGTGCAGCCCAAAGAGCTCTGAGGAGCTGTTACACAGCAACCAGAACAAGTTACTGGCAGCACCTTGCCTTTCCAAAGGACCAGCAGGAAGGAAGACTGCGATCAGTGCTACTCTAATGGACTGCTGTCCAGAATGGGAACTCTGATCTCTGTCTTGGGAAGCTGAATACGGGGACCATTTCTTTCACCAGCAAATGCAGTTTGCTGTACAAATAAGTGGGTTTATTCATTGTATTTGTTAACTTCCTCTTTTAAAGGTTTCTGCTGAGGAGCCTTGCTTAAGCTGTGTGCTGTAGTTAGTTTCTCTAACTCTGGAGTCAGAGAAGAGAAAGGGGAAAAGAAAAAGGTTTCCCTTTATCTTAGAGAACAGCAGCTGCTGCAGGGCTTAATGATCCAGCAGCACAGGGAGGTTGGGGAGGGCCATGGCATCCAGTGGCTCTGGAGGAATTTGTGAGTCACAGCTCAGCCAAAGCTCACTCTGAAGTAGAAACTCCTCCGACATTTAAATGCTGTGGTTGCCCCTCCTGCCCCATTGCTGCTGCTCTGGTAGGGTCTGGAGTAGGTGGCAGCACAGAACTGACTTTTTTCTTCTTCTTCTGTTGTTTTGTTTTGTTTTTGATTTGCAACCCTCTGTGTTTTGAAGGTGCCCTGACTGCTGTGGGGAATGTAGAATAGCATTGCCTGTCCTTATGAGTTGCAATGCATGAATGATGAGCTGTATGGAGATGTCTTAAAAGAGATTTTAGCCTTCCTCTCTCTTTTGGTTTTTTTTTTTTTTTTTCATTTTGTTTTTCAGCTATCTAATGTATTTATTTTTAAACTCCATTTTCTGTCCACTCTGTCTCTCTGAAGCTGGGAAATGTCTGGAATCAAATGCATACCAATGGGCATTAGCAAATGCCTGGCTTTGAAAACTCCAGCATCTCCCAAGTCAGGAAAAGCTCCAGCTCTGCTGTATTAACTGTTATACATGAATAGTTCCATCATAATGTGGTTGGGAATGGTGACATGTACACAAAAACTATTATAGCCCATCATTCATTTTCCAGTAGAATAATTCATAAACATTCATAAAAATTTAGCTATGCCAAGTGGCAAATGTCCCATCCTGAAGCCCTGAAAAGCCTAAGATTTTTCATTTTCCATTGTAAACATTTTATTATGACATTTTCTGATTAGAATCGCATAAATCTCCCAGCAGTGAATTTGCTGCGTATATTTCTTGCTGAGATTGTAGCTGCGAGTATGCGTCCTCTGATATTCTTCATGTGTAATTTACTTAGGGAAGGTGGCAGAACAACAATAACACCGCAGAAATATTGGATCAAAAATTATACAGAGAAGAGTATTTTCAAGGGGAAAGGGAGCATAACACAAAGGAGCAAATAAAGTCTTATTTGCTGTGTGTTGTTTGCAAAATGTTTTGAACATTTTATTGAATATATCTTCCTTGTGAATTATGCATGCTCTCCAGTGCCTTTGGGAAGATGTAAAACTCTGTATATTACGAATGGAATGCATGACCTCCTGATGTTTCCCAGATATTGCTTTAAATCGAAAACTGAACCATTTCATATCTACTAAGGGTTATTTTATTCCCGTTCGAGATGGTTAAGCAGGAATATTGTGATGCAGGGAAGGTTTCTCTCACTGGAGCCTGCTGCATGTCGTTGCAGGGAGGTATTGTGTGTAAAACGGAGGTTCTGTAGGCTAAAATTCCATCCTTCCAGGAAGCTGCAACTGAAAACTAAGTGCATTCTAATTACTTTAATAATTCCAGAGAGGCCTTGTAACTTTTGAAGTCTTTATGCGTCCAACACCTGGCTGGTGTTGGGTTCATGCTGGGAATCCCTCTGGTGGCTGAGTTTAGACTTGTCCTTTTGAGACAAACACGTGCTTTACTGGGTGAGTGAGCACCCAAGGCTGGGGTGGAGGTGGCTTTTCAGTTTGGTGCCCTTTCTCCCGTGCTCAGTGCAGTTTGGATCACACCTTGTGCTCTTCAAGGTTAGGTCCGAGTCTGAAGCCCAGGTATCAACAGCAGGCATTTCCCTCCTCTTGCTTTCAAGAAAATGTTTCGGTTTCTACATGTGGTCCCAGCTAAAGTATCTTAGTAAGATACTCATCCGCTCCCTGAACCTTTACCAGATACATCAAAGTACCCAATATTCTCTTTTGGAGTATATTTTAAGAAAAAATACGATGTAAACACATTTTTTGCTTTGTCATCGATGTGAATTCTAAATACTTAAATGCTTGTGCAGAATTACCTCAGTGAATCTCTGGCAGCTGAAGTGTGTTCTGTGGAATGGAAATTAAGAGTACAATGAGAAGTGGCGTCAGCTCAAGTACACTGAAATACAGAATTCAGGATATGAGCAATTGGAATACCAGCTCTCACTGCTGGTACCAGAACATGAAACTGAAGCAGTATTTATTATTAATCAGCTTCATGTATAAATGTACTGAGCCTTTCTATTGACAGCGTGGTTCTGTCACGTGTTCACCTTACCAAGAAAAAAATCCATACTGTTTAATATGGATTTCATTGATTAGACTCTAGTCCTAGACTTTTCCAGAGATGATAAGTGCTCTGTTTTTTAGAACAGCTCTCTTTTTTTTAGGATATAAAGGTCAGCTCTTGAACTTGAACCATGTTGATATATGATTAAAAGTGAAACAAAGGGAAAAGAGAAAACAACCTGCCCCGCCCCAAAGCAACCAATAAAATCCAACAACAACAACATCCCAACACAAAAAACGCAAACAAAACCCAAAGAAACAAACAGCAACAACAACAACAACAACCAAAAAAAAAAAAAAACCCAAACAAACGAAAAAACAAACCAAAAGAACACCAAAAAAACCCCCACCGCAAAACCAAACAAAAACCCTGCTGAGCTGGGGCTCTGAAGGACTCACTCGCACTGAGAAGAGGGGATCCAGGCTGTGGTGGTGTACTGGGTACCTGCCTGCACAGCTGTAGAGGAGGCACAAAGGGTAAAAGTGCCCTGTGGTTTGATTTGATGGCAGAAAACCTGGTGTGGTCAGTGTTGGTATTTCTGTCCTGGGACATGGAAGATGAGTTTGCTGGAAAAAGGTTTCTGTGTGTGAAGCAGAGCTGCAGTCAAAACTGTCACGATGGAGGAGCTGGGAGGCCAAACGTGGCCCAAGCCACCTCTTGTTGGGCCTGGCAGTGCAAATGTAATTGTGGTGGAAGGAGAGAGGGATGTACATGGATACAAGGATAAGGGGAACTATTCATAGCGGGGGTGTAAAACGTGTGGAAAAATGGGAGAAAATACCTGGGACTCTACTTACAAATTGCCTCTATATTTCTGGCAAGAGCAGTTTCCTGAAACTTGTCTTCTGATTGTTCAAGGGGCAACGCAGAGTGAGGAAGTATCTGTGGAGACAACAGCAAAACGCTGAACTCATTTTTCTGAGGCTGTTCTGTTGTGATTGTTCCTCTGCAGGTGCATTGCCCCAAAAAATCCAAAGCAATTCTTGCTTCCTCACCGTCCTCTTGATTTTTAAGCTAGTCATGTTCATGATTTTGCATCCTTGAGCAAATAGCTTCCAGAGGGTGCTTTGTTTTTCTTCTGCTTTCCTGGCCTTTTCTTAGGGCAAAAGCTGTCTTTTGTAATCCTTTGAAAAGTCTTGCTCTTCTGCATCTCTAGCCTAGGTGAGGATCTACAACCGAATGATTAATAATAATAATAATGTTGATGATGTCAGATCTGAAGGATTCACAGGGTCTGTTTCTTAGACACTCATTTAACAGGTCTGTATATATAAAGAACGTTATAGCTGATACATCTGTTCTTTAGAAAAGTGACTGCATGGCAAAAAGGAAAAAGAAAGGTTTGGATGATAAATATATAACACAACCTGAATTATTTTGCAAGTGGAAAATATTGGTTTTGTCATTCATCTCTTCAGTA
This sequence comes from Dasyornis broadbenti, assembly GCA_013397935.1. Lineage (NCBI taxonomy): Eukaryota > Metazoa > Chordata > Aves > Passeriformes > Dasyornithidae > Dasyornis > Dasyornis broadbenti. Next base: position 1,149,854 of record VZRN01004035.1, on the reverse strand, counting down.
GCCTGTTCAACTTAATTTGAGAAGACAGACAGGCCTCTCAGATACATTACATGATGAGTCAGCCAGATACTTACAGAAGTAGTCTGAAGGGAAAAAAAAAAAAATTCTGCAGGATCCAGATCAGAAAATTGGGTTATTATTATGCAGTAGTTGGAAAAGGTAAGCAAAACTGAATGTTCCTGCTGTCTTTACACTGTGTAGAATATATCTGGTTCAAAATGTTCAGCATCACCACAAAAATAGTGTTTCAGTTCCTGAACTCAATTTTTCTCTTAAACTTCTGAAAGGTCAGATAGGGAGCAGCCTAACCAAATCACTATTTTTCCTCTACAAAGAGCAACAATAATAAAAAAAAATCAGCAATGAAACCAGGCAAGTTCTTGCATTCGAACACAATTTGGATGAGGGAGTTATTCATCGTGTGTTGTTTGTGGTTTGTGCCTGGTGATGAAGCAAACTTTGAAGGCAACATTTGCAGGTAATCAAGAAGCGTCACGGCGTATTATCGAGCTAGATCTTTCTGCCTTTGTCATGGAGTTTACAATATAAAGAAAATACTGAAAAAAACCCCCCAGTTAAAAATGTGACTTACCCACCATAAAGGCACATGTGTGTATTTTGTAGGATGCAGTATTTTCTTTTGTAAACTGATCCTGTTTTTCTGTTTCCCAAAATGACCTTGTCCTTCCTGGTTTATCAGACACATTGTCCAGTCCAGTGCTGCCTAATGCTATTGAATTAATTTGGCATTGAAAACAGCAATTAAAGTGGGTGCTGTGTCTGTGTTCACCCTTTTTGGTTTTTCAGGGATACTCATCAGGAGTATGCACCAGAAGCAGCATTTGGACATCGTTACCTGGAAGCAAAGTTTATTTGGAGAATACCTTTGTATAAATGGGTCTAAATTCAGTTCTTATGTGCTTTTATCCCACATTACTCTCAAGGATCCATGTCTAATGTGGCTGCTTGATTATTTGACTTTCAGACATAAAAAACCCCACACTAATTATTTCAGGCTCATAGTACAGACATGGCAGGAGGATTTTTAGTGCTGTGGAAGTCGTTTAAGCACTAGGCTAACAATAAATAGTGTTTGCTTTGTAGCACTTGTCACAAGAACTGAGAAGTTGCATCCTAACTTTCCTCTAAGGTGATTACTGTGGTGACTGTGGGTCTCTGGAAGGACTCACTCAACGGCAGGACTTCAGAAGAAACTGATGTACAGATACTGAAAGCTGAAACCAAGAGCCAGCTTCTGCCTTATTGTTACGTTTGTCTTTCCACTTCAGCAGTGGAATCAAATCAGGTTTTGTATTTGGATTGAATTGGATTGGATTTTCACTTTCATCTGTACTTACAGTAAATGGTTCAGTCTTTGCATTTTGGCAGAGAGCTTTACTGGTGCTAAACAGTGTTAATTGTCTTTTGCCCATGTATTGAACTCATCATCTTAAAGCCTTATGCTGCAATTATATTCCGTACAGTTATCTATATTAATAAGAATGTTAGGTAACACTCTGGCAGTGCTCCAGATAAAAATGGTCACTCCTGTTTAATCCTGATTTTCTATCCTGTCCGGGTTTGTAATTTCCTCTCTTCTCCTCACCACCCCTCATTAAATCCTACCTCGTATTTAATTCTATATTGTCTTAATTTTATGCTTTCTCATTTGTCTATAGGTAGAATTTTTAATGTTCAAGCAGAAAATGTCCTTGTAGCAGGGCAGTCTGCTTGGGGTGATTACAGAGATGACGTCTTGGCTGCATTGAGGGCTGTCCAGCCTCGGTGAGTATGGGATTGTTGCCCTAATTGAATAGCTACTTTGGATAGGAACTACTATCTATTTCCATTGATGATGTCTCTGTTATTGTTCTCCCGATGTAACGTTCCATCAATAGGGCTATTATATATGGTTTTGACTCGATGCTTTCAAAATGAAAAGCTTCACTCCTCTTTTCAGGGGGTTTTCAACTGATTCATCTTCCTCATTCTGCTCACTTTTATTCTCCCTTTTCGTTCCTTTGTGACCTTTTCAAGTTGAACTGAACTAAAAAGGAGATGCAAACCCAAAACATTCTGTTGCTCTCTATTTTTTTTTTTCAACACCTTGAAAATGAAATAAATCTGCGAGACCACGTGTAAATGGAATTTGCTTTCATCTCACTCTACATTAGGAATTCTGGTGATGCCAGTTTAAAGCACGGCACTTTGGAAGCCGGGCTGGCGTACCTTAACACGTGGAACCCTTTTAAAGGGAGCTGTAATTCCATTTTACAAGAGCCAGCCCTAACTGCTTCTCTTTAAATAGCCCATTAGAGTCCCCTAATAGGAAAATTTACAGCTCTCAGCTGCTTCTGCATATGCATAATGCATAAAGAAATCAGATATCTCATGTGCCCTGTGGCTCAGAGACGTTTCCATTCAATTAATAAGCAGTGGAGTAGATGACAAGATTATTAAACAAGTTTATAATAGATGAAAGATTTTATAGACTTATGACGTGGACTATTGACAGAGCTAAACATTTTTCTGAAATAACGTGTCTTTGTTATTTATTGAGAGATGGAAAGAATATTTTCTGTTGCAGCCAGAGCTCCTGCAGTCATACTCTTGCAGGTTTGCATGTACAAATGCAGATTTAAGGAAGTGTGGATGCTTTTCTTCTCCTTTTAATGAGGAGTAGCTGTTCTTTGGCCCACTGGCCTCAGGCCTCCACCATCAGCAGTGTGACACGGTGCTGCGGCTGAGCTTTGCCACCATTGCTCACGTTTGACTTGGAGCTGGTAATTCTGGGCTGCGTGGTGGAGTTGTTAATCCATGGGAGGCAGACGGCAAGCACAGCTCTGCTGTGTGCTGTTCTCATGTGGCCAAAATAGGAGTCGCATGTTTAATCGCATTTCAATAGCCTCTGTCCAATGCAGTGATTGAAACCAAACTCTTTTTTAAATAAAATAGAAATTTAGGGAATCTCACACATGAGGAGACTACAGACAAGGGTCATTTTCTGTTGAACTTGTAAACTCAGGTTTTCAAGAATTTGATTCAAGTTACTGTTTTCAGTGTGAGGCTAATTAATGCCTATTCCATAAGGTGAGCATAAGGTCTTAATAGCCATCTCTTCTAAAACTCTATAATGGTGACTGGAGTAAGAAGAAAGGCAAGAGAACAAGAAATAGATGAAGAGCCTAGAGATGATATAAATGTCAGGGAAGCATGGGAAAGGAACTAGAGAACAGGAAGAGTTCTCTTACTGCTTTATAACATTCAGCTCTTTTCTGAGCTTGTCATAACTCTATCTGGGAATCTGTCATACCGGGTGGACGTTTTAGAAAATATCAAATCATTTTCCTGGAAGTGTTCTTCCTGTAAAAAGCATCTAATATGTGCTGCTTGACTGAAAATTTCTAATTGATGATCTTGCAAGAAAGTTGTCAGCAGGATTAATTTATCTCATCCAGTGAAATAAAAGGCAATCAATAACAAAAAGCAAAACAAATGACTGGTAATGGGGGTATCTGATTGTTTAAATGAAGCATACCATGTGCATTATTATGCCTAACAGCACGTGAAATGCACTTCAGAGATGACATTGGTGCTGCTTTAATAAATTACAAACCATAGCAGTGTGAACAAGGCAACATTAGTGGACAACAATATTTAATCTAGGAATCGTTTTTTTAAAAAACAATACTACATTTGATGCTTTGTGGTAATTGGCCCTGCAGATTCTGTGGTGTTTAAATTATCTTTTCCCCATCAGAGCTCGTTGAGCTGCTGCTGGCTAAAGCTGTGTTCACAGCACAGCGACAAAGCCAGAACTATTGATCCCTGAGCCCGAGGGCACTACCCTGAACTTAGTTTGGAAGTCACAAGAATATCCAGTTCCTGTTGACTCTTATCCAGGAAATAGAATTTACAAGACAGTAACTGATCTTTAATTGTCTTCTCTTTAATCTTCCCAGCCTGACAGTTGGGTTTATTGGTTTCCCATGCCTGTCTGGAATGCCCGCTATTACACGTTTTAAGGAGGAAATGATCTCCTGCTAAAAGCTAGTAACACTTCAGGCTATATAAAGAGGGGTGAGAAGCTACCTAGATAATTCTCTTCAAGCAAGGACTAGAGATGTCAGGTGTGAAGGGATTAGATGTTCTTAACAAGCAGTCAGTCAGAAACAAAAATGACCCATGGTGTGAGGATGCCAGCTGGATCCTGCAAAGGGATTCCAAGATTTTGAAAAATTGGGACTTCTAATCTAGTCTAGAATTTTTTCTCAGTTCAGCACCCTTATTGAAGTCTTGCCAAACTCAGATTTCTAGGAAGAGACCATCCTGTGTCATCTGTTCTTGCGACAAATAGAGATCAGCTTGGTTTAGTTCTTGTCTGGTGCCTCTTCACATTTACTTGTGATCCTTCTTTGCCCCATTCCTTCCTCTGCACCTACTCGTGGCCAAGTTGCCACAGAGAACGTTGCTGCCACAACTGCAGAAAACTTCGCTTCAGACTACATGGAACTTCTATACCAAGAAATTGGTTGATTTAAATCATTAACTCTCTTGGAAACCTTTGTTCAATTGTGTGAGGAAGGACCTATTTTCTTGCGAGTTGCTCTCTTCTCAGAGACGGAGCCACTTCACCTCCACTGCTCTTGCTGAGTGTGTGGTTGTCAAGAAAAGCTCTCTTTTAAAAGAAAATAAAAGAAGTTGCCAGAAGCAGCTTGAAAAAGAATGTCAGCAATATTCTCCTCTGCTAGAATAAAGCACACAAGATCATTTTCACTCTTGTGGAATCTTACTTAGGACACAAATGTGGAATAATTCTAAAAGCTTTCTGTTACACTTCGTGAAATATAATTTCATGGGCTGTTTAGAACAAGGCAATCACAATTTACTTCTTTGTCTCATGGTTGAGAACCTTTCATATTCTCAACCAGGAAGAGGTTTGGGTTTCTCTTCATTTTTTCCCTTTTTTTTTTTTTTTTTTGGCTGTATATGTTTTGGTTGGGTTAGTGTTTTGTCAATACCTTGAAAACAAACAAACCAAAGGCAGCACCTTTTTGAGTGCTGCCTGCGTTTCGACAAAATTGGCCAAATGATCCAGAGTGAAAAGTAATCTGAAACTTAAAGTGCATTGAAGAGTCTTGTAAGAGACCCTTTTTGTCATATTGAACTTTGTTTTCTCTAGAGCTCAGAATGTGCTTACTAAGATCGATTGAGAATGTTGCTTTCATGGGGAGTTTGCCTGCCACAAGAGATGTTTAATTGCTTGGGGATTTTTAATTGTGTTTCTCACAAGTGACTTAGTCTGCGGAAAGAACATGTTTGGAAAATAAACAGTCCATCTTAAAAAAAACCCAAATTCTTTGGGGTTTTCTTGGTAAGCTTTTCAGTTCTCAAAACAAACAGTCATTAAGCTGAAGCTGGGAATGCTTTAGTTGAGGTTCTTGGATATCAGTTTCTAAACTACTGCTTGTCCTTGTGAACCATTAGGTGACCGAAGAGTTCCTTCTCTTTTTGTTCTTCAACATGGGCATAAATATTTATCTTCCCACATCAGTGAAATATTCTTAAGATACCCAAAGAGATTTGACCTCAGCCATGACTTTGCTATTATTAATGTACATTATTTGCATAGGAGCTGTAGGCATGGCCTACATTTTACACAGAATTAGAAATAGAACAGGAGCCATGTCAATAGCCCTTAGGTTGAAGAAGATGAGGAGAGTCAGCAGGTGGATAAAGGAAGATGAAGAAATGGGAGACTGCTATCATTTTGTCAGTGTGCTAAGTGGTATTTTAAACACACACCTGAGCTGCTGTATGCATTGTTTATGGGGAGGCTGGAACCAAAAGGAGCTTTCCAAAGGGAGATGTGACAAAAACAGGCTTTCAGGTACTTGCAGGCAACTCCTTCAAGCATAAAATACAGGAAAAGGCTATTCCATGCAAAATTATTCCTTCTGAAAATTTAATGAGTAGGAGATGGGAGTTGATGCCATTGGCTGCTCTGAGTCAGCATCTTGTCAGTGAGTCGATTCATTAACCTCATCCAGTTGAGGGGAAAGGCCTTTCTGCTTTTCTCCTCTAGAGGTGAGTCTTTGCCACATTGTCAGGGGCCTTGGTCACAGCAGTTTTACAGTCGAAGGTACCACCTTGAATTGCACAACATTAGTTGAGAACAAAGTGAGAAGAAAATCTGGTTGTTTGATATTAAAGTGACTTTAATATGAAGGCTTGACACACATAAATAAATTCTTCTAACTTTATTTGAAGACCATATGGTTTTATATAATGTAGATTTGTCAGCATCCTGCTGTTTGCAGATTTGGAAGACAACATAAGCCTCAATATCCTCAGTGCTTTAATTACCTAAGTAAGCATGATGCTTAGTGGCATTTCTGGTTAAAGTCCTAATTAATCTTCTCTATCTAATGAGAACGTGAAGATTTGGCTTGTGGCTTATTATCCTGCTCATTATTATGAATGATAGGGCAACTGTAGAAAGCCTCCAGTTTTACACTGCGACATAATTATTTATGAAAAGGCCTTGCCCCAGAAATGGAAATAATGATAATTACGTTTAATCTTTTCATGGTTTATGCAATTTTTTGCAGTGAAACAGATCCCTATAGGACACTAATTACTGAGAGAGGAAATGCAATAACCTACCAGACAGATTTATTGGAAACATATGAAACTGAGGTTACATTTTTCAATATCCTTGCTATCGTTACTTTTTTTGTCCATCTGTGTACTTTTCGTGGGCGTGGCTTCGTGTCGTGCATATTCCATAAGCTAATAATTCTATTTACTGCTCTGATTTAGCAGCTTACAAATATGGACAGGAGGACTACAAAAAGCTGCCTGTTTAGCACCTCTGACTGTGGAGTTAAAAAGGGCACTGGTGGTGCTCGATGCCGGGGGCTCAGAAGGGCGTGTTCAGGGCTAGCACCGAGGGACCTGGTGGGTTTACAGGTCAGAGGCACTCTCAGTGTCCTGACACTTTTCATGTACTGCGTGTGGATGGCGTTTGCAGCGTTCTGAAATCTGAGAGTCGCTGCCCATGGCTTTTTCTAGAGCACAGGCAGTGACCCTGCTGGGCAGGGAGCTGGGCAGCAGGGCAGTGCAGAGCCCAGAGGCAGCCACCAATATGGGAATGAAGTCAGTGGTTCCATTCTGTTCCCACTGAGGCAGCGGTTTTGTCTCATCAATGTCACCTGGATTTGTGGGGAAGAAAGAATTGTAAGTTTTACTGTAGAAGTATTGGAATGATGGCTGGGTACATGCATTTGGAAATTGATGAATAATGCAGCACGGGTAGCATTTCATGGTTTCTCTTGTCAGCTGCCATCCTGTGGTTTAATATTTTGAAAAGTGATTTTTATTTTGATTTCCGTTTACATCTTTATGTCTGTCTAACTGCACTGCTGGCAAGACAAGAAGGTAACAAAAAAATGGATGAGGAACTGTTCTGATTTAATCTTAGGTAAGTCTTAGTGTCATTTCACCATTTTAAAACAGTGGTGATGAATCACTGTACACTGAGTGTGTGTAGATAATAAAATAGAAAGCAAGAGGCCAAGAGCAGAGAACAAAAATGTGCAGATTAAAATGTTGTTACCATATGCCACTATTTTTGTTGTTTGGCACTTAGCTTTTCTAAGGAAATAGAGCAGAACTTAATGAAGGGAATCATTCTCCCAGTTGCTCTGGTTCCTCAAAAAGGGACCTTGGCAGCACCAGGCGAAATTGTCTCTCTGAGACTTTGAGGCGCTCTTATGTGAAATGCGTTTGAAGGTATTAAATCAGATCTAGTGTATATTGTAGCACGGCAATGTAATTTTAGCACAGATGTCACAAGGAATTACACTGTCCCTGAGCAGTGATGTTTTGATCATTCCCTTTAGGATAACATCTTGTACCTTATTACTGCTGCCCGCTGTCCTGATGCTCAGATAACCACAGATCTCTTGTTTTCAGGCACTTACCCCAAGCCATGCATGCAGCAAGCTCATGCTTCTTTTTGCCATGGCACTCTGCAGTGTTCAAAATCTCGTGCAATGTCTGTCTTCAGCTGCTGAATGCAGCACAATGTCACTCTGGTCACCAGAGTTACAGTTTTCATTTTCAACAGTATTTAAAAATTTGATACAGAAAGGAGTTAATGGAAGAGATTATTAGACTTTTTATTTCTCCATAAACCTGAGTCACAGTAAAAGGAATGCTTTGGATATAACATTTTTATCCTTATCCATTAACAGTGTCACTAGCAGTGTTTTAAGTTCTGTTTTTTATGAGTGGAGTATTATGAAGGAGAATGACTTCTTAAGTAAAGAAATCTACTTCATTATTGAAGTTATGATCTCCTTTTTCCTCACACTTCTCATTTGTGGTTTGCTTTTGTCGATTGGCTTTTTCATATGATCAGAATGTACCAGCCTAGTTCAGCAATTCTTTACAGCAAGACGGGTTACTAGGGGAGATGCTGATTGTGGGTACATTTGTCATGGCAAAAAGCCCACTCATGTCAAAATGGAGCTGTGCTGACTAGTCTGGAAAGCTTAAATAGGGAACAGGAAATATGGATACCACTTCGGGGTTCTGACCAAAATAGGAACTTCTAATGTCTCGTGTTTGTTTTATTCTGCTACTAATTGACATCTTGGGTTTTCTTAGTATGAACAAAATAGAAGACTAAGTGGGAGAGAGAATGAGGGTTGGAGTTTTTTTAAGCCTTAGCTACTTTAAAGAATTTGCACTCATAATTCCTGGCTTTCTATCTGAAGGTGCATAAGGTTGAATCAAATATTTATTAGCCTGCTCACAGCCCAGGTTGGCTCCTCAGCTGTTCGGAGCTACTTTAATGAGAATAGAAGAGGATATGAGCTGCATGGTGGTAGAACTGCAGAATTCAGCTGTTCTTGGATGCTGTTTGTAGGTGGTTACAGTGGCTCCAAGAGTCTGCTGAAACACATCACTGAACCTTTATGCTGTGGAATATTCCATTAAAACACTGTATGCACTTGCAGGAACTTCCTTGAACACAGCTATGTAGTTTTCTACTGCTGACTACATGAAGTGAATAAAAATGGTATTCTTTTGTACTCTCCCAACCCCATGTGAACCCAGCTTGTTGAAGATGGTAATATATCTATTTTATTTGCAAGAAGTTTACATTACTTTTTCAAAACTAAGTATAATCTCTGTATTAATGTGTTAGAAACTACAAACTGAAAGCAAGAACAGCACAGCTCAGGAGACGTTTTTTTTTTCCTTAGGATGAATTCAGATCTGTAGGGCATAATCAATTCATGTGGTTGCAGTCAAAATTCTGATGAAATCACTGGAAATAGAAGTACATGAGATGTCTAAAGGAGATAATAAAAATATACAGTCAGAGTCTATATCATGACGTAAGTGTTATGATGTAGGTTTTAAGTGATTCTTATACTGAAAGACATGAGATGTGCAGAACTGCTGCTAAGGCAGCTGAGGCTTTCCAGAAAATTAATCATATTTCTGTGTTATTTATTTGTATGGCAAACTTGCCTGTTTATTTCCTCTTTATTTCTGGTCCATTTCTGTAGCCCTGTTCATGTATGCATGAGTGTACAAATATACATATAAAATTTCAACTCCTTCCCCAATTACTTTCTCTTTACCAAGACTATTGGTAAACTTTTTAAGATTTCAGAAACCGCTGTAACTTGGCTGAAAACACGTATTTTTAAATTGTGTTTCAGCTAAGAATTACCTGTGGTTAAGCTTCTTCCAAATATGTTGTTGTATAAAATCTCATAATCTCCTAGAAAAAGACAAAGATATGATGCTGAATTGTTCTACTGTCATCACCATCTGGATAGAAAGATTGTTATTTTCTCATTACTCCGAAAAAACCTGCAAAGAACAAATGCATCCTTTGAACAAAAGTGAAATAAGTGACATCTATAGCCAGCACACTCAGTAACGAGAGCTCAGATGTTGTTTTCTGTGCTTTGCCTGTTAACTTAGTTCTGTTCTGTAGGAGATAATAAGATAGGAGATAATTTCTTGGGAATTAAGACAGTTCAGGCATGATGATGTGTGTAAGGCTGGACAGACAAAGCAGAGGAAAAAGGATAATTAATTGTCCCATTTCACCCAGATCTGAAGAACAGGAACACTTAAAAGATATAAAATTTGTCCTGTGTGCTCCAGCCCCGGGTTTATTGGGTGCAGCACCCTGTCTATGACAGTGCCCAACCCCAAATATCAGTGGTGTTGGATGGGACTGGCGCACTCTGTGGCTCAGAGGAAGGTGGGGTGATGTAAAGTTGGAACTTTGCTGTTTGTCCCTTCACGAAATCTCTGTGTCTCCTCTTGAGCCTGAGCAGGAGGTTTCACACCCCGAGAGCAGAACACCCTGAGAGCCCCTTTCTGTCCTGTGCCTCCTGCCTTGTGCTGACCTCCCTCCGTGGCAGCCGGTGACATATCAGAGATCCATGTTCAGGGTAGCCGTGGCTTACCCATCTCTCCATGGGGCTCCCTGCTTTGTTTGAGCTGACTGTCCTTTGCCCTTTTCCATGTCTCACCCTGCAGTTACTTAATGGCACAAGATGTCTTGTGTTTGTATTCCTTCCTAATCTTTCCCTGATCACTGGCTTGTTTGGGCAGTCAGCTAATGCTTTTATCCACTGATGTTTTTGTGATCAAGAGTTCAAAACTCTTGTTCGTGCAAGAGTATGGACAGTCTGGATCGTTGGGCCTGTGAAATTAGGATTTTTATTTTTTTATTCTCTTTCAATTGTCAATGAATTAAATGACTTTTCCCTAAACTGGGTGGTTTTTGCCCATGATGGCAATCGTTGAGTGACCTCCCTGCCTTTGTTTTGGCCCAAGCTTTTTTCATTCTTGCTCTGCCAGAGGAGGGGCAGTGAGGGAGTGGCCAGGGGCATCTGGCCAGGGTCACCCCCCATTTGCCAGTGTGTAGGAGCAGTGAGGTACTGAGGTAGATTGTGACATTTCCCTGCTGACTTCTTTGTACTGCAAAACCCATTTACTTCTGTTTGCAATCTGTGTAACATATCCCAGGGTAAATACCTTGTGTCTTACCTCAGGGCTCCCTAATATCCTGCGGAGAGCTGCAGTGCACAAACTTGCATCTCCCTTCTTTACTCATCCCTGTTTGTCGATTTTCTTGAAGAGCTCTGACTTTTGTGAGGTAGGGTTTTTCCTTCTCATTACATGGAGGTGTATGGCTGTGTCTCCAGTGCGCTCTTGCTCTGTGCACCTGCACCTCCTCAGTGGAGATCTGGATTCTGTCAAACTGTGCAGCTGATGAGTTTTCCCAACCTTCCTTCCTTGAGAGCACTGGTTTTGCTTTCTCCTCTCTTCCTGGTGATTGATTATCAGAGGAAACCAATTTTCTTTGGTGTTTTTGGGCTCTTTCAAATGCCAATGAATTCAAAAATTATTGGAGAGGAAGGAGAGTGGAAAGGCCTTTTTTATTTGAAATATGAACAAAAACAAGAGCAGTGTCATGTAACACTGATTTTTTCTTTTTTTTTTTTTTTTTGTTTTTTGTTTCCTTAGATAAGCTTTTCCTTTAATGAATACAATCTGGAAATAGACAATTCTGGGGGTTTTGTATAAAGCCAGTGCAGTGAACAGCTCTGATCTAACACATTACAAAAGATGATGACCACTTCTGTTTATCCAGTTTGGCAACAATTATGTATTCCTTCAGGTAAAAAATAAAGTTTGTAATAGGAAGAATCTATCATCGATTAATTATGTAATATGGAACAAAAAAGCGGTCACAAACAGAATAATGGTAGCTTTATTTTAAACAGTCAAGAAAAAAACCTCAACCAGAACACATGGAAAGGGCAATCTTATGGAGAGATGACTGCTGTTAACTGAGAGTTACACCTGTGAGTGTGTGATTATTATTTTGCATATTTTGCCTGCTGAACTTGACTAGCATGTCCAAACAAATGAGTTGAAAGGCAGTTAAAAATCACTGCATTTAATCTTCCTGAAAAATAGCAACTGACCCATGGATCTCCTTAAGTGGTGGAGAAACAGGAAGAAAATCTCGATGTGGATGAGAAATTTTTTTGTGATTTGTTTTTCCACATGCGAAAACCAGATTGTAGATACTTATTTAAAAAAAAAAAACAAAAAACCAAACAACCCAATCAAAACCAAAACAACTAATGATCAAACAACTGAAAATAAGATGAAAATCCTTCCATAAGGATTCATGACTGATTGCCTACAGTTTTATGTCTTGCACCCTCCCTTAAAATCTGTCTGTCTCACACTAATCCCTTAAATGCTTTTCTTTGTGCTTTTGGCTGTCAGTGAGCAGCGCATGCCGTGGTAGCTTTGGAACTGCTCATGGTTGACTGATCATGATTATTGCCCTTTAGCTGATGAGTGAAGTGAGCAGAGCAGCTAAAATTTGAATTCTCCCTGCTCTCTTCCGTCAGGGCACTAATTGGATGCAGCTCTCTATTCAGTCATTAGAGTTCACAAAGTTAAAAGTTAAATTTGTGAAACCTTAACCTCATCAAATTTGGTTGGAATGGTCCAGTGAATTGAAAAGTGATTGCAGGGAGAATGAAGGTCTTGCAAATGAAGATGGACAGACAGGGAGGGTGATGTATATTGTTTGCTTTTTTAGGAAAATGAGAAAAAGCAGAGATGAAGCAAAGGTACTTTCTCATCTGTTATGTAATGTCTGAAATAGCTTAACTGTAATGGAAATAATTCTCTTAAAATTGGATGTTAGTTTGAAATATTCAAATCCTTGTATCTTTAACTAAACCGCTACCATTTGTTCTTTTGGGACACTTTGAGTCTCATTAAACTCGGCATTTAATTTAGAACAGAGTTCTTGAGCAGCTTAGACCTGAAACAGTTAAAGTTTATCTTCCTGCTGTATTTCTGTGCCCCAAACAACAATACTGGTTTGGGGAATACAATCTGTCTGCATCTCTCCTCTGAGTATATTGAAGCTGCATGGAAGTGCCTCGGAAAACGCTGCAGATACTCAACTCTGAAGCGTTTAATCCAATTATAATATCCAATATGTAAAAGCATACACGTGTAAAACACAGTTTGGGTTTTTGAAAGTCACCTAAGCTGGGATCATGAGAGTTCAGGGAAATCCTGTCTGACCAACAAACTCTTCTGTACAACTGGAAAATATCATCAAAATCTAGTGGATGAGAAAGAAATGCAGTTTATGAGATTTTAATCTCAATGTTATTTTTAAATGAGGCAAACATTTGGTGTGTCTGTTGTTTCTGACATTTCTGTGGTATAAATAAGGATGAACTCATCAGAAATCAGTAGACTTAGACCAGGAATGTTTCTAAGTGAACTGGGTGCGGTTTTTTCGGTGCCTAAATTTTGGTACAGAGTTTCATCTCCAGACACTCTCTCTGCATGAAGTGCAGCAAGGCATTATGGAAACATTATGGAACCTCTTTTGCAATCATGTTATTCCTACAGACAGAAAAATACATATTTAGATAAGGAGGAGTGTAGATTAGAAATATCTTGCACTTGATTTCCATTGGAGAGCCTCAAAGAGCTTTCAGGCTATTAAAGCCCAAGCATGTGCAAGATCCTTAGCTTTCAGGTAATGAATATATCTAAGTTGAATTTCTTTCTCTGTTGTAAATAAAGCTGAGCAAGGGCTAGAACCAGATGACCTCCAGTAGTCCAGTCAAATCTAAATCATCCTGTGATTCTGATACTAGAATTTAATGAAATCTACTCTGTTATATCTCGGTTTATTGATAGAAGCAAAACCGCTCTACATTGGGAGGAAGGATTGTGGCATTTGAAATGATGAAGTGCAGGATAACAAGGAGTACCTTAAACCTTGGAAATCATTAGGACAAATCATAATCAAGGCAGTTGCCTCAGAGAAGAGGCAAAAGCTGACCTGGCGTAAGTGTATTGTAGTGACTGAACTGCTGGTTTTAGTACAGCCCAGTGCAGGCAGTTGTGCAGACAGAAGGTTTCTTACGTGGCCATGGAGTGCTGCAGGTCAGAATGAGCCAGTGCAGGGGCACTGTGACAGCGACCCAGGGCTCAGGGGTGCCCTGAATGACGCGAGGATTTAAGCAAACCAGTTCTGCTGGGTTTTGGTCACAAATGCCAAAGGCATTACAAGAGCAAATAGTGAAACTTTTAAAGGTCAAATATCTCCAAAAAGCAAAGCAGGTACCAGTGGTTAAATTGCTGCAATGAACACAGGTCAGTAAAACTGAAGTGATAATAATTGGAGTGCTGAAGGATGTTTACTTTAGTGTTCACTGTGCCCAGCACCAAAGCACCTGATTTACATCTCTGCATATAGAATGTTTCTAAAGGTACCTAAAGAGGAACGCATACATTTTGCAGTTTGAGAGTAAGGAAGTTAGAAAGGTAGAAAACTGTGGAGAATTATTTTTTTAATATTTTCGGGTAGCAGTTAGTGACAAATGTCAAGTGGGCTCGAACTCCAGAAGCAATGCTGGAGCAGGTGAATATATTATCAGGCAATATTGGTGTAAGGACACGTGAAAGTGACGGTGGGGACTTTCAAACTCTTAAGAGTTATAAAATTGGTTTGCCATTGGAAACAGACAAGTGAATGCAGCAGGAGCCACAGAGCCATGATATGGGAAAGAGACCATTGGGCTGGAGTTCCTACTCAGCTGTCAACCCAATATAGATACACTGAACATCTCTGTGCTAAGGCACATCCTGATTAACTGCTGGCTTAGTATTTAACTGTTAGGTAGTAATGAGTTGCTGATGTGTCATTAGCATATCTAGAGTTGCTGTTTGAACATTTAGAAGGCCACAGGATTAACAATGCACTGATGCTGCAGGTTTGTGTGCTCTTGCAGATGTGAGTTCCCACTGTTACCTGGTGTGGGAGCTGCTCCATGAGGCAGTCACAGCCCCTGTCCTTACAGGTAGTGCTGCTCACATTTGTGCTTCCCCACTGGTAGCACAGAAAGTGATTAGGAGGGATTCAGGAGAAGCAATTGATAAAATGACTGACTTGTGAAAGATTTAATGAACTACGTTTATTTGCATATCCAAGTGAAAATGAATTTTAGTTAAGGATAACACATCAAGGGGAATAATATTCTGGTAGTTGATGGCTTTTCAATCTAGTTGAAAAAGCGATCACAAAATGTTCTGGCAATCAATGTGACAGCAGACATAGTGGGAATGAAAGCCAGGAACACATTCATAGCTGTGTCCTGAGTTAACTTAGCCATGGGAACAGCCTACTTAAGGATGTGGTGACTAATTTGCCATTATCCAAAATCAGGGGGAAAAAATCTAATTTAGTCCTACATTCTTAAATGGATCCTGAAAACTATTGGGGTCAAGGCCATGCAGAAAGGGAATAAACACCATTTCAAAGTAAAATGTAGTTGTGATACACATGGGTTACTGTTTATTTCTGAAGTACAGTAGCGTTGCATGGTTTTTATTTTCCCCTGGAGTCAGCTCAGTTAATAATTCTTGTTGCTAAATCTGACACGTATTCTGCATCACTATGGAAAATGGAAAGATTTCGTAGAATAGTGATGAGCACTGTAGTTGTCAGATTTTCTTTTCCCTCTGGTAAGTGTTTATATTTCACCATATCTGCTTTTGGGGCTCTCTTACCAGATTGCTCCTTAATTCAAGAAAATGTCCACCATTTTCTAATGTCTCTGGGTAATGTAGCCAAGCCAGGACAAGTCTTTGATGAGATGAGATGAGATTAGATTCTGCTTTGTGCTTCCCAAAAAGGACGGTGCTTGCTTCTAATTTTATCTTTGTCTAGACTGTGCTTCCAATGGCAACAGCTCAGCACTGAGCACTTCGCAGCAGGTGCTGGGATGAAATCATTTTCGGGAATGGAGTTAGCAAACACAGTGCATTTCTGTGGTCCACAAAGAGAGGAAAAGTCTGGCAAGTGTTTTCTTGGGATCCTCACTAAAACTGGCAGTTGCAAGTTTACTGCCCAAGAAATACCAACATGTCCCAGACTATAAAAATTCAGACTTTTAAAATGTCTTTCTTTCTCCTAGCAGTCCACCTTAACTTGTTTTGGAATTTGCACTTTTTGTAGGTGGAAATAAAAATTTCCGAGGCACTTGTGCAAAGTATTACTAAAAAATGGCTTAATTGCTTCAGTTTCCCCTTTGATTTTTCTCTTGGCCAGAGCTCAGGCACAGCTCTCTTTTACAGGACAAGCCCAGTTTCTTGCTTCAGTCACAGTGCCAAGTTTTACTAAGAAAGAGACACAGATGATCTGTTAGATTGCAGACGGCACAAAACCAGCAACCGGCGCAGCTGGTACGAGACATCCCCAGAGGTGCTGGCGATGGGATCTGCTTGAGCGACGGGAAGAACTGACCAGGGGAGGTGTTTGCAGTGCATCCCTCGGCATGGCAGGCAGAAGCACGGATGTTGTTCAGTATTCCAGTATCTAAGGAGTACATCAGTGACTTCTTGAGAAGAACTTTTAAAATTCTCAAACACAGAAGAAAGGAAATGCCAGACATAATGAGGTCTGGAGCACAGAACCCGAGACCAATGTTTCCTCTATAGATTTTCAAGAACCACCTTTTTAGAAGACTCATTGTGGATCATAATTTAAGCCCTGAAGTAGAGGGGAAAAAAAGGGTTTTCTGCAGGAGAAGAGATGAGAACTTTGTCGATGTCTGAGGGAAGAGAGCATTGTCCTGGCTGGGTGAAACTAGGACACATCATATTCCTATTTTCTGGAAGTCCTATCAGAAATGAGTTTCCTGATTTTTGTTCTTTTAAAGGTTTAATTAATTTACATTATATTTGTATGTGTCCTTCCTTTTCTATTACTTCGAACAGTCTAACCCTACATCTCTGCAGATGCCAAGTAGATCATTCGTTTGTATGTACAACCTGGGCAAATGCGTAGCTCAACAGCGTAGCCTCAAAAGGCTCCTAGGGAAGTAGGACAAATCAAACTTTACTCCCACTGCCTAAAATCAGGTGATGGTGCTAAAATTAAACATCCTTTTGGGCAGGTTTGACCCACTGATGCAGTAAGACACAGCCTGGATATCCAGCATGACAGAGTGTGTGCCCTTTGCGTGCAGTGAAAAGGTTTTTCCCCTCATTTTACTGCTCCATTAATGAAGTAGAAGCAGTAAAATGAGCAGTTCTACATCTGTGATAGGAGCCTCATAACTTTTCCCATATCTTCATGCACACTTGAACTTGGACTGTGTAGGCCGTTGGAGGATGCCTCCTGTTTTTGAGGTAATTTTATTTTTTTTAATAGAGGTTTTTTTAGCTAATCCTTTTTTATCAAAAGAAAGCACCTTAAATCACAATTCATTTAAGCTTTCATCCTTTGAGATATTCTGAAATACACAAAATCAATATGTAATATGTGGAAGATTTGCCTGTGGTGAAAGGTCAAGAAAGAGAATTTTTCTCCTAGCTATTGACATAAACATTTGGAGGTGAAATATTTTTCAAGGTATTTTGTGTCACACTTGAAGTCCCATTGTGTGAAATAATAATCAATAAAGAGCACGATGATAATCATTTCATTCCGTCTGTATCAATGTTCATGAACAGTACCGATAAATCTCCCCTTGGCTGCTACAGGCTTGGTTAGCCATGGTTATGAAACAGAATGATTTATTCTGCAAGCATTTTCTTTT
Source organism: Dasyornis broadbenti (assembly GCA_013397935.1). NCBI lineage: Eukaryota > Metazoa > Chordata > Aves > Passeriformes > Dasyornithidae > Dasyornis > Dasyornis broadbenti. The sequence continues at coordinate 1,132,155 of VZRN01004035.1, read as the reverse complement.
TCAATCTAAAATTATAATGATGAAAGCACTTCTTAATTTAAAGTAGAAAGAGAAAGATATAATGCATTTGTTCCAACTGATAAGACTCAGTGGAGAAATATATAAGTTGCAAAGTTTGCTCTAAGCAAAAATAATCTCACAGGTATTTTTTTTCACCTGTGAGAAAGCCAACGTCAATTATTCACTGTGCTTGAGAAACTTTGCTTCTCTGAAGTACATGATGAGATCAGAGATACATACTAATTGTGGAATAAATCTTAAAAAAGGTTGTTGAAGTGTAGAGAACTCCAGTGAGCTTTGAAAAGGAGTGAGAGTTGTAAGAAGCGCTGGTAGGTGAATATAGTGGCAAAGGATTCACATTTGTGGAGAGACTGAGGTGTTCTACAAGAAGCTTGGCTGTGTTCTGCAGAAAAGGATCTCAAAAAATCCCCTCCCAGATCTTACGGTGTCATGACTTCAGTTCATTCTGTGACTTGCATGCATTTTACACAATGGGAATCAAAATAAGATAACTGGACTGGTATGGTTCTTTATTTCTGTCTTAAAAACTGCAGGAAACTGTGGAGTGCTCTGAAGTGCAGGGGTTAATGTGGCACTGTCAGCCCGGCGTTGGCTGGTAAAGCCATCGTGATGTGGTTGGGGCTGGACGTACAACAAAGTACCTGCAGTGGGAATTGACTCCGTGTTGTTTCCTTCGTGAAAATCACGGAATGAACAATTACTGGTGAAGAGTCCACTGAGAAAACCTGTATTTTTCCTTTATAATATCCTGAGCTTTCTAATATAATTGAATTTAATCTTTTACTTTCAGATGTCATTTCTATAAAGGAATTTATCTTTACAAATCATTCTAGGCAGTTGTCACAGAATCTTACAATAATTTGAGTTGGAAGGAACCTTTGAAAGTCATCTCTAAACTGGAAAAGAATAAGCAAAGATATAAATCATGTGGAAAACGATGTTTGAAATGTACAGTTCTAAAGCAAAAAGCATTACAAATATCTTACTCATATATTTTGATACCTGCATCATAGGAAATTAAGTTATTTTATTCTGCTTTATTTTGTAGGCATTTTCAAAAATAAGTTGAGAGCTCAGCTCATGGTGTGGGCTGCAGCCATTGTGCTGAGGATTGAAATGACCTTGGAAACCCACTTCAAATGTCTTGGCCAGTCAAGGTAAGACCTGAAGTGATTTTTTACTTTTTTTAATCCTTTTTATGTGTTTAGCTGGTGCTAAAGAATAAAGGCATGATGGGATAAAGGCCAGAGACACTATAAAGGAGAAGGGTGGTAGAGTCTCACTCAGTGATGTAGAGAGATGGTGAATAAACAAAGTCTGGTCTTTGTTGCCCAGCAGCAACCTACAAAGTTCATACTTTTCATGCAGATACGCTGGAAAGGCAGGCAATGGCCCAGCTCTACCACGGTGACTTTGTTTGTGCTTATGACTTAAGCTGGGGGGAAAATATCGGTTTTATTTAGGGCTAAAAGGGGACTTGAACCTCCATCAGTGCACTCTTACAGAAGGCAGCATGGATTCACTGAAAAATCAGGCTTTTTTTTTTTAGACTGTTATGCAGTTTTATGTAAAATTGTTGTGCCTGCCTGGAGTCCAGTAAATAGTCAAACCATTAAAATATTCCTATGTGCAACCAGATTAAACTTTCCATGACAAATTTATTGGAACAGTCAGTGAGTGACCACATGGGAGTTACCCTAAAACATCATGGTTTTTGGAATATAAAATGCAATTTTGTGAGAAAATGGTAGGCAGGCTACTGGAAGAGATGATTTTATGAAATATAAAGCATAAGGTAACTTTTCAGTATATCTGGTTTTTTGTTATTAGTGTGTTTCCATAACAGCATCAGGATTACCTATTTGAAACTAGAAATTAGTAAGTTATAATAACTTCAATTCATTAAAAATGAAAGAAACACCGTATTGTGTCACATGAGGTTGCTGTAAACCTATTGCATTTTACCCTTACGTTTTCTATCTTTATTGCAAAATAGTCATTAGAAATAGCTGTTTAATGATAGCCAAAATCAATCATTCTGATGTATGAAGTCAGACATAGCTTCAACCCTCCTCATTTTCTTCTTGTAGACTTTATTTACATAATAAAAGATTTATGTTTTTACATGGACCTGTGAATAGAGACGTTGGGGAAAAAAAAAAGACAACTATGCAATAAGAATTTCATTAAGATCTCAAACAGTATCCCAGGACAAATATTATTTCCTTTTCAGTTTAATACACAACTTGGAGAGTTGTCTGTAATCCAGATACCAAATCAGGGCTATGAAATATGTATGCATAGAAATAGAAAACAAAAAAGAAAATGTAGGGAAGGCTGTTGATACAGACTCTCAAGCTGCAGTCCCCAGCAGCAAATCCTCAGTTTTGCTATGAACTGAATGCCTGTTCCTTTGGCTGGGCTCCAGGTGCGCTCCCTTTGTGTGGCAGCTTTCGGCAGGGCACGCTGAAGTCCTGCTCGCACACGGAAGCACCAAGATGAGATTGCCGGTGTCTGCAGGGGGCACAGAGCACACAGCAGAGGAGGCTGCACTTCCAGTGCTCCAGCCCCTCTGAGCAGAGGAATAGCAGGCCAGGAGTCAGTCCTGAAGATGCTGGGAGCTTGAGCACAAGCAGAATATTGCTTCTTATCTGCAGGCTGAGATTCAATCTCCTCCAGCCCCAGACTTGTGCACTACAGATATCTGTAGCTGAGCTAGGTTTCCTTTGAACTTGATGAAGAGACAGAGGCTCTTCTAGAGAGCTCTAGAGAGCGATTCATCAGAACTGTTTTGTGGGTTTTTTAAGGAAAAGATTAGGTGACTTTTATAACATTCTGAGCTGGGTGGAATGACAGATTTTGCTCCCTAGGAAGGGCAGATGTTCCATGCTGTTTCCTGTGGGAATTGTTTGATGAACAAGTTGAGTTAAAGCAACCTGCTGCTCTCTTGTTGTTTGAACTAGAACTTCCCAAGTGGGCTAGCTGTTGGAATCTATAGTGGTAGGTTTAATGAATAACCCAGATCTGGAGTATTTTGTGGTTAAAATTTATGAGCATGAAATACTGTGATGCCATATTTCTTTCTGTGGATACATTGGAACAATCCAGTGTCATATCTCTGGGGTTTTTCTCTATTTTTGTGGATACGACTTCAATGTAAATTCTGAATGATTTACTTCAGTAAACTTTGTTCGATTGCTTATGCAGGAAAAAAGTTTCAAGAACAAGGTATCAATTTCAGTTTAGTGCATTGCCAACTACTTTTTAAGATCATAGGATTGGACAAAAAAAAAAGGTGGCACGAATATATCCACAATATCCCCAAAGGAATACCTGGAAACATTTTGTGAACTTCAAAGCATTGTCACGTGAAATAAAAAGTCCCATGAATGATGGAAATGGATTGTGTTCTGTCCTGCTCTGGCACTCATGCACACCCATGCAGCGCTCCAGCTTCCCTGCAGCGTCAGGGTCTGTGCCAGGCACAGGGACCAAGGGGCAGCTGCTGCAGGAGGGAGCAGCAGGGATGCCTGCGTGTCCTTCAGAGCCACAGCCCCACAGAGCATGCCCTGCTCTGAGTCCAGCCTGGGGAGGAGCGAGCACCACTCAGTGCTGGGCTGCTCCTGCTGAGGCTGTATCCATTCCTGCAGTGGAGAAGCCATTGGAGTTTTATGAAAGGTTCGCCTGAGTTCCCCAGGCTGCTGTTGCAAATACCAGCTCCTTCCTTTTTTCATCCTCATTTTTTCCCCACCTCTCCTTACATGCTGTCTCACTGTGCGTTTGTCTATTTTGGCCGTGGCTCAAGGCCAGAATTGAGGTTTACTTTTGTCTCTCTGCAGTGTGCTGTGTAAATGCATGCTCTGTAGACATCAGTTGGGGTAACACTGTGATCCCCTCAGAATTTTTCTTTTTCCCAGCTGTATGTATTAGGAAAGAATCACCAAATGCTCATGTCTGTATCAGACTAATTTCTGATTCTTTTCAGAGGCTTAAGAGCCAGAGAGACATTTTTTGGTGAGCAGACCACCAAATACAGAGCAGAGAGGAGTTTAATTAACTAGCGTGGAGAAGCTGCAGGGGGAGAAAATATATCTCGTGGTAGATAGAAAGTGAGCAAGATGGATTTGTTTGTACTGGCAGCATCAGCCACAGAGCATCACTGCTACCAGGGACAGGGCTTCACTCACATCCAGAAGAGAGGCCAGAAGACGTGGATAGCACAAAGGACAACGTTCACTTAGGACTGAGATGTTTATGTGACCTTTAACAAAATCTCAAGGCATTCTGAGATTTTTATATCACTGGTGATTGTTCTAGGATGGTTAAAAAAATCAGTAGGAGCAAAAAAAACCTCTTAATAGAATGTCTTGTTCATATGAAAATATATAAAATCACTAAAAAAAGAAGGTGCTGGGAAGTTTAAATTTAAAAAAATGAACAATAATGCACCAAATTAATCCAGGAAAAAGGTAATGATTATCACTTTACAAAATGATCTGCTGTAAAATCCAGCTGCTTAAGTAATTTTTTGATAAGACACTTAATTCTGTTTATCAGTATTCTTGTAAAACATGCAATGGAGACCTGCATCCAATGCAAAATTGCACTGGTTTGGGGATTTTTAAATCAGTTTCTGGTAGTTCTGAAGCAGAACATCTATTTACTCACTGGCATTAATATTTAAGATCTGAAACATATTGAGCTGTTCATGTAGGTGTTTTTAATTAGGTAAATAATTCATTAAAATTTGACCAGAGAAGACTTTTAATTGGAGAACTTCATTCCCTGTCCAATAACCAAACCCCATCACTTGGAGTAAGAGTCTCAGTTTAAATATTTTGAGGAAAGGGAGAAAAATCTAAAACGATTTCAGCCGTGAAACAAGCCAGCTCCTAGCAGCCAGTAGATGTCATCCTGTCTCTATTTTAATGCCTACTGTTCTCATTATATTTTTCTAAATAACAAATTGCAGATGGGAATCAGGGGAAACATTTATGTTTAACTTTCTTCTGATTAATGCACAACTCTATATCTTTCTTTTTGGTAATGTAAGGTGTCAGAGTGTGAAATTGGTACTTCTGGGTGCAACTGAGGCTGATAAGCTATTGTCTTGCAGTCACTCATCTATTAGTACTATTTAATTTATTTATATGTTTGTACAAGGGATTTGTCAGCTTTGCACCGTGCATGGTTTTTCTTTTCTTTCTTTTCTCTTTACAAATTCGTTTTCCTCTCGGAGCAGTTTTGCTTAATGCTGTTCCTGTAGTTCTTCCCCTATCAATTCTCAAGATATCAAGGCCAAATATAAGAAGAGTTTTGTAACCTTGGGGAGACACACGGGCTGCTGCCCAGCGTCACACAGGAGAGAGCTCTGAGACCACATGGCAAGAGAAGTTTGATATTTCTTCTCTGAATAACCTTCTTGTTAACTAAAACCCAAACGCAGAGCCCTGCTGGCAAACGGAAAGAATCCAATCTACCGTAAGGATTTTGCATCTTGCTAAGATCCGCAGTTTGTAATTAGTCATTTCATTTCTGTGCAAAGATACAGAGTGACTGTCTTGGGAACAGCGTGGGCAGAGGGCCCAAACACGGGGAGTGGGAGGAGGCTGAATTGCGCTCACTGCCTTTGCAATGCTCACAGCAGCACATGCCAGGGAGAGCAGGAGGAGACTGGACACGCACTTCACCCTGTGGCTGGAGGAGCTCAGGTGCCAGGATTATCGAGCTGACAGTTTTCAAAATACTGAATTTCTGGTTTTGCCCTTTGGCAGCCGTTGTTTCACCTCGTCCTGTTCTGTCACATGGGACCCCGTGTGTTTTGTTGGGCACTGAGCTGAGGCTGATGCTCTCCAAGGTGCATTCACGCAGCTCCAGCACAGAGCTTGCAATCCATGCTCCTAGAGGAGCCCTTGCTGCCAGAGCAGAAATAACCCATTTTCTGCAGAATCCATTGCAAACACAGGAAAGACAGGCCTAACATGAACTTTAGCATGGGAGAACCTTAACTGGCTTTACAAAAGTAAAGTAGGGTTTTAAAAGAGACTAGAAAAATAAAGAATGATTGCAAAATTCCATTATTTAAAGCCTTTCTGTCACATCTCCTCTTAAAGGGTTTACAATACACTTTACCTCTGAACCCACAAGGGCTAGGCTGAATGGCAGGCTTAGTATCTTGGTTTGGGTCTTACCAATGCAGTTTGTGTCCTGGCAGTCACTGCAGTGTAATTAGCTGGGTGATAGGGGCATAAACTGGTTTTCAGATGCTCAGGAAGAATCTAATCCTCTGTGCGTGCTGGGTAATGCGTGCAGGGAATAACAGATTCAAGCTGCTGGTCAGGGTCTGGCTATTCCTGGTGCACTTGAGGCTCTGTGACACCTCATGCTGGTTCCCCACAAATGTTGATGTCCCACTAATGTCACACCAGTGCCACCCTGTTACTGGAAAGAATTGGATATAGGAGAATTCCGTTTGTCTGGATCTTGGAGCTGTGATCATAGATAATTTTTTACCATAGAGAGCTACCATCTCAAGCAAATCAGGACTTAAAGCTAATAAGAATAGTTACACAAAGTGTTTGTGGTACCATGTGTCTCATTAGCATGTTAATATTCATGGCAAAAAACCACAGTAAAGTGCTGCTGCAGTCGCCAGAGGAAAAAGAGTAACGAGTGCATGGTCAGCAAGGGATAGAAAAACAAGGAAAAGAGAGACTCAAAGTGTCTTGTAGGTACTGACCGGCAGAATGTCTGTCTGCTGAAAAATATCCGAGTCTTGGTACTGTTTGCATAGCTGAGGAAATCAGTTACATAAGCAAGCAAAGTAAACACTGCTCACTACTGCCTGTCTAAAGAGGAAAAAACAAATAAAGGAAATAAGTGTGATGGGGAAATTAAAAGAACTGAAGAATACAAAGACATTATGAATAGAGGGAATCAAGTGCAAGTCAGTTTAAATCTGTCTTGTACTGCTACAAGGAAGAGCATGGAAACAAATCACTCCCAACTGGACAAGGAAATAAGAAAAACGCTCAGGAAATGGCTTGTGGCAGAAGGTCTAAAAGAGCAAAGATGTTAAAGCTCAGTTGGTTGGACAGAGGGACAAAGCTTTTGTTGACTTGCAGCGTGCATCTGAATACCTTTTGCTGAATTCTGCGCATTTTTACTCACAGCACCAAAAATAATGAAATTGCATTTTACCTTTTAAGCTGTGAGTCACTTTGCTAAAGGGTCATTGCCCAGACAGTCTGAATGTGCCCAGCAGACAGAGAATACCAAAAGGGAGTCGAAATTTACATCATGTCTGTGTCCTGACAAAGGAAAATGTAAAATTAGCAGCTTCTTAGGGGGTTGTTATTAGGATCCTTTCAATCTGTGCCAAAAGAACATTATTCAGAATTCATACTGGGATGTGACATGTGACCTGTGACTGACGAAATCTTCAGTCCTGAGTGTGTCTACTCATCAGCTGGAAGAAGCAGTATTCCATTGCTGCATGCCTTTATGAAAAGGTTGAGAAGAGCATGGAAAGGTCTGCAAGGTGCAAAGGAAAGAAGGGAAGTCTCCAATAATTTCCCAGTTCTTCCCATTTTCACCCACATCAGTCGTGATCACACTGAGTTCGTGTGCACTCCGGGGTAAGGGAATGGAGGACATGCAGGAATTTCTGCTTTAATCTGTCACCAAGCCCCATCAAAAAGGCAGGATAAATTGCCTTCACAGAAATTGGCAGAGCCTGACTGTGATGGCATCAGAGCAGTGAAAAATAGGTGCATGGAGAGAGTTCTTGACTGTTCAGCTGCTTTTTCACAGAACTGTGTACCTGGCAGCACAGCAGGCCCCATCCTTCTCACACTGCACCTCTTACATTCCCCCGTTCCTGTGAGGACCATCAGGACATCAGTGTTAAAGATGTGTCTGCTCCACGTACCTGGGGGTCAGCTCAGTCTGAAACACCACAAAGATGAAGAATCCTGCAGCAGGATTCCTCAGGAAGATGGTTTCCTGCAGAATCTGATGCACAGGGAGTTCTTTTACTCCTTAGGACAGCCCTTGGGTATAGAAGGAGGCTGACTAGAGGGGCTGCTGCTCCTCTTGCCCCTTTCTTTGCATTTTCCTTGAGCTTACACTGAAATGGACTTCACAGGTTCTCAGATATGCCCAATTTGTTCTGTCCTGTACCTGTGGGAGAGCTGCAATGTATTATCATCTGGAGACGATAACAACCTATTAATGCATCCCACTATGTACTTCAGTAATTGTATCCAGTGATTCTTCTGAAGGAAAAAATTGAGTTAGTGCCTTCATTTGTGCTGCGAATATGATCCATCTTTCCTCCCGTGTCCTGGGCTCTTACTGCAATAATTAGTTGGCACAGACCTTTTGCAAATCTGAAATGACTATATTATGTGATTTCTTTGCTTTATCTTTCTGCATATTTAGACAGGAAACATATGTCCTCAGCTGTGGCTACAGCTTTTACAAATAGATGACTCTGTCTCACTGTGCACTGTGCTGCAGAGAGAGCTCAGTTACAGACGCTTTGTGGTTTGCAGGCCCTACTCTTGCAAAGCTGGGGCTTTCTGAAAGCACAGAGAATTAACCTTTGCGTATCACTCTTCCCTTTCCGACTGTAGGACCAGTAGAGATACCTTGACACAGAGTTGCCTTTGGGCTGGTAAAAATATGAAGCAGACGCAGCAGTAAAGGGAAAAAGGGGATTTTCCTCGGTTTTAATGGGATCCTGGGTGCACAGCTCGTCAAAGGTGAAAACACGCTAGGAAGCACACTCGCATAACACATAGGCTATTTTTATGGATGTTGCAAATTAGCATATTTCCCCAAAATCCTCCAATAAGAAACTTAAGAGATGAAGTAATTGTCATTTTATTTTAATTACTTCTCTTTAAATGAGATTCCAGTCCAGTTTACAGAATATGTTCCAGAGAGAGAGAGAGAGACTCCATCCAAGGCTGGAGCCTTCAGTTCTGATACAGTGCAGAGCTCTTGGCCTCCTGCTGAGAATGTTTGGTTTTCTTGCTTTGCAAAATCCCCAAACCGAGCTCAATATCAGACTGCAAGAATTACAGGAGTGCGGGGCTGAGGTACAGAGTGTGAGTAAAGGGCACAAGGAAAGGGAAAGGGTATAAAATGAGTAAAAAGGGTATAAAAAGAAAAGACAACAAATCATCAGGCATCAATAGGAATTTCATTACTTCATGTGCGTCACAAAGACAAACCAAACCTTCCATTCACCTCTCCTTCCTCCTTTTCACTTCCCTCTTTTTTGTGATACAACTGATGTGATTAGACTTGTGTTATGGAAAAATAAAGTGATCTTGTCCTTTCCCAAAGCATTTGCTTTCAGTTCCAGATTGAAGTGATACGTTGTACTTCTTCAGGAGAAAATTTCTTCTTCACATCAGTAAGCCTGAGTCCCTGTTGTCTGCAGTGGTACTTTGGTGTTAACCACTACTGGGTTTGTTTGTTTCTTTCTTTTGTTTTTCCATTCAAAGGTGATGGTTTTGGATTCAGTGTTTGCCCAACACCAGCTGGTCTGGTGCAGCTCTTTACCAAATACACATAATCAAAAAAGGGATCTAAGCATATTTTAATGTTTTACTATTTACTTTATTATTCATTCTCAGTAGTCAAGGAAATGATGTATGTTTTTCTGTTTTGTTTTTTTACCTTTTATGGTGCACTAGAATTACAATTTTAATAGGCAGAAATTATATTATTTTGGGGGTAAATAGCTTACCATTATTTTAGGTAGAGTTTAAAAGCTGTGAAACAAGTAATTTTGGAATAGTAAGATTGTACATAATTTATTAGGAAAATATAAAGAATAAGCATTTGAGGCTCTGGTTTTGTTTACTTCTTAAATTTCAAAGCTAAATGCCCACCTGTTAGTTATACTGGACAGCATTCATACCTAAAATGTCAATTATAATAATTAGGTTTTGTTTTCCCAATTTTTATGAAGATAAATACAGTTGCCGTCTGAGATTCTTGAATTTTTAGCTGGGTTTTTTTTTTCTACTATGTATAAGCAACCTGAAGAAATTACATTGTTTACATGCTCAGTTTAAAAAAAAAAA